>KN880449.1:3011-211420 GCA_000934385.1 Cylindrobasidium torrendii FP15055 ss-10
GCGTCGGGATGCGACCCTGCACGCTTATTTGGGACCCCGGGGTCCTTATTAGGGACGGGGGGACGCCCACCCAGTACCCCCAGTACGGGGGGGTCCCAAATAGACATTGCCCAGATTCCGGGATGTCATATACAATATGATGGGTTGCCACGGAAAGTGAAAATGCTTCACTATTAGGCTCGTGTTCTGAGATATTCCGAGGGTTGCAGCTGACGGCGAGATATTGTCGCCTGTGTGGAGGGTCACAACCGATCAAAATGATTTTCACAATTTAGTGATGGAATGGGCTAGGAACACGGTGGCAAAATACGCGTGCCAAAGAATATTGGAAGAACCAAAATGGTCCGTGGTGGTTAATGACCAGGTGAACGTGACACTACCCGATGCTGGCGTCGCTGCGGGCCACGAATGCGGGCCGCCTGTACTACCGAGGGTCTGAGGCTGACACCCAACTACCTCACCTGAGGCCTGTATTACAGCATACTTTCGCACGTAGTCCAGGTAAATGCAGGTCCATGTATTGTGGGTAGTTGTGGGTATGTATGTGAACGAAATAGTTGTAAAGTGTTGATAATCACGCCGGAGGCGCCAGCTCGTATGCGAAGGCCACGACAATCTTCGCAAACTCTAGGACATGCGTCCACGAGAAGCCATCGACTTCGAGGGTATCATCCGGGCTGTGGACGTTGGGGTTGTCGTCACCAGTCACCGCCTCGTACGGGAAGGTGGTTGGGTATCCTGCCTCGTTCCAACTAGCGTGGTCAGAGCAGGCGTATCCACACTGAAGCCTCCTGTCAGTCAAGGACCTTTGTCAGATGCAACTTCACACGTACGGGTTTGTCCATCGTCCATCCAAAGGCAGCATACTCGTCAATGAGCGTACCAAGGAAAGTGTTTAGTCCTTCGTCGATGTAGTCAGCCTGGAGAGCGAAGACCTCCTTTGTTCCAGGAGCAAAGCTAATCCTTGTAAGCCCTCGCTTTTTTGAATGTTGAGTTGGTACAACTCACTATCCGGACATGTCCATCTCCATGAAAGCCTGGACATCGACACCATCTTCTGAGTATGCGGATGCAATCTCTTGAGAACCTAACAAGCCTGCTTCCTCTCCCGCATACCAGTGAAATTCGACAGGTGTCGCGGGCTTGTAGCCCGCCTCGAGAAGCGCGCGCAAAGCTTCGATGAGGTTGACCGTGCCGGTCCCGTCGTCGTCTGCACCGGGAGCTGGTCCACTGGTATCGTCAAGGTTGATTGAGTCCATATGTGCGCCAATAATGGTAACTGGTGTATCCGCGTCCGAGCCTGCAATCTTCGCAATGATACTGGGCTGCTTCCACTTGCTGTGCTTGTACAAAGATACGTTCACGCCCTCTTTACCCTCGATTATCTGCAGATGGTCACGAACTGGTGACTTTTATTTGGAAAGATATTACTGACGTCTGCGACAGTGTCCCGAATGTATGTGCTTGCTTCGGCCCCAGTGTCAGAATCATAGTAGCGGTTGTTGAATGCGATGAGGCCGTCAAGATACTTCTTCATATTGTCTATGGAGACAGTATCCAGAATGTCGTTGACTGCGTCCTGGTGCGATGGACCATCCGGGACTGTGAACCAAGTTAGTTATCAGTTACAACGACAACATGGATGATATACATGCGGCATTGGCCTTCGCTGCCTTCGCCTTCTTAGACTCCGCAAGCTTGAGCTTCCGTTCATAAGTGTCCGTGACATCCATCTGTCAGATATAGTCAGTGGAAATAGGTTGTGAGATAGTGTATGTATTCACGAAGTTGGTACCCTCGCGCAGAAGCGCTAGTTTCTCGCCCTGCGTCTTCCATACAGGATCAGAAGTCTCGTCGAGCTGCAGGAAATAGAGACCCTGGGCAGACTTCGACGCGATGTCTTCCGCTGTAGGAGCAGCCTGCACGGCGGCAGAGAGCACCAGCGACACCAGCGCGAACAAGTACAGCATTTTGGAAGTACTGTAATGGGGCGAGGGGAAGGAAAGGCGACTAGCGAGTCAAATGATATCCGACTGTAACCTTTTATACTGTGCATTGCAGAGCCACACGTGTCTGTCGATCTGCCGTTGGGCGACAGCTGTGCTTCTATCACAGTGATCTAGGTAATAAGTAAATGTTGGCGGTGCGAGGTGAGGCATTGTCGCGCCCATTTCCGCCGGCGCTTCAACGCCCCCCGGTGACTACAATCTACATATCCTCAAAAGCTTAGGCGTTTGTCACCACTCAAACTCAAGTTCAGCATCGAAGAAGCACCATTGTAAGTAGAAAAAGTATCGAAATAGCCAAGCCAAGCAGCACATGCAGGTCAAATATTGAGAAAGCAGAACCGTTCGCGAGTGGAGTGGAACAATGCGCTACTGGCCTGCGTGGAGGTATATAAGTGTCGCAGCACAGGTAGCCCATGCGGCGGTACGTGTGCATCCCACGAGTACGCCGGCGGCTTCAAGAATAATCAATGCGTGACGCAGTGTTCTCTCCCGTAACAAGTCGCAGTGCAAAGAGAGTAAACCAATGTGTATCAGAAAGAAAAAGCGCCGTCGACAACTCATGCCTTGGGCGCCTTGAAGAAGGCCCCGATTTTGGCTTGTTGTTTTCCAGACGCTGCCTTCTTCGTGGGTTTTGCTTTGGTATCCTTCTTCTTTGCTGGCGCTTCTTCATCCTCCCCGGCGTCCTTCTTGCCTTTCTTGGCCTTGGCTGGCTTTTCCTCAGTATCCTCCTTGTTCTTGCCTTTGCCCTTGGGTTTGTGCTCTGGCTTCTCCATGTCGACATCCTCATCCGAGTCGAATTTCTTGCCCTTGCCCTTCTTGGGTTGTTCGGGCTCGGTCTGGGATTCCTCGTCGACGCTTTCATACTCGGAATAATCCTCCGTAACTAAGCAAGCACAATCAAAAATCGGCCAAGGTGGACGGCCAAATGTTGCGTACCATCATATCCTTTCTTGTCCTGAGTCATTCGAGTCTTGATTAACCGCTTCTTCTTCAGCCCATTCCGTCCTATTGGCCACTTTTTCTTAGGCGCGCGCTTCCGCTTCACAATGGGTTCATCTTCCTCCTCCTGCCCATTGCCCCAGTCGGAGGCCGCATCCATTTCGACATCGTCATCCCGGTCTTCGACGTCGGAATCAGGCGGGTCGATGTCGGACGCTGTCTGCATCTTAGATTCGCCGCGTCGAGAGGCAACTGTGACCGGTTATTGGTATTGAACCATACAGCAAGTCTATCCGCTTACCGTCGACTTCATCATCACCCAAGTTCATCATCGCTTCAAGGTCCTCATCGTAGTCAGCAATCTTCTTGACCTTCGCGCCGGGTCGCCGCCTGCGCATTACGGGGCCATCATCTTCTTCGTCAGACGAGATTGTAGGTTTCTTTTTGAGCACAGATTTCTTTGCTGGGGGTGCATCTTCTTCGTCAGATGATGGCGCCTCGGACTTGCGCTTCTTCGAAAGCTAGCGATTTGCCCGTCAGAAATAGCTGGACATGAGATACCTAGAGAATGTACCGATTGGGAATCCTTCTTCGAGTGAACCAATTCTTCATCGGAATCGGATGTGGCCGACGAACGTCGCTTCTTGGATGACTGTGATAATATCAGTCAAGGATTCGTCCAGAAAACATGACTTCGGCTACCTCTTTGACAGGTTTGGGAGCATCGTCGTCTGAGTTTGAGGCCTTTCGTTTCTGGTTTGCCTGTACAAAAATGTTCAAGTTACCGAAGAGTGAGCCGTACATTACTTACAGCACGGTGCGCCTCAACTTTCTCGGATATGGAAGGCTTTTTAGGGAGCGTAGGCACTACCTAGAAGATAAGTGAATAGAAGACAGGATAGACAGGACAGGAACACACTTTGGATGTCTCTTCCTTCTTGGGCTCAATAGGCTTCGCCTCCTCCGGCTCTTTCTCTTGGGCTGACTTGGTCGATTTCTGCAGTAAGGGTTAGGTGATAGATGTAGGCATCAAACAAAGAACAGACCTTGTCTTCTTTCGCCTTCGCCCTCGGCGCGGCCTTCTCCTCTGCTTTCGGGTCCGCTGTCGTCTAGAGCCGTTAGCGTAGCATCGCGGCAAGAAAAATCGCCTACCTTCTTGAAGAAGCCAGCAGCGACGCCTTTTTTGAGCGTTGGCTTTGTCTCTTTAGCATCAGGCTCCTTCTTGGCTGTCTCCCGCGGCTTGAAAAAGTCGTTAACACCGGTCTTCTTTCCAGTGGGTTTGATTGTTTCCTCCTTCTTGACAGCCTTGGGCTTTTCCTCTGCCTTTGTCTTGGATGGGCCGGCTACGGGCGTGGGTAATGTTGCCTTCCTGCGGAGTTTCTCAGGGATTTCCTGGGTAACAGGTGAAAGATGAGAGCGTGGTCTCTATCTTGTCAAAAACACGCACCTTGATGTTGTCGCCAACGACCTTGCCCACAATCGTCGCAAACTCGCGTCCTTTCTGTTCGTCAATGTCCCGTACATTGTTTGGGTCATATAGAAGATCGCAGTCCTTCGCCAATTAGTTCAGCGAGAAACGGCGTCGACGGACATACATTGATTGCACTTGGAGAGAGTGAATAGAAATGAATGGATGTTATCTGGGCGAATTGTACTTTCACCGCTAATAATTGGTTGAGTGAGCGTGTCGGTGGCATTGAAGGTTACGCACATTCAAGTTCATCCTCCGGGACCACCATCGACAGTTCACTGGGAAATTCCTCCCCCTCATCTTCTTGGTAGCCATCGTCGTCGACAACATCTGATTTAGCCTGAACAGGTTTAGGTATGCCAATGATGATATAAGTTGCTGCGAGCGTGTCTTGGCGCTTTCTTGCGGCCTTGTAGAATGCGGCGAGCTCGCTGAGAGGAGGGAATAAGTCATCAGCGTCTCTGCAGTCGTGACAACGCGAACTTTTTGGCTGCGTGTACTGAGAGGCTCTGATTGCGACTCAGCGTGCGGTAAGTAACCTGTAGCGTCCATGAGAATGTGAAAGCATGAATAAACCCGACGCACAATGTTCTTGTTTATGAGAACTTGTCTTGAGATGTAACTGTCGACCGCTGGCAAAGACATTCCTATCGCGGTCTGGTCGCGGTCAAGAGTCAAGGTGCACGGGCGTCACATGTTGTGACGTTTCGCGTGTGTAGCGTCCATCCCTATGTGTTCCTCAGCTGCCTCGGCCATCCAATTTTATTCTTCTCTTCCTCTCAATCTTACTTTGTTTGTTTGATACATTCAAATGGAAAGCTGATAGCACTGAGCAGCCGTCAAGATAACGATTTAGACCACATTGCACAGCGCGTTATCGCCGTGGGAGTCGCCGGTATAAATATTTGGGTCGCAAGCTAATAGCTCAAACTTCCGTTTCCCTCTCCGACTGCGCACAAAATGGGCATACTGCTCTCTGCATTGATTTTGGCCCTCTGTGGCATGGTCTCCGCCCAGCAAGAGCCTCGCATCCTCATTCTGGGAGGCGGCGTGACTGGAATCATAGCGGCGCGAACCCTTCATGAGCGAGGAATCGACAACTTCTTGATTATAGAGGCGCGCAACGAGCTCGGTGGCCGTATGCGCAGTCACTCCTTTGGGAATTCGACCATAGAACTCGGCGCAAATTGGATCCAGGGAACGCAGGAAGGGGACGGCCCAGCAAACCCAATCCTAGTGCTCGCAGAGAAGCATGGGGTAAAGACGCACTACAACGACTTGTATGGTAGCTTGAGTGAGTACCAGCGTATCCAAAATTTTCCCGTATCCACAGCTCACCCGGACGCTCCCAGCAACATTCGACGTGACTGGTGCGGTTGACTATGTTGATACATTCAACGGCTATGTCAACGCATCAGATGAAGTCTCTGTTGTCGCAGGTGAGAAATTCTGACGAATTGAATCCGCGGTCCTTTGTGCTTACGTACACCTTCCCAACGAGGCGCGCGCGTGCAACGAGGCCTAGTTGATGCTTCCTCCAGAACCGGGTTTTCTGTCATCGGATCCAAGCCCAAGACGGCACAAGAGATTGCTTCTCAATATTTCATAGTAGCTCTCATCCAATGAGGGCTGTCGTCTCAACTGACACTCTTGCAGTTCGACTTCGAGTTTGCGCAAGCGCCAGATCAGAGCTCGTGGCTCGCATCTGCCTGGGTGAGCTACCCGTAATGTACCCTTATCTTACGCTAACCAGCTCTACAGAACAGCAACTTTACTTATGTCCCCGAAGCAGGTGGCTTTGCGGACGAGGACCTCTTGTCAGTCGATCAACGAGGATTCAAAACCCTCATTCAAGAGGAGGCAAACGAGTTTCTATCCCCAGGACAGCTTCTACTCAATACTACCGTTGCCAAGATTTTGTATTCCGAAGATGGGGTTATGGTGTCTTTCGCAAATGGTTCCACAATTGAAGGAGACTTTGCGTTGTGCACCTTTAGCTTGGGCGTTTTGCAGAACGATGATGTATTGTTTGAGCCAGAACTACCAGGTCAGTTCAGTGTGTGTAACGTACATTCCGCAAGTCCTAAACATCCTTTCAGCGTTCAAGACAGAGGCCATCCAGAGTTCGGTTATGGCGACATATACCAAGATATTCCTCAAATTTCCGCAGAAGTTCTGGTTCGACACTGAGGTTCGTCGTGTTCCAACTTTGACTGTTGCACCAACAAAGCCTTGTAGATGGCCATGTACGCGGACACAGAACGCGGCCGGTATCCCATCTGGCAAAGCCTCGACCATCCCAATTTTCTGCCCGGTTCTGGTATTTTGTTTGTTACAGTCACAGTGAGTCTCAGTCACTCGAAGGGCCGCATAATCTGATAGAAATACCTATAGGGCGACTTTTCGATCCGCATCGAGTCCCTCCCTGACGAAGTGGTCAAGGCCGAGGTCCTTGAGGTACTCGCAACCATGTACCCAGAAACCAGTATTCCAGAGCCAACCGACTTCTTTTTCTACCGATGGAACTTGGACCCACTGTACCGAGGCTCTTACTCGAATTGGCCTCCCTCTTTCCTGGTCGAGCATCATGGTAATCTGCGCGCAAACGTCGAGAGATTATACTTTGCCGGCGAAGCCACAAGCAAACACTCATATGGTATGTGTGACTTTCATTGTACGACTGCGGCATGACCTTGAACAATAGGCTTCCTTCATGGTGCATACGATGAAGGACTTCAAATCGCCACGATACTCGCGGATTGCATCGACACCGGCAAATGTGATGGCCTGCCTCACGTCGAAGATGTCTTGAACGTACACAGCTATGATTTATGAGGGTTTCGAACGCAGCACACCAGTGAGTACAGGGCAGACGCACCCATGATTGAGGAACATTAAGAATATAACTATGATTATCGTAGGATAGTTTGCATTATGCAATGTGAGCGTCGCGAGCACAGTTGGCGAGCACCCCAATCCAGTTTACAATTAGCACCACAATCAGCTGGTAATCTCCCCAATTTCCTTTGGCTTTAACGTCCAAATTTCCATGACAGTCTTGCCCGCTCTCCTGCACATAACTGCGTAGGTGTCACTGGTGAAGACCACCTTCCAGACGCAGTCGCAAGGTTCGCATAGTTCCCTCATCTGTTCTCCTGTTCTTGAATCGAATAAATATACCCGTCCATCGTTCCCGCCAGTCACCAGGAAATCGCGGTCGAACTGTAATGCAGTCACGGAAGATCCATGTACTGAGATGCGATGAACGATTGGGTAGGTCTTGTCCTTCAAAGAAAACGTAATAACGCGGCCGTCCGAACCGCCTGTCGCCAATCTGGTTGAAGAAAGTTGAAGTTGGCAGACAAGGGCAGTATGTCCGCTCAATACAGCCAAACAGTCACTGAGGAAAGTTAGTATAGGTCAGCAAAGAGGTTGAGGCAATACGAACCCAGTTTGCGCATCCCATAATCGAACGGTCGTATCTAAGCCGCCAGACGCAATCCGAACACCGTCAAATCCAACTGAATATATTTGGTGGAAATGCCCGCGTAGGACATGCAGACATTCTCCGGTGTCAATGTCCCATAGCTATAGGTAGGTCAGTAAACCACGGACAGACACGAATGCTGAGGACATACTCGACAGGTGAAATCGTAGCTACCACTAACCACACGATTCCCACAGACGTCTAGACATCGAACACTTTGGGTATGCCCGGCCAGAACCCTAAGCATCTTGCCCTTCTGGATGTCCCATACTCGTAAGGTAGAATCTCTAGATCCACTAACAGCAATCGGCCGGTTGTGCAATACTTTAATGCATCGCACAGTCGAGGTATGGCCTTGCAGAACGTGTGCACAATAGCTATTGGGGGTATCAGTTAATGGCCGTTGACAGTACGAAAAGCGCACGCACCCTGTCATGGTATCCCAGACTCGAATGACCTTGTCGCAGCCACCACTTACGACCAACGAGTTCGGCTGACCCCAACCATCCGTGGCTCCGGTAGCGTAACTTGGTCTGCCTGGAACAGCGTGCGCATCTTCGCAATCCTCGTCTAACAGTTCATCATCTTCAACGTCCAATCCCAGCGCAGTTCGAACCGCTGCTGGGATTTTAGGGCTGCCCCCGCAAATGTCCAGTTCCTCGACTATGTCTGACAGTGCCTCATCTTCTGTGGTACTCCTTTGCTTTTGCCTCCTTCCATTCTTCCACTTGCCACCTGCACTGACCAATGCTACAGCCCATACACCGAGCTCATGGCCCACAAGAGACCGCGCGAGAACGCCCGTACTCGCTCTAAAGAGGTGTACCCGCGAATTGGCCAATCCGACGACGACCCAGTCCTTATCGAGAGAAATAGACGTAACAACACAGCTCTCTGGGTTGTTGTTGACTGCGGGTACGCGGTGTGATCTTAGTAGACGGCCGCCGTACTTCCAGTTCATGCCTGGATACCATAAGCTGGCAGCCTCATAAACGCAGAAGCAGCGTGCGCACCGACGGTATAATGATATTTGAAATGGTCTCGATATGAGAAAGTTGGACTTGGGGATGACCATGGTCCCGGAAAGGTGCTGGAGCCGTCGTCTTCAAAGGGCAGAGGGACGTTGTGTATTAAGCACATGCGCCGCCATACCGATTCATCCCCAACGAGCTTGTACCAGTACTTGCTGACCCGCATTGCTCGTACAAGCGTCTTTGGCCTGCTGATAAAGCTAAGGACCTGAAGAGCTAGTTCTGGCGGAAGACTGTATAAGAAATCGCGTTTGAGGAGCGGTGCGATAGTGGTCGAAATGAATAATAGTTCGGATGGTGTGCACGTTTGGAGCAGTGCGGTAAGGTATTGGCGCCGGAGGAAAGGGTTCTGAGGCAGTCCCATGGCGAGAGGAAGAGAAGTTTCGGGGGAAGGCAGCATCATGGGTAGGTGTCCATCGTTCGGTGGTCCAGGAGAAGGCGCGGGTGTCGGTGGCGAAACGACTGGGATATAGACTGTGCTATGCGTGGCATTTCCAGAGCTGCCACCTGCAAGCATAAATGTGTTGTCGAAAGCGTTGGACGACATGGTAAGAGTGTGAGACGAAGGTGTACACGAGATTAAAGGCGAGGATCTAGTGGAGTTGTGTTAATGCTTCTTTGCGCGCCGCGGTCGAGATTATGCCAGTCCGGGGCGAGATAAATCCAGATAATGTAGAGTGTAGATGAGAGGAAGGGGTCCGAGGCAGCAAGCACTACGGAAATCCGGAACCCGTGGTGAGTATGACACTGACTCACCCTGACGGCCAGTCTAACCACGTACCGACGACAGCTTTAATAACCTCGTTGTCTCTCTAAACGGCTTATAACCCAATTACTAGGCAAGTCCAGAAGGTCGAAGCTTTGGATTATCGCGGCACCTGATGAGAGGGCTAACGCCAACATATGATTATCGGTAGGGTTAGGGTTGAGTTCAATATTGAGAGTACACGTGCTACGAGTCTACTTGCAGTGTCCGGCGCCAGCACTTTGGCGCATTTACTTGTACAACAAAATCCATCCGTAAACATTTCTTCTCTTACGCTTCACCTCCACCTCCTGGACCGCCGCGACCCCTGCCAGGCATAGCGCCGCGGTTCATGCCTCTTCCAGCGAACCCGACACGGAATGCTGGCCCACCCCTCAGCCCACCTGCGAAAGGAGTCTGGTTTGGGTCCAGTGGAAGAGGATTGAACCGGTGAGGCATGCGTGGCTGAAGCGGTGGGTTTGCTGGACGCGTTTCTTCCTCAATGTCGCTTTCATTGTCACACTCTTTCTCCTTGAGTTTGCGTTAGCTTATGTAAACACGATCCACAGGTCGCTCATACCTCCAAATCAATGACCAAAGCGCCTGTGTGCCACCCCGACGCAGCAAGTGAGATACAGAATCGGTCCTTTGGCGTCTTGCGCCTGTGGTCGAATCGTACCTCCGTCGGTACTTCAACAGCAGGAGGCGCACCACGGCCACGCTCTTGAGCTTGTTGTTTGCTGTGCTCATCTGCATATCCGCCAGCAGTACCAACGGCCAACTGAGTAGGATCGCCCAACCCTAGGGCGCCATTGGAATATGCGCCCCAGGTCAAGACCTTTCCATCTGTCGTCAATGCGCCGTAATGCCAATCACCAAGCACGACCGATATGACGCCGCGCCTCTGCAAGCCTGGGATGACTTGAGGCTGGTCGGATGGGGTTTCTGTGCCACCGATGAGGACAGTCGATTCTGGCCCCGTGGAGTATGCGGTGAAGTGCTTGAAATGCGCTGATATCTGCATCCAAGGACAATAAGAACAGGTACCACCCGAGGATCTATCGACCTACATGTGTGATTTTCAGCGCCGTAGGGGGCTGCAGGGTCTCAGACTGGGTGAACGCAGGGAGCTCGCGAACTCGACCGAGCTCGCTGAATGCAGGAAGCTGTACGGGTGCTCAGCCCGGGATAGCCGTATCGATGAAGACGCCACTCACGTATTCCCAACTCCCTGATGAAACTGTGGCTTCATTTGCAAGCGATTTGAACTGGACGACATGCCCTTGATTCGTCAGAGCGATGAGTGCCCCATCGTACGCCGCAATCTGCACAATCACAATTTCCTCCAAAGATGCCTCTTCAGCCTGCCTCCGGAGTTGTGGTAACTTTGGCAGAGGGGGCAGAAGCAGTGGATCATAGATGAAATCCCAAGTTGCACATTTAATCACCTTTGAATCGTCGTCGGCGTGCGCCTTGTACACCTCACGTTTGTCTTCGTCCTCTTCGGAATCCATTGTGAGGTTCGTCTGCCTTACTGCATCGGCAACTTCTCCTTGCGACGGGAACCAGACGTAAACATCTCCTGAACGAGAGAGGGCGGAGACGAAATCCCAGCCGCATTCAACTTGAACAGGTGCAGAATCCGCGCGTTCGAGCAACTGCGGGGAGATCAAGCGGAAGGGTCTCCCCCAGCTGGTGAAGTTCCAGATGTCACCCTCGGTGTCGAGAGAAGCGGCGTGGAATCGACCACAGCTGCAACACCGGACGTTCAGCACTAGCGGAGACGTCGACGGCACAAAAGCGCCTCACCTGACACTGCGCATTGAAACGGGCAAGTTCAGCTTGAGCGGGCCATCCGCTCGTTTTCCAGGATCCGAAAATCCGTCACTCTTAAGCGCGCGAAGTCCATTGCCATTGAGCGTTCCTTCATAAAGTCATGAGAACGCATACATCCCAGGCGAGATTGTGCATACCCCAGACGTAGAACCCGCCATTTGTGTCCAGTGCGTGAAAGGATCTGGAGGAACATAGTGAAAATGCTGTCGACATCGTAAATGAGTTACATACGTGCCAGCCGCAGCGAGCGACACGATGCGGGCATTCTGAACGGGAAGTTGAACTGGATGAGAGACGTCCCCCAGAGGCGTCTTTGGGATCTCACTCAAGCCCAGGCGACCGTTTTGCCTGTTTCTTCGAACATTGTTATCTTCCGAGGATAGGAATGTCACACACAACAGGGACTTACCCCCATACGTAGACTGGTGGCGGATCAGCTTCGACATCTACAATGATGGATGGTATTTGAACGAACCTCGAGGCTTGGATAAGCCAGAATAGATGAACTTCCAACCACTGGTACGGGCGGTACCTGCTGCAGAGAAATTGAAGTCCGCGTCGCATTTGCGTTTCCAGAACGTGTCATCTGCGGCCAAATCACCAAAGAACTGCTCAATTGCTTGGTTCAATTTGTCCGAAGTCCAATATAGAGCATTCTGACCTTGCACGTTTGGGCGAGACGCGCGACATCTGGAAGTGGGAGAGCAGGCAGAATGTTATCCAACCAAAGCTCGAGAGGAAGCTCAGTAATTGAAGACATTAGTGAAGTTGGATTGAATTTCTGTTGGTTAATGGTGGTGGGATGATAAGTTGAGTAGGTCTGCGCAGCCTGGCGCGAAGGAGTCAACGACGACGTCACCGATTGATGAGATGACATGAACAATGGATTACGGCATATTGGCCTGGACCGGCGTCGATCACTTCTTGCCTCTTGCGTTCATGTTGCAACGCCACAGAGCTGCCTTCATTCTTGCGGATTCAATCTTGTGTGCCACTCGGCCGTGAATGGGCTACCGACAAGCTCCCACTCATAATTTGCATGTCGCTTGCTCTGTTTAGTTCCCTGCTTCCTACTGCTGCAATTCGTCGCCTGTCCTTTTCGATTCGGTCGTGAAGAACACAAAATCCGCAAGATATAGCCGAGCACGCGCGCAAAAAGCAGTACGGGAAGCCATATCTTGAGCAATTATGTTTTCGGGTCGGAAACATGCGCTCCAGTGACCATTGCGATCCTCATTTGACCTCGCGTTGGATGGCTCTTCCCGAGGGCATCTTCTCTCTGGTCACGATCCTCTCATATCGCGACGGCCGGCCGCGCCCATTTAGCTATCCAACTCAGCGCAGACCAACATGAGGATACCCAGTTTTTTTTTATTACGCATAATTATGCCGGTCTTGCAACAACAGATGGACTCCTGGAGATATCCGGGGCTTTCATCTCTGCATTGGTCACGTTATAGCTCAGCGTCGACTCACGAACCGATATCTGGACTCTCTTCGTCGGTAAGGAAACCTCGAATCAACCTCTGCTCTCCAGTCCGACTTGAAAGCGCAAGGGACCAGGCGGCAGTTTGGGAAGGGTCCGTAATTTATCACTGCCATGCTGGTTTACTAGTCACGTTCGATTCTCAGAAGGTACATGTCCATCATCTCGAGCCATGGATATGCTCATTTACTGTCCTCCATGATGTGCTCTTCGTCGGGCGTTGCCCTTAACGAGGTCAGTACCCTCGTGATTGGCCCAATGACTGTTGGCAGTTTTCTGTGAACGGCTTCGTGGGACATGTCTTCCATTGAAGAACTGAAGAACTGAGTATACAACTCACTCTTTGTACTTACTCGTCTTCGCTCCGGTGACGCGCAGCGTGTCAAAGGTCAGACGGGCGCATGCCCGCCTTCTGGATAAGGCAGTCTCAAAGAGAACTTACAACAACCAATAAGAAAGTCCAGAGCAGTCCATCCATATCTTATCCGCCATACAGAAATCCGAGCTTCTCACCGGAGGTTCCGTTCCTTCCTGCCCAATCCGGTCCGACTGTCGCGAACTGTCGGCATCGCGCCGCACACGTTCCTTCTCACACACGTCCGCGGCTCGACCGCGCCGGTCATTGCGGGGCGCGCACACCATCCGGCGTCTTTCTTTCACCTCCAATTTCCAATCGACCCCCAATGCGTCCGACATGCACCTGTGGGCTGGGTCCGCTTCATTTGCAGGTTTTGGCTGCTCCACCATCTTGAAGCGCCGACGAAGCCCTCTGGACGCACATGCAGCATTAAAGCGTGTGCAGCTTCACTTCATCAAACCACCGAAGTTGCAACGATGACCTTTTTTTCTTTTCTATGTATGGTTCGGAGCCTCGAGGACTGGCCACACCTTCGGCACCTTCGAAACGGCTTCGCGGGGAAGGAAGGAAGGAAGGAAGTTGGGAACTCGGAACGGATGGAAGTTGACAGAATATTTCTCATCGGCCTGGTCTGCCCCACACATACACATCACTTGCACTCATCCACAGAGTACCTACGACCCTGCGCTGTGGGATGGCATCAAATCTAACCCTTACTCAAAAAACCAGCCTCCAGGGTCCTCGTCCGCCCAGTCACTCCTTCGTAAGTAAAATAATTTAAACCAGCGTCGCAAATCGCAGCGGAATTGGGATTGGATATTTCGCAGTGATTGATTGATTGCTTCCTTCTGAGACGTGGAATAGGTCCTCTGGAACTTGCGAGCAGCATGTTTGGGCAAGTGCCCTTCCATCAGAAACTCCGACACTCGCAGATACAGCTTCCCGAAATATACCCTTGCAGGTAAAGTGGTACAACAAAAGCGTACAGTGGCTGCCTTGAGCGCGAGATAAGCATGCAGTGTATCTGCCACTGTGTAGGTAGCAGTGAACTACGCGATTCCCCCCTCGGCATCACACCTTTTGATCAACAGGCAGCATCTTGTGTCGCCACTTGAACCCTGTCTGCACCGCATCTTCCCGACGACTCTCAATGATTTATCCATGACATATCCCGGCCTTATCGATTGTTTTGCGCCTGGGCGCGGCCACCTTTGATTTTTTTCCTTCCCCTGCTGACAGTGCCAAGACATAGGCAGCCATGAGCGCGGGGGGACGTGCAACCGTGAGAATTTGTGGCGCGGAGGGTCGCCCCTTTGCCGCGGCACGAAACGGCCCCAGGACATGGCCCATTGTGCTCGATAATTTCAACCATACGGGGATAATACAATCAAAATCAGGACCAACAACGAACATTCAAAATATTCGGATTAAATGCGCGCTAGGGCGGAGGAAAAGATGGCGCTATGCTAAACTATGCACAGAAAACTAGATGCAAGAAAGCGAAGACGTGGGAGGGAGAAAAAAAAAAAGAGAACAAATAAGCATATGCGCCTTGGGAGGGCGGGGAGGAGTCGAACTACGTAGACGCGAGCGTGCGTAGAAACTATGGTAATACAGTGCGTAGATGGACGCACAAGAAATGTAAACAATACTACGGACTAGACCTAGGCTACGCTAATATACAAGGTAAGTAAAAAAGCAGGCGGACGGGGAAAGGCGAAATTGTCCTATAAACTAGAAGTGGTATAAGTTACATTGTGGAGTGAGGGCCAAGTCTCCATTATGAGATAAAGTGCGAACCAAGTAACGCATGGGAGGGAAGGGCAGTTGCCCAGCGGCGGCCGGCTTAGCGTTCGTTGAGGACACGCAGAAGCAGGCGTCACTATTCTGCGCCAGCATTAACTGGCTGAGCAGGACAGCCGCGGTAGGGAGAGGATAGGGAAACATATCCCCAGAATGGCGCTCAAGGCAAGGGTTTCGCGGCAGGCCTAGTAATGATCCCTTTGGTCTCGACGATAGGCTGGACGATGACCCGAGCTCGGCCTCTCCTCATCCGCGCTATCGTAATAGCGCGTCGAGTCGAGGGGCGGAAGGACGTCGGGCGGAGGCTGATAGCCTGGGGGCGGCGTCAAAAGCGTGTTGTGGGCTGGCAGACGATAATCTGTGGCGAGCGCGGTTGGGTCTTGCCGAAGATGCTCAGGGACTAGAGTTGTGGAAGTGCGCTGCTGCAGTTCGAGCGGCGGTGGCGGAATCAGCGACGAGTACTGGCTCGTCGTCGTCATCGAGGTCCGGCCGTACGTGTGCGGCGTCGGTTGATCCATCCAGGCGTTCGACAACTGGAACCTGCCGTCCCGGTCATCCAGACTTCTGCGATCCCCAACACTATGTCCGTGGTCGCTCCAATGTGGTGCTGTGCCGCCAGGAGGGTACGAATAGCGGTTGGAGGGCTGCGAGGGCACGCCATGCTCGTATGGTGACTGGTACGGCTGCATCCCGGTCGGCGAGAAGCTATCTGGCTCTCGCTTCGCCTTGCGCCATTGTTTCCGCAGCTCTTTGAACTCTGATGAAGAGTTCTACTGAGTATAAAGAAGTCGACGGGTTGGACAAGAGACGTACCACTCGGTTGCCGCTTGGGGCCGTGTTTCTGCATGGTGACATGAGCATTGAGGTGATTGAGCGTGCCGTATGCCTTTGGACAATCCGGCCAGGAACACTTGTAGAGACGCTCGATTTCGTCTGCGCGTCGACGGGGCCGTTTCTTGACGTTGTTGCCCGGGAGAGCGACGAATGCGTACTTTTTGTGCTCGGCGTCTGGACTGGACGGTTCGCCGTGGCCTGGTTGAGTTGAATGAGCATAAATTCGACGGCGACAGATGACTGTTGCACGCACCTGTTGACGGGGGAGATGGACCATATCGATTATCACCTGGCCAGCCGCCGTGGGTGGAAGGAGATGTGCCGTCAGCGAAAGTCGGACGGTAGGGAGAGACGGGGTCGTCGAATTGGCTGTGGTATGGGCCTTCGTTTGCTCTCCAACCGCCAGGGGGTGGACTGGGCTGTGACCTGTACTGCTGGCGCAAATGTGGCATGGAGGCCTCTCGATGGACATGGCCAGTTGGCCGCTGGTCCTGATAGCGATAATTTAGGTCTGAAGGTGGATAGTGGACTGCAGGATCGGACATGCGACGCTGATCCAGAGAAAGAGTGGGCTGTTGGGACGGCGGACCAAAGTATCCGCTCGAAGTTGGATAACTGGCTGGGGCGGGGGAGTACTGGGCGGGGTGCGGATAGAACGAAGACGCGCGCGCGGGTGGTGGAGGAGGAAGGGGAGGGTGCGCGTCGACGGGAGACGGGCCCGGGGAGTCGGACAAGTATGGGCCGTGGCTGTCCGAGTCGTGGAAGGAGCCAACATAAGCGTTGTTATTGAGATTATTTACCTGTTGAGGGCCAGTTGAAGATCGAAGCTGGCCAAAGGAGGGTGAGGCCGGCGCGTCATACACAGCCGACACGACGCGGGGCACGTGCGATAGAGGGTACCCGGCAGTCGATGAGGTTGGGGAGAGCTGATCTTCGTCCAGTATTGAAGGAGAGTCGGTGGCTACAGGCGAAACAGACTGCGAGACTAGTCGCGAGATATCCTCGTATACGTCCAGCTGGTGGTCTCCAACAGACGGCAGTCGTCGTTGGTCGCACTCGAACGGAATCTTGGGAGGCAGGAGGTGCGGTACGGCCAAGTCCACTAGCATCGACGCGAACGAGGTGCAAAAAAAAAGAAAGCGGAAGAGCAAATTAGAACCGCGTCAACGTCGCAACCCGTTGCGCTGCTATATGTACAAAGCCAAAACCGACGACCCAGTTGAGAGACGGGACACAAGTCCTTGGGTCGCGTGGTTTATAGAAATCATCACGAAGCGCGACCCCGATCCAATCTCGCCCGATGAGATCTCAGATGGCGCGTGATCCTTCTCCTCATTAAAACTCCGAATATATTTTATTCGATCGGAAAAGGAAATCCTCCGAAATTTCATTTCTCATTTCTTGTTTTTTTGTCCTCTCGCGTAATCCTCATCATGGACACTGTCCGCCCAGCTCATGCGTGTTGAAGGAAGGCGCGCACATCCCGATCCTCAGCGCGATAAGAGATTCTCGCAAGTCGGCCGCCGCAATGTTGGCGCGCTATCCCGACGTCCCTGCACACACACACACGTTGTTTCAATGCGCACTGTCTGTAGAACAGAAAAAAAAAGTTGGCTCATTGGACCACAGCTTACCAGTCTCTCGAGTCGGTGTACCTTCCACTACACACTATCGGCGCCGACACTCTCGGATCTACATGTTCCTCGAACAAAGGTTTACAGAAATTCCCCTTTCAGGTTACTGCATTGGGTCTGTATCTCGTTCGCCCCCTCCTCCAACGTACGTCCTCGTATCGTTGGATACAACTGTACCGTCTGCCAGCGCCCTACAGTCGACGTTGTACGTCAGGATGACTTGCCAATAAAGCATTACTCCATTCGTCGTTTACTGTCACGCCGAGTGTGTATGGGGTATTTCTCGATGTCAATCTTCCAACAACCGAGCCGCCACTCTGGCTACTTTGTGACCAAGTCGTCTATGTCGCCTCGGACGCTTCTAGCCGATTGGGTCGCGTACATGTAGCCAAATGCTTTGTTGTAGAGTGCAGTGACCAACAACACGACCGAATGTCATCCCTGCATTTCCCTGCGCGGCTCATCGCACACAATACGTTCGCCCGGATTCCTGTATTCAATGGGTGCTTCTGCGAACTCGAATTGACCGACGAGCCTCGAGGCGAATATCGTACCCGCCCCACAGTAGCCCCGCAAAGATGTTCTGCTCTGTTCCAGAGCTGTATATGTGTGGGTGACCTTGTTCCTAGTGTGGATATTTCACCCGAACCGCCACTGATGGCGCGCTCTTGGCGCACGCTCAGCCAACGCCATAGACAACTCTCCATTCCATGCTCTTCAAGCTTTCGCACATTATTCGACACATTCGGGCCAATTCTGTTTGCCGCATCTCACCCAGGCTCGACGATCGACGGTTCACTTGTTTTGGCGCGCGTCAACTTCAAGGTGTGAAGAAAAGTGCGCACCAGACATGCTTCCCATCTTCCAACGTGCTTCCACTCGCGCCCGACCCACACCCGACCCTCTAAAAAAGAAGAGAAGAAATTATTTCAATTTCAAGTCCCAAGCACAAATGGTCATCCGTTCCAGCTATCATTTCAGGGTGTGGGATGTTCAAAGACCAATTTCTTGCATCGTTGACAATGCGCGTACAGCGGACAGCCCACTGCATGTATACGGTGCCAGAAAGCGTATATGTCCGCCTTTGCCTTCCATTGTGCCAATCATGAAAGCTCCAGCTGCCTTGTCGCGACCCTTTCCGTCGGAAAGAAAGCATACAGAATCTGCTGACTTTTTAACTTTTGCACTCACACATTAAATCTCCGGCATCGCGGACGGCCTGGGGTTCTGTGTATACGGCGCGTAAAGCCGCCTTCTGTTGATGCATCATTCGAAGCTGCAGCACGAGAACCTTTGAACATACTCGATGTCGCATCACATTGTCATCCAGCTATATATTACCCATCCAAGGCAATACCAAGCTTCCCTGAACTCGTTGACCCCATCCTGTCAAGCCTTCGGGGACCCTGGGACCCCCAACGCACGCACGGCGCCCACGTCGATGCTGGGAACACAGCTCATAATCACGCAAACCCCGCCTACAAGCGCCCCGATGACTTTTTTACAAAGTGCCACTGCCATCCCCACCACCGTTTTCATTCTTCGAATACCCTCAAAAAATGCCACACAACTCGAAGAATATTTTGGGCCTATAAACACGGCTCCGAAAAGGATTAAAGAAGGGGTAAAGTTGCATACAAAGGCTCGGCGACGGGCGTGACCTGGGGTTTCTAGGGCGGGCTCCAGGATCCAGGATCCATATCATCGATTTACACGCGCGGGAAACGACGAGAGCTCGGAGTCTTCCGCTGCGGATAGAGGAGCCCGACCTCTCGACGCTCACTTATGCTCAGACCGCATGCGCTGTTCATTTCATGCTGGAGGCAAGCAATTCATTGGTTCATCAATGCATCATCCCTTCCCTCTCCCCCACAGTTCATTGTTCAAACTTCATTTTATATTCATAAGCGGTAGTATTCATACCGTGGGTAGCCAAGAGCTTCAGACATTGACAGTATAGATTCGGCAGTACACACTTGGAAATTACATTGGATTGTCGCAGGGAGATCAGGTTCAGAGGATTGGCGGCGCGCTACCGATGTCGACACCAAGTCGACCCCAAGCATGGAGGCGCCCCAACAGCGCCAACATACATATAGAGGTCAGGATCTCTAACATGGGATGGGTGTCGCTTGCCAAGAACTCACATCAACTTGCAACAAATCAGAGTAGTGGTTTGTAGCTTGAGTGGCTGCGGGTAGAAATCGAACTCCAAGCCTGCAGCGTCTCGTTTGACCATGCGTTTGACGCTCGAATATTGCCAGTGGCGGGTAGGCATTCGGCTGTAGGCTTCAGAACCATAAAACAATGTGCGAAAGTCATCATGAACAACCGGATGATGGCATGTCTTTATCGGGACGCCATCAGCGAGATACAGGGAACTAGTATGCCCGCATTTGGAAAACGACTTTACTTATGACGATGGGATAAGCATAGACAATGCTTATACAGTCGTAGAAAGCCCCGGAAAAGAGAGCTCCTTTCATCTAGCTTCCTCGGTGTAACGCACCTATCATTTCTCAACATTTCCGGTGCAACTTGGCGACATCGCTACAACTGCGCACCTCGAGCTTTGCATACTCTATTAAGCAGCTTATTTACCTCGGGCAGATCTCGGGCAGGCATGGGGATGGCTATCCAGTCGCTGAATATGGGACGATTCAGAGTATCAGTCCCCCGGCGGCTGCATCCCCACACCCCCACTACTGAGCCCTGTGCGTGAACGGCAAAATGGCTTCGCAAGCAAAAGATAGGTCCCAGTAGGTCCCGGCCTGAGCTCACACAGTCTAGGACCCGAGAAAGTACCTTCAGCTGTGTGGAAAGGTTAGAGTTTTGAAGTACAGCCACCACATTGTCGACACATAGGCGCCCACCATTTGAAAGGACAACTCACCTACTATGCCCTGGGCTTACTTACCGGTAGGTACACTGAGGTACAATCCGAGCGCACAGCGGCCAGGAGAATGATGCTTTCAAGGTAGCATTATAGATAGCCTAGACCACGTTGTAGATATACCCATAAGGTACCTAATTTGCTGTGAAGACAGCTAGTTGTATTACTGAACCTCGAAAGTGTAATTTCCACATATAGCACAAGGAGCTCGATACTGCGCCTCTTACACCTCCGAATAATGGAGAAGTGCGCTCCCACCCTTCGGCGCAGTACTAACTGCGAGTGTTTACTCTGACCTCCTTCCGAAGTTTCTGTCTGTCGAAACTTCAGGTATGCGGCAGGCCTACGCGGCCGGGTTGCCAGAATACACATATGGTCGCGAGACAGACTGGGCCTTCAAAGCCCTCCCAGTGACCCTCTCGTGACTGCGTCGATGCATCGAATTGCCTCGCTCAGACCTCGTTGTTCATGGGTATATCGGTATGTGGAACCCGGAATATCGATCGGACCTTCTTCTTCCCATCCGTCGGCCAGGCCACCCAGCTAAACACAGAGTAGAGAAGATGCAACCAACCACCTAAACGACATACAGCCGAAGCCGTCAATGTGAAAGGTTTTCAACACGTACACCGGCCCCACTGCGCATTCTTGTTCAAATTCGGCCACACACCCCAACCTATATTTGCGAAATCGAGAGGGTCATCTTCATCGTCCTTCGCTTCCGCCTACAAGCCGTACGGCGTATACATGCCATAATTGGGAACAGTGTATACGTCAGGAAGAAAAGAAGGCTTGCGCGCTCTGGCCCACAGTCGCTGTGCCCCAACAGCCGACCAACATCGTCCAGTAAGCTCGCCCATGTGTCCGTCGATCCCCCAATACACGGTCTATGATGCGAAGAACGGGGGTTCCGAGCGCGCTGCTAGCAGCTGTCCAGTGTGGGAACAAGTTGGTGGGAGAGAAGTGGGCTAGAAGAGGGCCACGTTGTGTATCTGATCGAGTTGATGACACGTGGCTATCGGACCGGCTGCTCGGCGCACACGTGCGTTCCCATTGTTCCCGATCCAAGGCGTTCTCTCTCCCACGACTCCATGAGTGTGATAATGGCAGTCAACTATGCCCGGAATTGCTTCTGAAGACGGTATAGTCGAATTTCCGATGGTTAAATTCCAACAAATACTATTTAACGGATTGCGGACGCTATGTGCAAAATTAATCGTGCCTAACTCAGCAAGGGATCAATTTCGGAGGGCAACGCAAGCCACCGATGTCTGTCCGAGGCTCAAGCAAGGTTTTTTGCACTCGATCTCATACCTGTGAGCCATCCGCAATTGGTGAAGACAAGCTTGACCATCCATGTTATTTTTTCACTCTTGCTTGATGCTCATATTCAAAGTCATCAATTGTCGCCCAACGACTGTTCGCAAAAGAGGCTCAAACCCAGACGTACTCTGGAATGCTCTTGTTGCCATCCTCGCAATGCTGCCGACCCTCATAAAAGTTTGAAATTGACACGGATTCCCACCAAGTCGCTCTTGAGATGCTGCCAGTGGCCTCATCTCTTTCCCTCTCTATATTCGCTGGTATTTTCGGCAAGGTATCAGCCCACGGCTACGTTCTCCAAATCCAGATTGGCAATGAATATTACCCTGGCTGGGATGTCAACATAGATGGATATGCGAGCCCACCTGTATTATGTCCTTTCAACTCGTTGACACCTTCTTTCTGATTGTTGGAATGCCAGCCTGTACGCCCCGTCCGTGCGACAAAGCCTGACTCTGGCTTCATTAACAATGTAACCTCTGGCGACATTACCTGCTCCATCGGCAATGCAAACCTTCCCAATCTGAGTAGCACCACTACAATCTTTCGATCACCTTATGCAGGAAACTATGCACCTCGACGTCGTCGGTCTCGGGTAGTGGGACTTTGGCGCCGAATGGCTTGAGCTTCCCCGGGGAATACGATGTCGAAGATGCAGGTATTCTTTACAATGTCTACGTGACTGACGAGGAGAACGCTGTACGTGCCGCAACAGGTGTTCAACTCGACCAAGCGCTGACCGCCTCGTCAGAAATATGTTCCGCCTGGTGGCGATGTGTATCCTGGTCTGAACTAATTCAATGAATTGCTACTTTCCAGCATGTAGAAAATGATACCCTAGCATTGAGAAATCGAGAGCAGGACGTCCAGAATTGGTCCACAGATGTTGACTTCTATGCCAGAGTCCATACACTTAGGATATCGTCGTAGGAATAGCATCTGTTGCATGATGTTTTTATGGTTAGTGGCGGGTTTGTTGCTTTGCTCGACATATGAATGACAAGCCCCCCGATTCTTGTGACGGTATATGATACGGTATATCGCGCCGGGTTAGTAAACTTTAATCGCGTTGATGGTGCGCGACTTCCGAAGCGTGACCGTGATACGACACTGCCCCTTGCTTCGACTCTCGATGCCTGCCGACGAGCTTATCAACACTCCGACATTGGCGGGTATGGATAGAATCAAGCTCGCATGTCTGCCTCGGCCAACTACAACGACGGTAAATAGCATCGACGCTCACAGGCGCAAGTTAAGACGCTACACCGGCTTTTCCTTCAACGGAAACCACGCCTCGAGTTGCTGTAGACTGCTGTGGATATAGACTCACAATGCTCGACGACATTCAAACTGGCTGCTTCAGCGGATTATTCAAGCGGCATCGACGCAGCACACCACCGGGACCACACACTCCGTTGACTGCTGATACGGGAAAGTCCATTCCAGCGTGCGCAGGCTCAGCACTCAATGGATGTTGTGATTTCTCGTTCAACAGCAGCACCGCAGAACGATTCCCTATGGATGACTTTCTCCCTGCGTACTCTCGCACACAGCAGCCCGACCCTGCCGAGGTTGTGAACATCGTAAACTCGACAATCGCTAGCGCCAACGGCGAACTTCGTGCGCTCAGCCTGGATATTCACGGTATGCTACTGCCGCGGTTAGCTTCAAGGCATGGTTCACTGACGTACCCATAGACCACCCCGAGACAGCCTTCAAGGAAAAGTAGGTTATGAATTGTGTATGAAGTGCATTTCTCTGATTCTCTGAGTATGTTAGGCATGCACACGACGTACTCACGGCTTTCGTCGCAGAGCGTGGCTTCACCGTTCAAAAGCACTATCTAGGCCTTGACACCGCCTGGCGCGCCGAGTTTTCCTATGGCCATGGCGGTCGGGTCATCGGCATCAATTCAGGTGGGTCCAATAAGCTCGATGTTGGCGGGCTTCTGGATTGTCAGCAGAAATGGATGCCCTGGCAGGGATTGGACATGCGTGCGGGCATAACCTCATCGCAGCTGGAGGCGTCGCTGTTGCACTTGCACTCAAACAGGCACTTGTGCAGACCAACACCGCTGGAAAAGTTGTTCTGCTCGGCACGCCTGGTGAGTGTTGAAATTGGATTCGTAAGTTGAGTGGACGAATTCCTAATTTCGGTACACAGCTGAGGAAGGCGGAGGAGGAAAGGTCATTCTTCTCGAACGCGGCGGATACACAGATATGGACGTCTGCGTGATGTGATTTTGTCTACTGCAGCTAGTGAGGGCATGTTTTTGACTTTGCGCAAGGTCACATCCAATGGGAGGTCCTGTTGAAGGCAGCGTGGCCATCGGATCGTCTTCAGCTATCCAGACCATCGACGTCGAATACACTGGCCATACGTACGTCTCAATCAACTGGCATTCCATTGATCATTCACACAACCTCCCCATAGCGCTCATGCCGCTGCAGCTCCATGGTATGTGGCCTTGGCACCAACAGCACATAGATGCGGTACTCACCAGATCTTCCAGGGAAGGGACCAACGCACTTGACGCCGCATTTATTGCTTATTCGAGCATTGCGGTCCTGCGCCAGCAGATGAAGCCGGAGTGTCGCGTGCATGGTCGAATCGGTGGAAAGGACTGGCTTCCTAACGGTGGATTTCTCTCTTTGGAAAAACGAAATACTGTTCTAACTCGCAAATCAGTCATCCCCGACAATGCTGCTCTCACCTGGATCGTACGCGCCCCGACGAACGAGGAGGTTACAGATCTCATGGAGCGTGTAAGAGCATGCTTTGAGTATGTTTTAATATCAGAAAATCCGGGCTGTGGTTCTCATACTGTTGGCCTACCAGTGCCGCTGCGTTGGCTACGGGATGCAAGATATCTGTGAAATACGGTGTTCCGTATTCTCAGCTTGTCCCAAACCCTGCACTTGGTACGCTACCATCTCCTTCTACATTAACCACATATGGTATCATTCATGCTTCTCCATCCCCTTGTAGCGTTGGAATTCGTGAAAGTGGCCAACAGGGAATATAAAATGGAGGCATTCAAAGCTGGAACGTCCGCATCGACCGATTTTGTGCGTTTCTTTCCATCGTGAGGATGCTAGCTGCTGAAGACTGACCTACCATCCACATTGCTCAGGGAAACGTTTCATTCGGTATTTTATTCTCTTACCCATAGATCGGTATGCTGACCCATCGAGCCAGAACTCCCATCTTTACATCCCAATTATGGTTAGTCCCTCCCGATCGTGCATGCGCGCTCCTTCGCTCACTGGAAAACAGCTATACCCACGGAAGCCAACGGCGGAAACCATACAGCGGCTTTTGCGAAGTCTGCTCGGACGATGGAAGCCCACGATTTGGCTATGAAGGTTGCAAAAGCCCTTGCAATTACGGCCTACAAAGTCGTCAAAGACGATGCTTTCTACGAAGAGGTTCGTCCTCCAACTTTGCATGTCTGCCAATCAGTTCATCTCCCACAGGTCAAATCATCTTTCAAAGCAACAAAGGCCACACGTTGTTAAGGAATAGTGTGTTCATGCGTTCATATCATTAAACCGAGAATCCGCGTAGTGTAAGATAAACCCTCCGGTAGGCAGAAGAAAATGCCATTGGCGCACCGGGAAAGACAAAGGAGAGATGCAAGCAGCGTAGTAACATAGTAGCGCGCAGGGTCCGACAAAGACGTAGGATATAAGAGGACAAGGTAGTATAGGTCCATGGGAACGACAGCAGATGGATGGATCTATATACAAAATCAAGTCATCACTCTGTCGTTACGTGCTTGCAGTAGCAGTGGGGATGGTAGGTGGGACTTCCTTGGTCGGAGATGAGACTGGCGACTTGGCATGCCTGACCTTCTTCTTGGGAGCAGCAGCAGCGGCCACCATGCGCTCCAGTTCCCGACGCTCCTGGTCTGATTCATCCGGTTGTGTCGATTTGAATATGGCGCCAATGAGGAGTAATCCCTATAATGAAGTGTAAGCCACGACTTCTTGGGATGTACGACACGACAAACCCTAGCACGGTTGCATAGAGCGGCTTCCGACACGCCAGGCTCCTTCAGCACATTATCGACGACCTCTCTCAGAACCTGGGTAACTTCGAAGCGTGCTCCGCGCCAGGACGCCAGCAGAATCTAATAACGTCAGCACGCAGAATCTCTTGGAGGCAGCGCGGGCTGACCTTGCCAGTAACATCCATCTCGAGCTCCTTGAGTTCTTCCGCAGCTTCTTCGCCCTTTGCTGCGAGCTTCTCCATCTCCAACATCGTCTCCCGCACACTAAGCGCGCTACCAACGACACCCCAGACCTCCTTGGCCATTGCACCCTTCTCCTTGATGCGTGAAAAGAAGCCAGCACTAGTGTTGATCAGTATTGTGGGACATGTGAATACAGGCAACACTCACATCCCGAGGAACTTCTTTGACTTGAGGAACGACGTTGCCTTCATCATGTAGATATTACCAATGGTGTGCAGAAGCTCAATACCAAAGCTTTCGAGCTTGAGGTCTTCAGCCTCCAGACGCATGCGCTTCTCGAACGCCTCTGTCTCTGGGTCATCCTTCTCGCCGGGATGTTTCGCGTCGACGAAGGGTCTCAAACGTTCTGCAGCTTTGACAGTGAGCACCTTGACACGCTGCTCCATGACCTCGCGACGTTTCTTTTCCAGTTCGCGCATCTTCTCCTTTTGTTCGGCCTGCTGTTTCTTGCGCTTGGCAGCGGCTTCGCGTGCGGCTTCACGTTCAGCGTCCCTCGCGGTTGGACTTATCGACGATGGCGCAGAAGTCGACTGATGTTGCTCATCGCCGTGGACAACCAAGGAAGTAGAATGTAGGTTTTGAGATGTCGGTCTAGATGAAGGCGCAGTAGTAGCGCCGGCAGGACCAGGGGCAGCTTTGGGTGGAGATGGTGGTCTCGTTGCGGGAGCAGATGCCGTGGAAGCTCTTGGGGCGTCGACGGGCGCGTCTTCCGGTTTCTTGAATTGGGCATCCATCTCCGCCTTCTCCTCGTCGGTCATCATGTTCTCAGCGACGGAAGTCATGTCCTTCATGATGGAGATTTCGCCAATCTGATAGAAAGTTAGTGGGAAGCAATAGCAAGGGCCAGAGCACGCACCCAGTCCACAAACTTCTCGCCACCGAAGACGTTGGCGAAAAAAGCCCCCGCGTCCTCCATGCTAAAGTTGCCGTCTTTCTCAGCCTGAACAGTCTAATAAGTAGCTGAATGAGTGCGAGTGAGAGCTCACAGACCATTGCTTTGCCATTCTTATCGTAAACAGTACGCGTATTCTGCAAAGAATGAGTAAGAAGAGGATCGATGCGAAACGAGGCGTTGAGCGCACAGGGTCGGATAGAATTTGGTAGGCCTTGCTACAGGAGGGATTAATGACAGATTCGAATAGAGAGAGTAAAGATTCATGCCTAATATCCTTGAACTTTTCCTCAGCGTCTGCGGAAGGATTCTTGTCTGGATGATACTACGCGGAGCATGAGTTGGGCTGATGATCATGCAAGCCGTCTATCATGCCTTCATCGCCTGCTTGCGGTACGCTTTCTTGAGAGCATTGTCATCTGCATCAACGGGAACGCCGAGCTAGTCAAACCACGGATGTTAATTTGGCGTCAAGCGTAAGCGCAGATTGAACACAAACCAGGTCATAGTACTCCGTTTCCACTGGAGCCATAGTTGTACAAAAAGAAAGGAATTGGAACCAGGAAAACGCGTAGATGAGTGGGCAGGGAGGTAGGGGTCGAGGTGACTTGATGGAGAAAAGCCAGGAAGTGACTGAGCATCATGACGGCAAATATATGTGGCTGTGCAAGTCCGTGCCGAACCGCTGCCGCTCACTGTGGCGGGCTGCGCTTGCGGTTCCAACTTCTCCGTCTCGTCTCGGAGGATGCGGTAGACTAAATGAACACAGCGGGATCGCACCATGTTCGCTGCCAGCGCCTACTAAGTTGAACATACATCTGTTCAGAAGAGTGACCATTCCAAACCATTTTGCAGTTGATTTTGCGAGGATGCTTCAAATTCAGTGTTTACGCTAAGTTGGTTATGATTGAAATCAGGTTGTAAAGTGCCCCAGAAATAGATGGCTTGAGCCAGGGACCATAGCACTCTCTAATAGACTACATACAATGCGAAAAGTTGGATGGGCTGTACAATATTTAACAAGTCTGTTGGTTGCTTCAGTAAGAATAAGTAGTTTATGTACGCCTGGAACACGCCTGTGCGAAAAGCCATAGAACGAAAAATCAAAAAAAGGGAAGCTAGATAGATTCGAGAACAAAGTTGCGGTTCAGTGTTCCTCAGCGGGCCGTGCCAAGGGCTCTGGCGAGAACCGTACGGCCTTCTTGGGCGTTGCAAAGTCCGTCGAGCTCGAATTGGGGGACGGCGCAAGCGATTGTGGTGCAGAGAATGACCGCGGCAGAGGAAGGAAGCGCGCCATCTTTGCACGCAGCGACTTGTTCGAATGTATGGAGTGTGGTGTAGAAGGGACGGTAGAGGTCACTGTCGAGGATGAGGCCGTGGACAAGCCTGGGTCGTGTGTGCCGCCATTTTTGAGTGAGGAACGGGCTGGAGGAGGCGGCAATGGTTTACTGCGATGGTGTGGTGCTCCTTGGTCTGACGACTTGCCATAGAGCGAATGATGCGGTCTGGTTTGGCGCAAGTGTGGAGTACGCGACAGATGGAGTCCCATAGCAATCTGTTCGACAGTGGGAGGGGATGCCGAGCGGTCAGACCGTCGAAAATGGCCTGAACTGAGCTCGGTAGATGTCGAGAACATACTTGATTCCTGATAGATGATCAAGAGACTGCCAGAGGACATGTGTGATTACAACACACCTGCCGAGAATGCATGCTGCTACCGTGTCTTCGCTTCATGCCGGGGGAATGGGATACGGACAGAGAGCGTCTAACCGTGGATATGAACCGCGACGCCGGACCCTGCTGCTGCGCCAGCGTAGTGGAAGATGTGGATGCGGTCATCGAGGGATGGGCATAGGGGGAATTGGCGTTGTTCTCCACGTTTCCGCCAGGGCGATTCGTAGTGCGTGTTGGTTGCATCGTATGGTGTCGTCTATGACCGGGGCGAACGATCCTCTGGGGGTCATAAGAGGCCATGGTGGCATTAACAGCTTCGTGAAGAGACAGAAACAAGAGGAGATAGCCAACTGCGTTCAGAGACAACAGAGATAAAGTGTGAGGCAAAGGTACGCCCAGTGATCGAAGATTCAACCGGCCGTTCGCCGGATCACGAAGTCGGGATTGCGTCAACCGCTATCAGCCGCTCACCAACGCGTATTTCATTGCGTTTTCGGAAAACAGAGCAACACTCTACGGACTTTGAGGTGCGAACTGTGTGCATCGTTTGACACACAATAGGTAAAGGCCTGTTAACTACCCACTACCATCGTTTAGTGGCTTCGGAAGCACTATACGGTAACCTGGCATCAAACCTGGCCAAATAAACCTCATGTCCATTGTTGGCCATTGTTGCAATTGGCTCAATAGGGTTCCATTCTTCGTCCATGTGCCTGCCACCCAATTCTTCCTTTCCTGAGGTATATAACGAGGCTATGTCGCAAACGAATTCTCCAGGTCAGGCCGGTTCTGCTTCTTCCCTTCAACAACCACTGCTACTACCCTCCATTCTTTGGCGTCTGCCACTCACTTTCTTTTCAACAACACCTCTATCATGTCACGCTCGGTCACCTCCAGCACCGTCTCTTACGACTCGTCATTCATGTATTTTGACTATCCCACTGACGGGCAGGCGTTCCACCAGTGCGTGTTACCCTTTTTCTGCGCCTCGTCATCGACTAATAGACTTCCAAGGGCCCCCAGGAGCGTGCGTGGCTCTTCTGTCGCACGCAGCTTCGAGCGCCAAGTTGTCGTCGCCTGGAAGAAGGTGACCCGCATGACCAAGAAGCAGCCACGGGCATCCTACCTCCCACCCAACTTCGTCTTTGTCACACCACACCAAAGGCGCAGTATCCGTTACACCACCTCTACCGTCCGTCCCTACTAGATGTCTTCACTGGCATCTATGACCTCGAGAAACCCACTTCCCCGCACACAAAAACATCGGCGTCGCAGGCCTGCGCTGACAACGACATGGCAAAACTTATGTTTATCTGATTTTCTGGTATGATACTTACGAGGATCATGGACCGGTTCTGGACGCGTATTATTTATCTCATGGACACCCCTTCTTGTACTCGTCTTCCATAGTTTTCACTTGGACTACGCTTGGTTGTTATACCCACTCTGGATGGACTTGTATATGTACCGTACTCTATGTATGCTGTTAATTTTCCAACTCGTTTTCACAGAATAGGCTCGTCCGTTTTTCATCGAAGACTGTTGCCCGTGCGTGTTGATGAAAAGCCGAGGACATACAGGAAACCAGGAGTACCGCGTGTCTGTCCGTCCGGTCCGTCTGTCCGTCTGTCTGCCTAGTCCGCCCAACCCGCCTCGCAGCGCTCTACGGCTCTCGCTATACTCACTAGCATACCCGCCATTGTGTTCGTTGCGCATTCTCGCACACGCGTCGTCTCCGCTTGCCAGGTCACACGGCAGCGGCGCATGCCCTGCTCATATTAATCTTCAAACTGTGTGTTCTAGATAGTCTTTTTCCCATTTAAATACATAGTACATGCATGTTTAGCTTTAATAAATGGCCTGATTTTTGTACATATTAGCATGGGTGGTGCCTCTCTGCAGACTGCGGGTGAGTTGAGGAGGCATCGAGTGGAAGCACACCGCTCGGCCAGACGGCGCATCCACCGTCGATTGAGCTACGATGGAACTCAAATGAGGTTCCTCGAATGTGATGGGGCGTCCTGCTTGACGTGCATGGGGCTTCGGAAACTGCTTCGAGCGGGCGGACTGCAGGAAAGAAAGAGACGGGCGAGCACATACAGATGTAACAGATCGAACTGCTCGCGCTGGTTGGCATAGATGGCGACAAACAAAGCCGCTGTGTTGCTACAGACAGTGGACGATAGTTGTCGATACATTGAACATGAATACAGACTATAAGGAGAGATGACGGCGGTCACTTCGAAGAGAGCCTAGAGGGGCCGCGGTGTCTGCTGTGGCAATGCGGTCATTCACAGGAAGATTGATATGATACAGGTGTTGCACACGTAGAGGTGGGGGTGCATGGGGCTTCAAAGATTGCCTTGGGCGGGCAGGTCTGGATTCGAGGAAAGAAAGCAAGAGGCGGGCGACGGGCACATACAGATCAATCAAACTCCTCACGCTGGCCCAGGTTGGTGTAGATGGCATCACGCAAAGCCGCTCTGTCGCTACAAACACTAGATGATAATTGTAGATGCATTGAAAATGGACAGAGACTGTAAGGCGGGATAACGGCGGTCTGTTCGAAGAGAGGGGCCGGTCAGAATAGACGGACGGACGGACAGACTGCCGGTACTCCGTGATCGCTGGACTTACTGGAAAAGCCACTTCGACGACCGATCGCCACCGTACAACAAGTTCAACGGTGCGGCAAAGCTTCTTGCTAAAGTTGCTAAATAAGTAGCAGATCTGGTATACCGCAATGACCGGGGAAATATGATAGCTCTATAGACAATGTGGGACGAAATAACATTCAGTGTCACAAAGAAATGCCGCTATTTTGACAGCATTGCTAACACCTGGCTAACACCGTTGACAAGCTCAAACAAAGTTGTTTGTCGTTTGCAAAAGGTGACTCGGTCCGATCGTGCCGGTGGATATTGTCCTCTCAACCGACGCTCAAGGCGCTTTTGAGAGTGCCGCAAATCTCGACGACTATACTGCTTTCGACTATTTGAACATAAAATTGCGATGGTCTGTGCGTGCGGTGGAAATCATGGCGGTTACCGCGCTGGTGTGTTGCACTCCATCTTTGTTTGCTCGCTGGTCTCACTCGCGGTCGGGCAGAACTTCCAGCTCCAAAAGCGGCGCAAACTCCCCCCATCTCAGATGATATGCTATCCATAGACTCTGAGATAGAGAGGCACCAAGAGGCTATACGGTCCCTAAAGAGACAGCGAAATGCAATGACGCTCATCTGCCGCAAGCTCCCCGTCGAACTTTTGTCCCAAATCTTCCTCCTTGCCAGCCGCCCCACAGATGCTGCCGCATACCTCGGCTTTCGAACTCTATTCAACATCACATGGACGTCTCATTATATTCGCGGCATCGCTCTCAACTGCCCTGCGTTGTGGAGCAGGATACCCTTCAACGGCTCGGTCGGGCGCAGCCGTGAAATGATGGCGCGGTCCAAAGGCGCGCTGCTCCAGCTCGACGTGGATCGTTGGCCCGTCAACGCAGAATTGCGTCGAGCCATTGCCGACTCGTTGAAGGAAGCTGCCCGGCTGCAAGACCTTTCTCTGACCGGCACGCGTGGCGACCTCTCTGAAGCCGCCGGAATACTCGTTCAGGAGGCGCCTTTCTTGCGGTCACTCAAGATGGTCCATATACCCACCTACACCTCATACGATCTCACCACCGGAGAGGGACCAGAAGCCTTGATCTTCCCTAGCACTTTGTTTGGTTCAAGCGCCCCTCGTCTCCGCAGCATCAACCTCTACAAGTGCAGCATTCCTTGGGACTCAGGGATTTACAAGGGTCTGACCCATTTGACTATCTCAGACCCGCCACCCGGGACAGCTATATCGCCATCGACTACTTTGGAGGCGTTGCAGCAAATGCCAGACCTCGAGGAGCTCGTTCTCCGCAGCGCCATCCGTCCGCCCTCTCTCATAGACCAAGATCCACCTTCGGACATTGTCTCGCTGCCCAAACTTGCCAAACTCGAACTTAGTTGCGGAGTTGAAGCGTTCGCTAGCGTCCTGAGACGCATCTCGTTCCCTGACCTCAAGTCACTCTTTTTGAATCTAGACGGCTCCGAATTCATTTCCTTCGTTGAAGCCGTGAAGGAGTATGAGCATCGAGCTCCGGGGATACTGGCAAACAAATTTGTTGACAGATTGGGGATTAGATTCCCTGTCGACAGTGCGTTGGAGTTACTCACCTGGCCAGAGGATGGATCGTGGAATCCTGGTTTCGCATACCATGATAAAATGGCCCCAGTCGAAATTCATCTCAGAGGGGCTGGCGAGTGTGCGAATTCGAACGCAATATGGCAGACAGTGGCCGAAATACTTCCCTTGGGTTGCATTCGCAGCGTCTTCCTCCTGGAAGGAGGTGTGTTATCCAACGGTTTCGGGATCTTGGAGCGTTGTGTACGCTTAGAACACCTCGCCTTGAGGTGCTCTGTGTCAGAGGGCATTGCCTCGCTGGGTGCGCCCAAGGGCGGCAGGCCGAAGAGAGCGCGCGGGGGGAAGAGGAAGTCTAAGTCGGCGCTGGTGTTCCCGCACCTCAAGCGGCTGGAAGTCATGAATGGCTATTTCTACGAAGGCGTCGACGAGTTCGTTGAAACACTCGAGTTCCGCGCGAAGAAAAAGGCCAAGATTGAAACGTTGTTGCTGGAATCATGTTCATACCTCTCCGGGGACGATGTCGCTCTCCTGGAAGAGTTTGTTGACGACTTAGAATGGGACGGTATCGAGAATATCTCGGATGAGGATGATTTGGACGAAGATTACTACTCAGAAGATGCGTATGACTATGGCGGGTACCCGGGCTTCGGTGGACATGGGTACGACCTCTTCTACTACTAGTGGTAATCCCTATCATACACCTAGGGCCTCTAAATGCTTGTAATGTACTATAAACCAACTTTCTGTCTACTCAATCGCTCATTGAGTTCCAACTACATGTTCAGAAACACCATAAATCATATAAACTTGCAGTTGGTTCTCAGTAGCAAAAACCATCCAATATGCAACTGGGTACACCCGACTCTAGGTCTAAACTTAATCCAGATTCGTGCAGATGTAAAAGAGAGCGAATACGACCATTACTGACTAGCTACTGTACATCTTTGCTTTGTCTACTCAAACCCCCATTACTGTATGTAGCTCCCTTCTATAGTTTGTCTATGTAAGTATATATTCTCCCAAAAAAAAAACCCATAAAAGCATCAAAAATGTGAGCAGGAGATAGAAGAAAGCAGATAGATGTCCAAAAACAGCTGAGCGTTTACGGGAGATGTGCGTTGCACTCTCTGACGACCTCAGCCTCACACGCTACGTATGGCTCGACGAGCTGAGCGTACTCGAGCGCAGCCGCGTGGTTCGGCTCAGCCACGCATTTCATCCCAAGCGCCTCGCTCCCTAATCCGGCGCACATCTCCTCGAATGTACCCATGTCGTCCTCAGTAGCACGCCACCAGGCGTAGCGAGCAAGAAGTGCGCCGCCCATGCCCGCCGCCTCCTTGGTCGCACTCACATACACCTTCATGTCGAACAGGTCGGCCGCAAGTTGGCGAATCGTCTGGTTTGCAGATGAACCGCCGGTGACGACGAGACGCTGCAATGGCGGAGAATTCGGCGGCAGAATGGCAGCGATACGCGAGCGAATGGAAAGGAACTGCGATTCCAGGATCATGCGTGGGTGTAGATGTGTCGGCACGTCCTTCTCCTCGACCTTCACTGGCTTCTTGCCCATCTCGGTGCGGTAGACGAAGGAGCCTTTGACGCCGGGGGGAATGATTTCTGGAAGTGGGAAGTAGAGGCCCATGTATTTCTCAGACCCGGGATGCGTCTGCTCGACAGCGTCGTTGTACTTGCTCCAGTCCGCATCGGCAAATCGGTCCCGTACTTGCTCTCGCGCCAGAGCGCCATTCTTGTAGCAGAGCATGGCGATTTGAGCGTCTGGAGCAGTGGTTGGGTGTGAAAGCAAGTGAGATGTGGTGAAGCGCTTTGGCGCCTCTGAAGCAGGTGGAATGGAAAGAAGATATGTTGTCGATGTTCCCAACGAGAGCAGAGCGTCGCCAGGAAGGGAGAGGGCAGCGACACTCGCAGGGTTGTCTCCTGTGAATGGCGCGACGATACATTCTTGACATGGGGGTCAGGGATGCGGTCAAGAAAGAATTGATTGTGCTTACCTGGGCTGAATCCCCAACGCTCAACCCACCATGCACAAACGGTGCCGAGCGACGTGCCGCCGGGCACAGGCTCAGGACCAAGCTTGGAGCGCAACTCGGGCCCTCCGCAAATTTCAAGAAGACGGTCGTCCCACTTGCATGAAATAACATCCATCAAGTTCATGCCGCTGGCGTCCGAGATTTCAATGGGTGCCACTGTCCCCAAGAAAATGGATGGGATCCAGGATGAGACGAGAGATACTCTGGATGTGGAGTCGTACGCCGCGCGGTTCACACGACGGAGCTGAGAGCCACGGTAAGCGAGCCACTCGACACCTGCTTTTGGAAATGCACGTACCTTCTTGATCTGGGTGCCCGTGAAGCGTTCGTAGGCGCGACTGCCACTGATGTCTGCAAGCGCCTGCGCACCGCCAATGGCTTCCTCAATCTCACGGCACTCGCGTGTCGTGGACGAGTCCTGCCAGATAGGCGACGTCTGGAGGGAGAATGCGGCTGGGGCGAGCTGTGTCAGCGGCTTCGACGCGTCCAGTGCCTGCAGACACTCTTCGGCGGCATTGCTCCAATACACGGAGCCATGTTGCTGGTGGGATTCACCATCAGCACCAGTAAGCCTGTTGAAAGATAGCAAGCCTACCTGTCCCGCACCAGAGATGGCGGCGATGGACGCAAAGTCAACGCCAGCCTTGCGCATCTTCTCCATAAGAAGGTCGAGTGCATCGAGCCACATGGCGACAGGAGAGGTCACGACGCCATCGGGGCCCTTGTGTGCGCCCTTGGTTGTGCCGTACTTGGGCAGGTCCTCCTCAAACCTGACCGCAGACTCGTGCACGATTGAGCAGTCTTCCTGGACAAGGACAGCCTTGAGCTGCTGTGTCGACAGATCCAATCCCAGGAATGTCGGATTCTCAATCATGTCGATAGAATGAGAACAGTGAGGGGAGTGGAAGAGGGAGAGGGAAAAATTTGGAATGCGGGGAAGGGTCTGGGGCAGATGCCTTTATATTTCCCGGGGCAGGCTTGAAGCGATCGACACCACTGACTGACAACATAAACATGTCCGGCCCGCTCGTAAATTCCGTGGTGTCCCACTGCCCATTGCCCAGGCTGCCGGACCTACCTGCCAATGAGCTGGAGGTGGCGATATTCTTGACCTGTGTCGAGAACGTTCGGTGGGACTTCGGCAGTCAACGTTCAACAGTTATCCATCATGAAATCTGCCTCTGCCCAGCAGTCGACTCTGAATCTTCCAATCTCTCAGATTGTGGCCGTCCCAAGAAGCTGCTCATGGTGGTAATCAAGTCGGTGGCACTCAGGTGCTCTCGTGCGGGGAAGCCGCATGACCTACAGTTACAGTCCCCGAGATCAACTATTGCAATTTGAAAATGCTATAGAAGTTAGTTGGTACGGTACATGTTGACTGAGCACTACTGTATCGTGAGCTGACCACTGAAATACTGACATGCCAAACGCACACGAAAGAAAACGTAAATACACTCCTATTGCACAACACTCTAGACTCGACTAAGGTAGGTAGTATCACCACACACACACACAACGCCTCACCGCCACACAAGATAGTATACGAGGAATATCGATAGCTAGCACGCAAAACAGAACTACTGTAACATCGTCACTTACAACAAGAGAAGAGTCTTTTAGGCCATCACTCCCGACTCTACTTCTGCACCGGTCCCGTTCAAAGACAGTTCTCGAACCTGTTCAGCCAAGTGGTCACTGGGGTTCACTGTGTTCCCTCCTGCACTTTGATGTTTCGCGACCTTGGGGTTATAGAGTTCGGCTGCGCGAGGCGGTGGTCGCTCATAGTTTTCAGAATCCTCCAACCTATTTTCCGAGTTGATGGGTGTGACATTGAATTGCCCAAGTGCCTTTGTCGGCGGGTTGACCCAAGCGCCAGCAACGATGGGCGGTCGTTTGTCGGCCGGCGAGACGGCGGGTAATGGAGGAAAATCTGTCGAATGCAGCGCTGGAATGTTGCCCGGCCGACGAGACGGCGGGAATGAGTGTGCGCTGCTTCGCTGGCCAGGCGTCGCTGGCCCGGATCGGGCATTGCCAGATAATACGTTTCCATCAGGCTTGAGACCTACGGCCCAGTCTGGCCGCGCAGGCAGAGGATGCTGGGAAGACGTTGTCGATGTGTAGGTCCTACGTGAAGAGGAGGACGTTGTGGACGAGGACTGTGGATATGTAAGCTGATTTGCTCTATGCGAGCAGGTAAACGTACAACAGTTGAGGAAACTTCGTCCCAATTCCGGTATTGGCCAGAGCTACCACCGTTGCTATGGGTTGACTGTCGTCGCTGGCTCGTCAATCGTGGGCCAATTTCGCTACCACTGCCAATGCCCGGCCCATAGCTCCACGCATGGCGAGGTTGCGGGGCGGCCTTGCCACCACCTCGGCCGTTGCTGTTTCGTCCTTTCGGACCACTGCCCACGTACCCTCCACGACCATTGGCATTATGAGGCATAGGCTCCTCGGCACGCGGGTCATATAATTGCGTCGGTTGTTGTGGAGGAGGTGGCTGCATCATCGGAGCGCCAGGCGGCGGTGCGGCGTAGTACATGCCCACAGGAGGATACCCGTACATTGGCTGACCGTACGGAGCTTGGTATTGAGGAATTGGCGGCGAATTTTGGCCATGCGGAGAGGTGACATGACTGCCATCGGTAGAAGGCGGGGCAGAATGATGTTGTGATGGATGAGGAGCTGGAGCTGGCCAGCCGTATGGTGCAGCATATATCGGAGCAGGCGGGTAGCCTTCAGCAGAGCCAGGGGATGCGTCGGATGGCGCCGGAGCAGGATATTGGTAGGCAGCATAATAACCGGGGAATGGTGCCATATAAGGAGCACCTGGAGGCATGGCAGCTGGGTATTGGTAGTAGAAATTTGGATGGAAGCCACCCGGCGGAGGGGGGATCATCGCCTGTTGTGGGTCATACGCAGCCATGTTGGAGGCGTTTGGGTCAAAGAGCGATGGATAGTTGAACGAAGGTGATGAGGCACGCGAATTGCGCGAACTACCAGCGCTGTTTGAAAAGGAATTTACCGATGACCGCACAGAACGACTTGACGCGCTTGAGCGGTTGCCCTTGCGACCGAAAGACGGCGCTGACCATTCGCTTTCTGTGGGGACCGAGCTGTTCGAGTCGTCGATGTCACCAACGCTTCCTCCACTTGTCGATGCCGAACCAGAGATGACGCTGAGGGACGAAGAACTGCCCATGTCTTTTTCCTTTTCCTTCTCCCTCTCTTCGAAGTCCATGAAAATACGCGTCCGCGCCTCCTGATATGCAGCCTCGCGCTGCTCGATCGTCATCCGCTTTTTGTTGCTGCCACCAGTAGCATTGCTGCGGCCACCGATACTGCCAGCCTCAGATGGTTCAATATCTGAGAGGTCTCCCTCGTCTCCGGCGACCGAACCGGCCTGCGAGCGACCCGTGGAGCGGCGCATGATCTGGAACGTCGGTGTTGCCGTCGACTCTGGCGGCACCAAGTCTGCAAGTCTTCGTGGGGGGCTGCAAGGAAAGAATATCATTATGACGAAGCTAGGATGGTGCAGTGGGGACGTACATGCGGCTGTCTGCTACAATGGAAACAGAAATGCCCTTGTTTATGGGATCGGGCTCCGGCAAAAGTCTGTAGTAGGCAGAGCACCGATGTACTAGAAGGCGCTGGTACGACGTCGACGGCGACAGATCGAGGCGAGTTCTGTCAAGGAAGGGGCAGTTAGCATCCAAAAGACCGAAATTATTGCACGAGAAAGTTATCGCGTGATGGGGGCAGAGGGCAGGGGCCGCTGGACGACGTGCTCACCTTCGTTCTGCTATGAGTGTCTCCATCTGCTCCCCTAACTTCAACACATATATTCTGTCCTTGCTTTTGAGGGCCTCTAGAATTTGAGGATCAATCTCTGGTGTTGAAGGTGCCGGGACGCCGTCGATGGGTGCATCGTCTCCAACGTTTGGGAGGCCATTCTCGCTGGCGGCAGGAGTAAATATCGGCGCGTTTGGGTTGCAGCCACCTGTCGGTGGTGATGCTAGTCCATTAGGCTCGTCGGTGTAGATACCGTTGACCTGGCTGGAAGATGATGTTGACGCGGTGAAAGACGTCGCGGGACCCGACGTTGCCATCGTATGCGAGCTATATTGCGATCCTAGCCGTCGAGGTCGCGGTGGCAGTGTGCGGCTGGGGTGACAGGCGTATCTCTCCGCCGACGATGAGGGTGTCGGTGATGGTGGAAGAACAAGGTGGATATAAGCCGCCGGCGTTCTGCTGAGCTTCTGGCACCGATTGAAGTGCCGTCAAAATATGTCGTCGTCGCCGCTGGTGAATCGAGCGCGTCTATGGGCTGTTAGTCGGCGACATCGAGCTCTCTCTTGCACATGTGCGTTCCGGGTTAAGGTCCAAAACACGCTAACTATCTGACACCGTCGCTGGCCGTGGGAATTTACTACTCGATTGAGCAGTGCTTTGCACGTAAATTAGTTGCAGCGTAGACGGCTAGACATGTGGACAGGCGACTGCTGCTCAGTAGATTACGCAGTGAATTGTCGTCCATCGTTCGCAACTGCCTGCGCCGCCAGTCAAAGCCCTCGTCGAATCTGAGAGCAACTTTCAAGGCGCAGCTGCGGTGGCCCCGGGTCCGATGGTTGTCAAGAATCCGCGGCACAGTGACAATGCAAAGTCGAATTCTTGGACGAGTCACGACAAATCTTCGCTATCCTCGCAACAATCAGACTTGTTGATAAGTAGTAGCAAGTGATGGGTTCCATCCCTCAATTGCTCTTAGTTCACCTGCTTCTCTTCAAATACTTTCGAAGAGTTGGTGTAGTAAAGGTTTATACAAAGACATTATATCGTACATCAGTACGAAATCATCATGAAATACAGTAGTCTACTACGTCGCGGTGATCTAGTGCGCAGGTCCCTTTGAAGATGTGACGGCAGCGTAGATATTGAACGTTAGACTGACCATAGGTCAGCCAATCGCACTAGAGGATAGCAGTGGATGCCATACCAGAAAATGAACACGAAGACGCCATAGCAGGCCAAAGCGAGCGCCAGCTTGTTCAGAGTCTTCTTCTCTGGGTCATCACGGCTCAGCTGCACCTTGAATCAGCATCACTAACATACTCGGCACTCATTCGACGCACCTTCCAGTAGAACAGACCAGGGAGAATGAAGGAGATTGTCGTGGACCCAGTAGAACCCACAAACGACAGCACTACGAAAAATTGTTAGCATCAGTGACAGAGGAGAGAAGGTTTCACCTACCCATCTGAAGGTCGTCCACAAAGTATGCAATGGTAAAGCCGCTGACAACGATGCTACAAGTCATAATTGCGTGCTTAAGCATCGACATTTCGACAACAGCAAGGCCGTGTTCATCAGTCTCCTCTTCGCCAGCACCGACCTTCAGGTTCTCAGCAGCCTGACCTGCATGGATAATCTTGTCCAGGCAATTCCTGCATGGGTGGACTTGTAGTGGATATGAGAAAAGAACGAGGATAACAATGGCGACTTGTCCAACAGCGATAAAGAGAGACGTGGAAGGATACATGGCGATGATATTTGCGCCAACCTTTTGTATGATGAGTGAGATTTCGCAAGACTCACGATCTGACTGACCTTAGTGCCAAAGGTGAGATAGCCAAAGACCGAAATGATCTCATACACCAGCGTAGCAATACCAATGGAGCCCCCAACAACCACGTTCATACGCTCTTGCGTGTTGCTCTTGAGCTCGTTGTACAGCGGGAAGAGGTTCTGCGCACAAGTAAAGGCGAAAACCTGCACCGGGAAGAGCGACACAAAGCTGGGAGTGAAATGAATGAGATGGACCTCGCCCTTCTCAGGCATACCCTCGAGAGGGACAAAGTAGGTCGATATCACAATGATGATGAGGTAGGCTGTGGTACAAAGATGAGAACATTGTACAAGGGGGAACAGACCAAGGGTACGAACCGACGGCAAACATAGCAACATAGCTGGTGTGTCTGAGACTATGGAGCTGCTTCATGAAAGCGAGCGGGACGAGAGGGATCATGAAGAGAACAATCCAATTGCGCCCAGAAAGCATCCATCCCGGGATGTGTGCATTTGGTGCAAGGTCGTGGAAAAGCGACTCCACGACATTTGGCATCAGGCCTTTGATGATGATGAGATAGCTGTATAATGGTGAATACGCCGTCCATTGTCATGAAGTATCATGTACCTTATGGAAACACCAAAGCACTTGATAGCAATGGCCGCGTCGAAGAAGACTGCCGCTCTTGGAAATGTCATTTGCGCTACGGCAAAGAAGGATGACTTTCGGTGCGGCGTCTTCGCCGCGCAGAGCGATAGTAGATACAGACCAAAGGACGCGACTGTGCCAGAGAGTAGACAGGTCAACATCCCCGGAATGATACCTGCCGATGCCATAGCCTAGTTCTCCGTCAGCTAAGAGCGCGACCTGGTCCAGGCCTACGCACAAGTGGAAAGGTTAACATGCCTACCACCAGCGTCAGTCACATTCAGAACACAGATGCCAGCAGGCACGCACCACTCCCGATGATAGTATTGCACAAATTCCCTATACAGCTCGCAATCGTCGCCCGTCCCTCACTTAATGTCGAGCGCCGCGGTGCCCCGCCCAGTAGTGCGCTCGACTCGCCAGCACCGTCGAGCGCGGCAGGTTCCGCATCATCTCCGTATTGCTTTGTCGCTGTGGCCTCGTAGTTGACCATCTCAAACTCGTCGTCGTCGTGTATAGTGGTGTATAGGACTCAAGTGTCCGTGTTTGAGCGAGTCGGAATAATGTGTTCACTGCGTGATGATAGTCCCAACACAAGCAATGTAGCCAGCTGACGGTGTTCTGGCTGGGCGATAGGTCAATCTGCCGCCGGCGCTTAAGTAACCGGACCTTGTACGGTGGAGTTATCCGCACGGCTTGCATGCCACTTGCGTTCTCCAGCGCATGTTCGACTCTTCAAAAAGGCGAAAATAACGAGTCAACTACACGATGCATTCCGTTTCGGTTCCCATAGATATGTATACATCCTTTTGCCCTATGTTACACAGACTACAATTTCAAGCCGGAGGCGCGAGCTCGTACGCAAATGCAACAACAATCTTGGCAAACTCGAGCGAGTGCGTCCAAGAGAATCCAGATACGCTGGTAGTATCACTGGAAGAGTGGATCTGCGGGTTGTCGTTGCCAGTGACCGCCTCGTACGGGAACGTTGTTGGGTATCCCTGCTCGTACCAACTCGCATGGTCAGAGCAAGCGTAGCCGCACTGTGTTTTCACGGTCAATGGCGTCTTACAGGCAAGATATTGTCCACTTACAGCTTTGTCCATAGTCCATCCAAAAGCAGAGTATTCGTCAATGAGAGTTCCGAGGTACTTGTTGAGCGCAGTGCTGATATAATCTGCTTGGAGCGCGAACACCTCTGTTGTTCCCTTCTTGAAGCTGGGAAAAGTTAGTGGTTATAATGTAACGCATTACCAGCCAACTCACTATCCTGACATGTCTACCTCCATAAACGCCTGTACTTTCACGCCGGCTTCAGCGTAGCTCGCCGCAACATCCTGAGACCCAAGGAGACCGGCCTCTTCGCCAGAGTACCAGTGGAATTCAACAGGCGTCTTTGGTTTGTATCCAGACGCAATGAGAGCGCGGAGGGCCTCGATGAGGTTGACCGCGCCGGTGCCATCATCGTCAGCGCCAGGAGCACGCCCGCTGGTAGGGCTGTTGAGGTTGATAGAGTCCATGTGTGCGCCGATGATAGTGACAGGCGTGGTCGCAGCTGTGCCCGCGATCTTAGCGATGATGCTTGACTGTGTCCAGCTGTGGCTGTAGAGAGCCACGCTCGCGTCGCTACGCCCACTGATAATCTATAAAAGAGACTCGAACCCAGGACGTCAAACGAATAAAAAAATGAAACTGACCTTGGCAACAGTGTCCCGAATGAAAGTGCTGGCCTGCGCGCCGGTGCTCGCGCGGTAGTAGCGGTTGTTAAACGCCGTCAGGCTGGTGAGGGTGCTTTGCATGTTGCTCGTAGACACTGTTTTCAGGATAGCATTGACCGCAGAGACGTGGGTCGGGCCACTGGGGACTGCAAAGGTTTAGCCAGTATAGGGAGGGAATCAGGCAACAATGCAAACGCACAGGCCTCAGCCGCCTTGGGCTTCTTCGCTGCCTTGAGCTTCTGCTTACGCTCCCAAGTGAACGTCACGTCCATCTGAAATAATCCCATGGTCAGTGCATCCAGTCGCCACGATATTACACGAGAAACTCACAAATCTTGTCCCATTCCTCAAGAAGTCCAACCTCTCATCCTCGGTGTGCCAAACGGGATCAACGTTCTCCGCAAAGCGCAACAACGCAAGACCCTGATCAGCCTTCTGCGCAATCTCCTCCGACGAGAGAGTGGCCGCAGTGACCAATGTCGCAGCGGCAAGAGGCAACGCGAAGAAACGCATAGTAGTGAGAGAGACCGAGGGAACGAGTCTTCGACTTTCTTTGAATCCTACCACTACTTATATGTGTTGGTTGACGCCGTGTTCCGTTCACAAGTGTGATTGCGTCTCATGGCATCGAGGGACAGAAGCCATCCTTTAGGACCGATAGACCTTGCTCATTACTTGGCGTTGAATACCCCGTCCGTATGTAGCCATGGAAGTCCAGGACAGACTTCAAGACCAGGAGGCCATAGCGCTCGGATTCGCCATTCGCCCACATGGATGAACTCGCAACCGCACGCACTGGCCCTTATCGCGCCATTGTCCGTATGCGTGGAAATGCCAGCGCGCATGATGTTGTGGTGGGTCACACGAAAGAAGAAATAAGCAAGGATCGCCCTGCATGGAGTTATCTCTTCATTCCTCAGGTGCAGGTGCGAGCTCGGAAGACGCGGGGGAATATATGAACAAAATTTACAAAACAAAACAGCGACGTCCCATACCTAGAATAAATAGCGTGTAATATGGCCAATGTCATCTACTTGAACCTGGTCAACATATTCTTGAAAGGTGCTGGCATACGACTCTTGCGTTGATCATTCTCTGAAAGACCCCGCCTCATAACATTCTCGTCAAGAGTGAACCTCGATTTGAGCGCGGTCCCAAATGCGACCCCGCCCTTGACATTGCTTGCAGATGTATTTTCCTTCTCTTGTCGTATCCTGGCGGGCGAAGATGGAAGAGTCGTCGGACGCGGGGCCTTAACGGGCAGAGGAATACTGGGCCGGACGACCGGCGGCCTTGGGGGTGATTTACTGGCCAAAGGAGTCGGTGCACGTCGCGGCGGGGTGGACGCCGGCCGCTGCGGAAGTTCTGTCGAAGCATAACGCCCCGAGCCAGGTAAACGTCTTCCAGCAGCGGACAAAAATGGCTTCGGTGTTTTGGACGGAGACTGGTTCTGCGGGGGTATGACAGTACACTTCGGAGCAACGGTGCGTATGAGACTGAAGGCAGGTTTAGCTTGAGACGTGGACCCAGTTGAGTGCCGAGGGCGTGGAGGGCCCCCTAGCTTGGGTGTCTTTAGATGACCTTCTACAAGAGTTACTTCTTGACTTTCCGATGCGAACCGGACACTCTTGCAGCGTTTCAGGATTCCTCGAGGTGTTGGGCTCGTACTTGAAGGGCATACTGGAAGGGGAACCGCCGGTGGCATCGAAGGGCTGGCCATGTTGTCTTCCGGACTGGCTGTCAACATTTCTGAGTATGTCGGATCCTGAGCCGTGGTAGGCGTGATTGCGGTTGCAGAAATCGGCGAGAACGCAGTCGCAAGACCATCAGTGAAAGCCCATTCGTCAGACGTATCCCCAGGTTCTCTGGACACTTGCTGCTCAACAAACGGAGGCTGTAGATCCGCAGAAGGAGGAGTCTTGACCTGCATCGATGCACAGTGAGAGCGGAGTGAGCCGATCATGTCTTTAAGATTGAGCGATGGTCGTTCGGAAGTAGCAGTAGAAGCGGGAGTGTTGCCTTCAGAATGAGAGGTATCGGAAGCACGGCTGGCGGTAGTTCCCAGATAGGCGGTGGGAACGTCGGGAAAGGCCTCCCTCATGTTTATCTCGTACAGATCAAGCGGAGCAACAGCCTTCTGGCGGCGAGCGGCGAGAGTGGTTGATGCCTTGACGCTGGTAGTCGACTCAAGAGAAAGCGGCATCATACACTGAGACGTAGATATCATCAGAGAGGGTGGTTCCACGTCCATGAGGGGTTGCGTGAGCAAAGACTCGCGCGCCAGAGCTTCGGGGTTTTCGGCAGTCGATGAGAAAAACGCATTGAGCTTGCGAAGTTCGAACATCATATCGGCCGTTTCGCTATCCAATTGACGCGCTGGTATTTGGACAGACCAACGCTTGTTCCCGCCGTCGGTGGCAAAAGTAATATCACGTTGGAAGACGAGAGCATCCCGATGCGACGTCCTGGCCCGGGAGCCACGGCGAACAGGCGTCAACTCATCCAGATGATTTGAAGTCTGGGGAGATTTACGCGCCGCGCGTAGGTTATCCTTGAAATCGTCCGGGGAGAAGAGGGAGCCTTCAGCAATCCAAGTATTCGTCTCGCCGTCCTCCAGTTCGCCCCAGGGAACGTGACCCATCAGAGGCGAGTGATCTGCAGAAACGGCTTCCTGCGCACATCAACAGGCGGCAAAAAAGCGAGAAGACAACACACCATCCATCTCTTCACCGAGAGCGTTTCCCTGGGTACTGTTCGCAAGCGTGGAGGCGTTGGCACTGTCGTCGTCGCCTCTGCCAATCCCGCCAAGCGGGATTTGGCACCGATAACAATCTGTAGGGGTATAGTTGATCCAAAAGGAAATGGCGGTATGGGTAGGTCTGTAGACAAGCTCGACAAGGATTCATAGGATAGTGACTGAGTAAGAAGACTAGTATTGTGCGATGTGCCGACTGATTCATGGAAGTTGACCGAGGACGATGTGGATTCGAGGGAGGGGCTATCCGCGAGAGAGCACATCGTGAAAGATGCAACCACGACGTCGTGGGCTAAAGCTAAGCGTGATCATCGTCCCTTTTCGATTGCTAAATGGTACTGCTTATGCCCGACAAAATATGAATTCTTTAGGCGACCTAAAGCACATGGCCTGATGGTCTAGTAGTATGATTCCTTCTTAGGGCGATTCGTCGTATGGAGGAGGTCCCGGGTTCAATTCCCGGTTAGGCCCTTTTTGGACCTTTTCCGGCAATTATCAAGCACCTAGTGGCGATAGGGTGGCGGACCTATGCTCCCCGGCGGGTACAGTACCGGTACCGTACCTATGCCCAATTTAGGGGGGGTGTACCGTACCGTACTGTACCGTACTGTACCGGCACGTGATTGGAACATGTGACCTGCGCCACACGGTGCGTTTTGCTTATTTTTCGGGCTTTTCCCGGTTTTCTTGCGTCTGCGTGCATATTACACTACCAAGGGCTTGATAGGACATGATTTAACGCTGATGGGCCCCATAATCGCAGGATTTGGCCTCACAATGGCTCTGGATTTAGACACCTTTTGGAGCAGCCTCACATTGGCCCTATGGCTTTTGATTGACTGTAAAACTCTTTCATTAACACCTTTCAACTATATACCAAAGCCACAGCTCTTGGGGAGCCCAACGAGAGCCATGCCACTCCCCCGAACGTCGTTGAGTGCCCGCCGATCATCCCGCTGCCCGCCTCGCGCCGTGATCCGAAGCCCGCACGTGATACGGTCACGTGAACGCATCATGTGATAGGTACTGTACCTACCCTTCTGGCGGGGGGTGTACAGTACATGGTACGGTACGGTACAGTACCGGTACTTATGCTCGGTACCCATGTTTTGGGGGTTAGGTCCGCCACCCTAAGCCTCCCCGGGGGGTATAGTACCAGTACCGTACCTATGCCCAATTCAAGGAGGGGGGGTGTACCGTACCGTACTCAGAGCACCTACCACGGTGCAGTGACTGGTCACTACACCGCAGCCCTGTCATTTCCAGCGGGTTCAAACACCAGAAACGGCCCCGCAATCATTATCCGATGCAGTGTACTGTACCGGCACGCAACAAAATATTGTGCTTTAGCCTTCGAAGTTCAATAGTCAATGCTTATGCACGTTCCAGCGCTCAAGGTCAAGAATCATGTCGTAGTGTCACTGTACGGTTATCCTACAGGGAAGTGTGATGCAACACTGACTGTTAACCGAATGTGCTACGCCTACTTATCTATGAATTCACTCAGAATCTACATGTCCACGATGTGTCTCCCTGCTACGTAGCCCGCTGAACATCCGTCTGCTCATCCAAAAACTTGCGCGCAACCCCAATCGCTACATTGTCTACATCTGCCAAAGTAGTCTCCTTCCTCAAGACCTCCATGTATATTTCGCTGGGTGCCTCAGGGTTCCATCTCCGGCGCGCGGTATGCCAGTGTTGAGGGTTCACCCCGCGCGAGAACACCTCTTGAATATCATCGTCGCTGGAGGAACACCATTAGCTGAATCAATAGACGAGGGGAAGAACAAACGTCTCAAACAGTCGTTGTGCACTGTACAATTGCTCTCCATTGCTCTCGAATGCCTCGTTACTTCGCGTGTATCCATGATGCAAGATGATATGCCTGTCCTTGGGCTGCAAGATTTTCGCAGCACTGGGCAGCGTATCGACACTCGATCCCAAAAGTGGGTCTGCCTCTAGCCCGGCGAGAATATCTCGCGACATTCTCTTGACGGTCTCCGCTTCCGGCGGGTCATCCGCTAGGAAGGCGAATGCAATGGGATATCGCTGAACCAGATATTAGGGCACACTTGTTGTGTTGGAGGAAATGACGTGCCAAATAGAGGTGCATTCTTCTTCTTTCAGTCTTGAGAGGTTCTCCATGCGGCGCAAGATGCACGGAAGTCGGTATGAGGATGGGCATGGGACTCTGCGGAGGTGGTGTTCTCAGAGGCTCGCTGGGAATGTCAGACCCTCTTAGCGTCAGGGTCGTGCCCGATACCGGGGCCGTTGATGTACTTCCTTCCTCTGAAACCTCCGTTTTGTATACAGGTATAATAGTTTCTTCGGACCGCACGGCCGCTACCAAAGCTTCCTTATCCACAGTAGTGTCGCCAGGCGGAGGTTCTTGGGCAGTTTCCTCCGGGTCTGGCGCGCGCTTTCCCTTGAACGTAAGAGCGTTTGGCCATGTCAGCTTGATGGTGCTGAAGTTGACGCCGGAGAGGAAACTGCTGGGGCCGGATTGAGCATCGTCGTTTGGCAAAGAAGGATCGGAGGGATTTGGATCCGCAGGCGTCGGGGGCTGAGGTGCGGGTGGGACCAAAGTCATGAGAAATCTAGAGATAGAAGGAGATATGCAGGCATCGAGGAAGGAAGTGGAGGGTATAACATGCGAGGTCGTTGCGATTATGGAGGGTATATTTGGACAGTTGGAATCTAGTATCTTCACCAGAGATGTGGCTTTGGGGTGTATTTGAGGACCTACACAGGGTTAGAATTAGATGCATTAATGGCAGAGCGGACCGACCCAGGTGGTTCCCAAATTGTTTCCCTGTGTCTACTTGCCATGACCAGGCCCATGGCGTAAAGAAACGCTCCATCTGAAGGGAGAGCGCCTCTGACCCGGATCTTTCTAGCACCGATGTCATTGAACCATGCTTAATCTGCGTGTTGAGTAAGTATTACTGGGGCAGGAACAGGTGAATAGGGAACGCACTTTGAACAGCTCATAGCCCCGAAGTAGGTCCCCTCGCAAAGCGGTGTCATCCACGGATGCTTCGTCGTAGTCTGTCACCATGGCTATCTCTTTCCCCTTGCTTCGACCTATACTCGCGCTCTTGGAATGCGGTTTGCCTCTGGTTCTCCCGGTGCTTGACGGACGCGAAGAGTTGGCCAATGATACACACTATAAGAGAGGCTAGATGATTGAAGTGGTGATCCAACAAGATTAAGCATTTGCATACTGCATGGATCCAGAAGTTAGGCTCGGGAGACACCATGAGCATCCGTCTGGCATGTGAGTGCACGTTGTTACAAGTGTCGTCCACCGTAAAGATACTGTGGGATTAGAAAGGGCAGAAGCGTGCCGAAGAGTCTCGTACTTGGAAAAATTGATCAGGGCCTTGGCAAGGCCTACCTGCCGAAGCATCTTGTCACGCGAGACGGCAGTCTCTTTCGCAGTGTAGAATAAGATGTGTGCAGCTTCTTCTGCATCTTCGTCGTCTGGAGGCGGTGGAGATGAAAGTTGGAGAGTTGGGTTGTATATCGTCAGGTAGAGCAGACTCGGAGGTATCCTGGTCATCGAAGTCGACAGTCGACCTGACGTTGGCGATTCTGATCATTGTTCGGCTTTCGGGCCGACACGCTGTTTGCTACTTCCTTGTTCCCATCGTCATCTTAACTTGTGGGATATTTCGCCAGGGCTCTGGGCACAGCTATGCGCGCAAAATATCGCCTAATTTTGACTCAAGCTCTCCCTTCACACACATTGGCCATAAAAATCTCGAACTTGAATTTCTGGCGCAGTGTCCAGCGAAAAGCCCGCGTCGCGCGCGAATATCGCTGCTCGATGGCAATAAGCGCGCCAGACTTATCATATAGGCGGACATCAATCACTCCTAGGTATCAGTAGAGAGTATTTATGGCGGCCAGAAATTCTGTCGCTCTAATCCCGCTCTGGTACCAACATGTCCCCCTTCGTCTCAAATGACAGTGTCGACCCAAAGGCAACCATGCCCCCAGACATTGAGAGAGTTCCACGATTTGCCCCGAGGTCGCCTATAGAGCACCATACCTTGAGCATCAGTCGTACGGCCAACCAGCCTGCTCGCATCATCGCCGAGTTTCGCACTCTCAGGTAGAGTCCCCCCTCAACCATTGCATTTTCCGCCAAGATTGACCTGCCGCTTTCAGTATCCATGTCACCGAAACGCAGCATGGTCAAGACTTTAGTGCGCCCCAAGTTGCAAAAGATATTACGACATTGGAATGGCACAAGCTCGAAGAGGACGAAATATGCGTCCGATTGGCCGTCTCGAGGAAGGTCGGGCTGGATGCTCCGCTTGCCGCACGTCGCTTGAAGCGTGATGGAAAGAACATCATCAAGCCTCCTCCGAATAACTGGGCCAAGAAAGTCTTCTTCGCTACCTTTGGCGGCTTCGGGACACTTCTTGTTGTAGCCAGCATTGTTTGCTTCATTGCTTGGTAGGTCCTGATGCGCACCATATCAATGTCTCGGTGGTTGATGGATCCACCTCGACAGGCGCCCACTTGGCGACCCTAATCCGACCACGGCGAATCTCGCCCTTGCCGTGGTCCTCCTCATTGTCGTCGCCATCCAAGCAGTCTTCAATATGTGGCAAGACTGGAGTACAGGACGCGTTATGGCGTCTATATCTGCTATGTTACCGATCGATGTTCCTGTCATCCGCGATGGAGAAATACTCACGTACGCCTACCTCTGTTCATGCTTCATGAGATTATGACAACGAGTATTCTTAGAATACCTCCCAGCGAGCTTGTCATGGGCGACCTGGTTAAGATCAGCATGGGATGCAAAGTACCTGCAGACATACGCTTGATAGATGCTACCAGCGACCTTCGATTTGACCGCTCCATCCTCACCGGAGAAAGCAATCCTATTGCTGCAACTGTCGGATGCACAGACGAGAATTGTAGGCCCCCAATGTCTCTGGACAAGCCTTTCCTGACCCGCTGCTCTAGTCATGGAATCCAAGAACATCGCACTACAAGGTACTTTGTGCACGAATGGATCCGGTCGTGGTATCTGTGTAGGTGTAGGCGAGAAGACAGTATTCGCACGAATTGCGAAACAGGCGAGCGGCGAGCGCGCACAGCGGACATCGCTCGAAGTTGAGATCCTTCGTTTCGTTCTAATCATCGCCGCGATGGCCTGCCTAGTTGTCATCGTAATCGTCAGTGAGTGTCCTTCGCGTGGTCTTGTAGGCATGGTACAAGCACTGAAATCTAACTTTCCCTCTTTCGTCCCCAGTTCTCTGGGCCGCCTGGCTTCGCAAGGATCACCCCGATTTCATCAACGTGCCTACTCTGCTTATTGATTGTGTGTCAGTCGCAGTGGCCTTCATTCCTGGTAGATTTTCCCGCGTTCGCACTTTCGACATACCTAATGTCTGCCTCCAGAGGGCCTTCCTGTCTGCGTGACTCTCTCCCTCACGGTTATGTACGGCGGCTGTGACGGGGCTGCGGCGTTTGGCTGTGCTAATTTTCCTTAGTGCTGGTGCAATGCGGCGCGTAAACATTCTATGCAAGTCTTTGTCCACAGTCGAAAGTCTGGGATCCGTGAACTTCATTGGGTCAGACAAGACGGGCACCCTCACACAAAACAAGATGAGTGTCGTGGCAGTGGCACTCGGGGCGGGAGACCGCATCTTCACGATGCACGAAGCGAGCGAAGAATCTCGCCAGGACAGACAGGCGATCGGTACACTCGCTGCTGTTGCTGGAATGTGCAACGACGCTGTCTTTCAGGCATCCAGCACGCCGAATGAAACCCTCACCACCAGGAAGATCAATGGTGATGCTACTGGTAAGTCTCGTTTGATTTGAGTGAGGACTGTTGTCATTAATGCTCCATCTTTGTTGCGCAGACTCAGGCTTGCTTCGATTCTCTGAAAGTATCTGCCCCGTCGAGGAGCTCATGTCTACGTGGACAGAGACCGCCAAGCTTCCGTTCAACTCGAGTAATTGGGCTCTTATTATGCCTGTATCCCAGACTGATGCCTCCACAGGCAATAAATTTGCAGTCAAGCTCTTCCAGCCCGCCTTGGAGAAGTTCAGCGCTCCCGTGCTATCCAATGATAACTTTTCCGCTTGCGATAGTCTGCTTTTGGTCAAAGGCGTGAGTCCCATTCGAAAGCAAAAAAGCACGGGTCTTCTGAAGAATACTTCAGGCCCCCGACGTACTCATCCCGCGCTGCTCCAGCTATTTGGATGCATCCGGCACTGTTCAGCCATTTGGGCTTTCTACCTTTGACAGTCTTAGAGCCGCTCAGGAGTTGTTCGCTGCCCAAGGTCAACGTGTCCTGCTTCTCGCTCGCAAGTTGATACCACTCGAGATGATCAACAAGGAAGCTCTTCTCGACCTTGGCGTAGTGGAGAGTTATCTTCACATCAGTACCATGGACCTAACAGTCATTGGCCTTGTCGCGCTGGTCGATCCTCCTAAAGAAGATACGGCAGAGACCGTGCGGACATGCAGGAGAGCGGGAATTCGGTTCTCGATGATCACAGGTACGCCCAGAATTTGAGCTCAAGGAAAAACAGCACTTACTCACCACAGGCGACTTCGCGTCAACTGCTGCGGCTATTGCGCGTCAAGTCGGAATTATCACCGTCCATCCAAAGCAAGTCAGGACGCTTGCCGACCTCCCAATTGATACCCCCCACGGGTCTATTCCTGCATTCGATGACGACAAGGAGAACACTGGCGCACCACTTACTGCACTCGTTCTTAGCGGGCCTGAAATTATGACCATGACAGAGTCCCAGTGGAAGCAGGCTATCACTGTATGTACTGACATGGCGAAGTCATGTAACACTGCCTAACACTTATCACAGTTCGACGAGCTTGTGTTTGCCCGGACGACGCCTCAGCAAAAGCTTCAGGTCCCACGAACGCCGCACTAGATTTACGAGTTCTGACTGCCCGTAGATTGTCAAACAGTTCCAGGCGTCCGGGTGTACAGTCGCAGTGACTGGAGATGGTGTAAACGACGCTCCTGCACTCAAACAGGCTGATGTTGGCGTCGCGATCGCTGGAGGATCCGAGGTCGCTATGGTTCGTCCTCGTCTCTTATGAAGCCGTTGGGATATAGATTGAGCCCGGCCACAGGAAGCCGCAGACCTAATTCTCCTTGAGAACTTCTCAGCCATCATTACTGGCATCCAATACGGACGTCTTTGCTTCGAGAATTTGAAAAAATCAATCATCTACCTCCTGCCTGCTGGTGAGTGCCACTCAAAGTTACCCTCACCGGAATGCCGATCGACGTTGCAGGGAGTTTTTCGGAGCTCATGCCAGTCTTGTTGAATATTTTGTTTGGACTGCCGCAAGCTCTCAGCAGTATCCAGATGATTCTCATCTGTATCTTCACCGACCTCTTTCCAGCGCTCTCAATGGTATACGAAAAACCAGAAGCCGATTTGCTCCTGCGGAAGCCGCGCAATCGTAAGACAGAGCGTCTTGTCGACTTCAAGGTTCTTTTGCACGCGTACGGCTTCATCGGGATACTGGAGGCACTAACTGCCATGGTTGCGTACGTCCTTCAGATTGAAATAGATGAAGTAGTTTCATGCCACTAAGTCCAGAATGTCAGTGCTTTCTATTTCGGCTTTCATCGCAATGGTGTTCCGTTCTCCGCGCTTTGGCTCAGATACGGATCGTACAACGTCGACCCAGACCTCTTCGCGGAGACACTAAACAAAGCACAATCAATATGTATGATTCACCTCCTTTAAAACCCGGAGATTTCCATCTAAACTTACAATCCCAGATTTCTTCAACCTTGTCCTGATGCAGTGGGGGAACTTACTGGCCACCCGTACCAGACGCCTTTCGATATTCCAACAAAATCCTCTTTGGGGTGTAACATCGCGGAATTTGTTCTTGCTCCCCGCTATGGCCATTGCACTATCTTTCGCTGTGTAGGTCTACATATTTCCATGCCCCGATGTTACCATTGTATCATTATCATTCTGATGCGTGTGTAGCTTGTTTTCGTATATAGACTGGTTCCAGAAGGTGTTCTTGACAAGAGGTGTCGCAGTCGAGTTCTACTTCCTACCCATGTCGTACGTCTCTCATTTCCCCATTCGATTCCTCACTGATCCATAACTCACAGCTACGGTGTTGGGCTCATATTCTTCGACGAAATGCGAAAGTGGTGGGCGCGTCGGTACCCCTCCGGTCTCCTCGCTCGTTGCGCGTGGTAGTCTGTGGCACCCGACCTGAAGATTGAATGGATGAGAAGTTGGTAAAAGATTAGTGTTAACTATCCACGATCGTCATGGGTGCTGCATAGCAATTGAGTAGTTTGACTCATCCCATTGTGCCGTTCGAACTCTGCAGCACCAGAGTAGAATGCGACTCAAGTTTCACAGCAAGTACCTGTCTCCCATGCCTTGTGGTCAGGCCGCAGTTGCGATAGCTAAAGCGGGGCACATCAGTAGCCCTAACCCACCAGATAGACAAGATGAGTTGTTGCAAGAGTCAGAATTCTGACTGCGATGATGCAGGCTAGGTACGTTGACTCTCTGGAGGCTTGCAACTGCTTACAAAGGGCTACTTTTGTCAAGGGGAAGCCGTACCTAACAAAAGATGAGAGGCATAAATATCCGAGGCTTACGCTGTTCAAAGCACAATGTCCTTTCCACCAACTTACTCCGCACTGCTACCAGTCGGCGAGGCACGTCTGGAGCATACCCCATCCCGCCATAGCCATCGGCACTCAGATAACGATACTTGGCTGAAGAAGGATGGACGAATTGCGATCGCACTCTCACAGCAAGATCGCAATGCACCGATACCCGTATATGGAAGACGTGGAAACATTCACGGTGCCATGTTATTTGACGACAGAAATCTTGTCGAGTCCGTGTCGATCAAAGTCAGTATCCTTCTTACAAAGTGAATGTGTCCAGGTCGTGGTCTACTTCGTTGGAAACATCGGCTGGTCGTATCATGCCGCAGCGCTGGGGGTGTTAGTTACCTGTCTCTCATAGAAGAATGGCTGGACAATCGTGCTCATTTCTTTGTTTGTAGCTCCTTGGTCAAATTCGCGTGGGCGCTCTTGGAGAAGAACGAGTGGTCAACATGGTGGACGCTGCTATCAGCCTCTGGCCAATTCAGAATGGAACGCTGCATGAGGCATGCCCAAGTGCGCTGCCATTCTCCATCGACCTCCCGTCCAACTTTCAGGATCCTGATGACAAGACTTCCAAGCCTCTCGCACCCTCAATCGATGTTCGACTTAATGGTCTGGAGGCATTGGTGGATTACGCTCTTCTGGTCAGGATACAAGAGAAGAAGGGCCACAGCGCATACCGTATATTCAATCGCGATAGTCAACAGGTTGGGATGTATGTCCTCGTCATGTCTGCAGCGGAGTCCATCGCCTTGACCCTCATTCATAGCATACGCATACCTCTCATTTACCGGCCAGCATACCGACCTTCTGAGCCAGTCCTGGAACACCCCGCATTTCTTGAATCAGTCAAGGTCGTCCCGGAGTCCTGGAAGCAGAGCATTACCTACGTGAAAACAAAGACAGCAAGCGTTTACGCTGACCCCATCAGCTGTAGTGTATGTAGCCGTCTTGCATTCTAAACCTTGTCTTAACATCCCAACAGCTGTTCTTCCCCTCCGTACAGGTCTTCGCCATTTCTGAGCCTATTCCAATACACGTCCAAATGACCAGCACGCTGTCCTCCCTCCTACTCTTTTTCCCTGCGAGGAATGGTCCACCATCTCCCACCGATTCCACAAAGCATTTCGTGCTGAAGCTGATAAGGCGGTATAATATTGAAATCAACGGGAAGACAACATCTCGCAGCGCAGCTATCGGGGCAGCGGTCCTACAACCAGTCCCTCCACTTGCGTCGTCGTCACCTCCAGGCGTTGGGCAGGACGCACTGGACCACATGGACTGGGCCGCAGAGTTATACTGCAACCCGGATGTGACGGTTGGGAGCTTTAGCTCCTCCGGATGTTGTGTCAAGGCATGCTATTCCTATGATGTTCTTCGGTATACTCGCTGATGGTTCATCTGAAAGGATTACATCGTTTTGGAGGTGTATCCTCATCCGACCTCGCCATTCGTAAAGACAACACTTGCTGTGGGAGTTACCATTGTGACAGATCCATGGACCGATGGGGCATGATGATAGCCTATGATAGTTAGGAAAAAGCAGAAAACATATAGCTCAATAATGCCCAATGCCCATCAGTTCATCAACGTCTACTGGGCGGAATCTTCTTCGAAATTCTCTCCGTACGCGCATGTTGAATCACTTGAGGCCTCAGGCCTCAGGCCATGAGGGTTCTGGCAATTGCTAGAAAAGAAGTAAAACCATAGAGGACCATATCATATTCAAGTTCACCGCTACGGGTGCTTCAGAGCTCTAAGTACATACGCAAAACATAAATAGTGGAATGGATATCATTGACCAACAACGTTCGTCAACAGAAGCCTGGGGCACAGCATTCGAGGAGGTATAGCGCGCGAGTACGAAAAAGGTGAGGAGAGAAGGAAATCATAAGAGTAAGAGTCGAGAATCAAATACGGAAAAAAAATCCAAGATCAAATACTGCCATAGAGAGCTCGATGCTCTCGTGTCGAATGGCGACGGACGCCTATACATGCCTATCTCTGGGCCCAAACCTGGGCGTAGATCTTTGCCGCCGCATCTCACGCATAAGATCCTTCCCAATAGGACTCAAGTCTGCAGACAGATCCGGCTCCATTTCAGCCTTCGTTGGCTTGATGAATGAGGTTGGTGTGATAACCGATCGCAACAACTTGCTCGTGCTACTGTTGCTTGACATCCGCATTGGCGTATGCGGAATATCCGTCTTCGCCATGAGCGTCGACGAGCCGTTTTCCTTATCCCTGTTCGATCGCGAAGACGAGTTGGAGGAAACACGAGGCTGCATCTTGCGGGGACGCGATGGGATGGACGTGAAGCGATCTTTGGGTGGGGTTCCCGCTGCCTTGTGAGCTCGGCTTGCATGTCGGTGTGCCTCTTCGGCGGCGGCTGCTCGCGGCGAGTGTGTCCTAGAGCTCCTCCGTTCATGGGTGGAGCGGCTCTTGTGAGCGCGAGGACCTCTGGGGATCCGGCTCTCATAGCCTTCCATGTAGTGGCCAGGTGTCGGGGCTGTGACCATCACCGTTTGTGGGTTGGTAAACAGAACTTTGACTTGCCGCTCCGCCTCTGTCTCATGTGATGTTGCGGCAGTGACTGGCACTTTCTCCTGGGGTACAGGCGTAACAAGCGGATTCCGTTGAGCGCGTTGGTACGAAGTGAAGATATCAATGATGGAGTCGTCAAGCGGATTCTTCATGGCCGGGGCTTCCGATTCGTTGGTATTGAGTGAAATTACGCCAAATGAAGTGTCAGCAGCGGAGTAGCGCGAAGGACCGACTTCATGAGCGTCTGAGGGAGAACTAAAGCAGCTCGGAGGGTCAGGCAAATCGCGATTGTAGTCGACAGGCATAGACTCGGGCGGACGAGAGCGGCGGCGTTCTGCGAGGAAACCAAACACGTCAATGGCCTTCTGTGGTGTGGCTGGTTCAACAACGACGGGCCCTGGCGCCGATTTCAATTGGTTGTCAAGCTGGCCCGATAATTGTGAGACGTTGCTTGCTTCAGCATCCATCGAGGAAAAGGTGCGCGCATCGTTGAAGGAATGGTCTAGCTCAGAGAAGGTGGTGTCGTCGTGGATGACTACGTGCTGATCCTCGTATTCTGAGGTTTGGGGAGTCTGGAGGACAAGTGACAGATTTGATGAGCATGCGGAGCGAGACGAGTCCTCTCTAAGAAAGGCGTTGGTAATTGGACACACAAAGAAGAAAGCTAAATATACCCAAGGAATCGTTCAGCCCAGGAGATGTCGCCGTCCCCGCTGGACGCTGCTGGGCTGCCGAGTAATTGGCGGAGGGTAGATCCATTCCTGCGTACTTGGGCACGACCTTCTTTCGTCTGTGTGTCCTCTTGTCTGGCAACTGGGGTGCTCGGTGGGGATGGGGATGTATTTGAGAAGGCCTCATCGGACAGGCATCCATGACTGTCGTACAGGTCAAGCAAACTCGCGACGGAAGGGTCAGAGCGGAGGCGAAGGACGCCGCTCGAGTCAGGGTCAATGTGACGCTGTGTACGCCGTGGCTTGGGGGTCATGAGATCGTCAGAGTCCTCTTGCGGGCTATACGCCGAGCTGGGATGGTGTTGCTTCTGGTGGACAGTGACCTTGTAACTGCTCTGACTATAGCTGCCACTGTTGATGCTGCTGGTGGAGGCCTTCGGGCCACGAAGGACGCGGTCAATGGGGTGGGCTATGTGTCCGTAAGGTTCCAAGTTCACACTGTCCTTTGACGACGTACGAAGTGGTGGTAATTCCGATGGGGCAGTATCTCCCATAGTCGCAAAGCGTGCTGAAGCAGAGCGGAGAAGTTTGTTGGCTATCGCCTCGCTTTCTGAGTCGGCGTGAGGCGGACGGTACCGGAAGTCCATGTTAAGCCCAGCTTCATCGACTTCATTGCGCGCGGCTTCATTGCGTTGTTTCTTTGCTTTCTTGTGTCCGAGGGAGAAGAATTTCTTGAGGAATCCCATCGTAACGGTCGTCGTCGTCAAATGAGTGTGGTCGTGGAAGGAGAGAGCAAGTCGAACCGACTCGCGTTACTGTCACGTGCTTGTTCAAATGGCTCGGCAACCGCCGAGACTCGAGAGGCATGACGTACTGTTCACTTGTCAAGCACAACTTGAACCCAGCCTGAACCTGAGCACAACGGAGGTTTTCCCTGCCATCATGGCGACGACGCTTCGCCGCCCACTTATGGACCGCATTCTCGGGGTCAGCAATGTAGCAAACACTGCCAGCAATGCACGCGATTTCTGTATGCTCGAACGCAATATCCTCTCGCATGTCAAGCTTGCATTGCTGCTATCCGTTTTATCATCTTCATTCCTGTTGCAAACGCGTCTAGTGCCAGAAAGCGATACCGAGTCGAATAAATACGGCCTACCGTTGAGCATTCTGCAATTCGTGGCCTCAATATTGGTCCTTGCGGCGGGAGTGTGGGACTATCTTGGAGGGTGTCAGGACTTGATGCGGCAGACAAGCTTTCTCAATGCACCCAGGTATGTACTCAAGTTCGAATCCGCCATTCACAGCTCATGTATTCCACAGAGCACACCTGGCCATAATGACTGTAGTGCTTGCCATCGTATTCGTTACTTGTATAATCCTGCTCGATTTGGATTCATGACACCTGGACGCATGTTCATTTAGCATCTATGTCTCTATCCGCGGCCTAACACAACTGTTTGTAGATGTAAGTAAGTAAGTACAAGTGCCGGACGACATGCTTTCCAGCAGCGTCTAGCAGCGTCCATTTTACGCATTACAGACGCATTACACGAGTGCCAATACGTAAATACCAAAATCGTATGATCAAAACTTCCGCGCGCGTTCACTGTGTCGATCCTTGCCTAAGTTCTACCACCATTATCCCATACACCGGTAACCCCTTGGGCCCTCATGAAAATCAGTCAGAAAATCGAGCAGTCGAACAAAGCAGACCGAGTATGGTGGTCATTTGAATATTTTCCGCCAAGGACCGCACAGGTGTGTAAGAGTGTTGCCAGTTGAAAAAGACACTCAAGTCCACCGGAGGGTCTCCAAAATCTGCTCGACCGCATCGAGCGCATGAGGGCGCTGGGGCCCGAGTTCATTGACATTACATGGTATGCAAAATGCCCATCTTCCGTCCGTCTCTGACCATCTCTTCAGGAATGCTGGTGGGCGGACGTCGGAGCTCACGGCCGAGATGGTCAAGATTTGCCAAGGTGCCATTGGCGTCGAGACATGCATGCATCTCACATGCACGAATATGCCCGCGGAGAAGATTGACATTGCACTTCAAGTGCGTTGACATCCCGCCAAATACAATTGGCCATACTGATCCCCTCTCTTTCAGTCTGCGAAGAAGTCTGGATGCCGCAATGTGCTTGCGCTGCGCGGAGACCCCCCATCCGGCAAAGATGAGTGGGAAGCTGTAGATGGTGGATTTGTGCACGGAATCGACCTCGTCAATCATATCCGCAAGGACCACGGTGACTACTTCGACATCGCGATCGCGGGCTTCCCCCAACACGAACTGCTGCCTGCCGAGGAGCGCGACTTTGAGTTTAAATGCTTGAAAGAAAAAGTCGATGCAGGTGTTGGCTTTATCTTCACCCAAATGTTCTACGACGTCGACATTTTCCTTGCCTGGGCCAAGCGCGTTCGTGCCGCTGGAATCACTGTCCCCATCGTCCCCGGGATTGCGCCGATACAGACCTGGAATGGCTTCGTTAAGGCTACTAGCCTCGCGAAAATTGTCATCCCGCAGCATTTCCAGGACGCCTTGGAACCGCACAAGAACAACGACGAAAAGGTGCGCGAAATTGGTACCAAGCTCGTCGCCGACATGTGTCGCAAAATCCTGGCATCCGACCTTGGCATTCGTGGCCTTCACTTCTACACGATGAACCTCGAGAAGGGCACAAAGATGCTTCTGCAAGAGCTCAACCTTGTTCCGCGTGTCGAAACCATCAAACCGCTTCCCTGGCGCCAATGCCTGACCCCCAACCGCCGCACAGAGACCATACGTCCTATCTTCTGGGCAAACCGGGCCAAATCCTATGTTTCTCGTACAGAGAACTGGGATGAGTATCCCAACGGTCGTTTCGGTGACTCTCGCAGTCCGGCCTATGGCGAGCTCGATGGCTACGGTGTCTCCATCAAGCAGAGCAAAGAGGATGCACATACACTCTGGGGAGAGCCTGCTTCATTCGACGATATTGCAACCCTATTCGCAAAGTTCTGTCGTGGGGAGTTGAAGGCTCTGCCGTGGTCTGACGATGCGCCTGCAGGGGAGACGTCTGTGATCGCTGACACCCTTGCACGCATGAACGAGTTGGGTTTCCTCACCATCAACTCGCAGCCTGCCGTCAATGGCTGCAGGAGTGATGACAAATTGCATGGATGGGGCCCCAGCAATGGTTATGTTTACCAGAAGGTATGCCGAATGCCTAGATATGACTCTGAGCCAAGCTCACGTAATTCCAGGCATACCTCGAGTTCTTTGTGAAGCCCGAGCTTCTCAACCTTTTGCTATCGTACATCGAACGGGACAGCAGCATCACCTACTACGTGATCAACAAGCGTGGTGACCTTCGCACGAACACCCACTCAGACGGCCCGAACGCGGTCACATGGGGAGTCTTCCCCGGCCGTGAAATTGTGCAGCCTACCATCGTGGAAGCAGTCAGCTTCATGGCATGGAAGGACGAGGCATACGAGCTCGGAATGCAGTGGTCTAAAGTGTACGATGCCGAAAGTGGTGCCCGCAAGGTCATCGAGGAGCTCATGGACTCGTGCTACCTGGTGAATGTGGTACACAACGACTTCACCGACCGGGAGGCAATCTTCCGCCCCTTCATGCAGGCCGGCGAGGAGTACAAAAAATTGCTGGCCAACGGAAACTAGATGTGGGTTCCGCCCAACTGGCTTCCACAAGGTCGATTCCGCCAGCATGACATGATTGACATTGTATGTATATTTAATGTTGGATTTAGGATATGAATACGCTTCACTGTAGCATAGCCCGGGTTCAACCCCCGGTGCCCCCTTCTCCTCCTCACCCGCGCGCACACCCCCGTGAGAGCTCCGTGCTCGCCACATTACTATCTTCCGCCGTCTTGCTCTGCATCCTGCTTTTGCTCAACACATTACATACCGCTTCGTCGCATTTTGCATCCAACTGCACACCACCCATTGCATCCAACTGCATACCCTACTTACTAGGTACATTTATTTACATAGATTCTCCATGGCTACATATGAATATCGATGATAATATAGCTCATGGTAGCTGACTGCGAACTTTATTTTTTGTGCGGTGTCTCCTGCGGCACCCGGGCCGCTGTTCCGAAGACGCAAATGCCCGAGTTCACCTTGGTTTAGTGCCAGCATTTGCTTCCTTATGGACATATATCCTAGCGTCAAAAAATCATCTACCTCTATGGATAGGAAAGTCATGCGCTTAATTCTGCATAACAACAGACTTCACCTCGCCCGTTTAATGCGATTCGGACGGTATATTCTCAGACATTCCTTTGTCAACTTGTCTTTCACATCAAAGGAATAATAGGCGCCAAGAACCCTGCTTTATCACCCCAAATCTGTATTATGGGCACGAGCTCGGCCCCTCGCGCTATATAAGCGCCCGGTGGCCATTCTGACTCTTTTACTCCCTTCATCGACATGCCTGAGGCGTTTAGTGAACGCGTCGACAAGGCGTCGTCTATCAAGGGCGTACTTGACCAGTATCCTTACGGAAACGGCTTGCTACGAGAACAAGTGCAAAACTCAGACGATGCGGGTGCCACTACCCAAGTATGCCACTGGTTTGACGACGGCCTAGCAAAGTTTGACCCTCAACCATAGGTTTTCATCCTAGACTACCGCCAGCATGCGAGCCAAACGGTACTGGATCCCGTTCTTCAAAGAACTCAAGGGCCCGCGCTTCTTTCCATGAACGACTCGGTCTTCCGTGTGTCCGACTGGGATGCGCTTCGAACGATCCATGGATCAAATAAGAAGATGGACGAAAAGTGAGTTGTGCTTGGTGAGTAAATTTGAGCGTCCTTCTAACGATCCTGTAGCAAGATCGGAAAGTACGGGCTTGGCTTCAGGTCGAACTACCATGTAAGTACGGCGCGATGAGCTTCGCCGCTTGCTCAAAAAAAGAAATAGGTCACAGACAACCCTCATATTCTGTCCGCAAACAAGCTTGTTGTATTCGACCCGCATGACGAATTCGAAAACACGCCGGGCGGGGCGTCAATCAACATTGCAACTGAGGGTGGTGCATACAGTGACCAGCTCAATGCATTTTCTGGTGCTATCCCTGATATTGCCTCCTTCACGGGGACTGTTGTCCGCCTTCCCCTTCGTACTATCGAGCAGGGGCAAAAATCAAGGATCAGCCAACGCGTCCTTTCTCCAGACGACATTCTAGAACTCTTCAACATGTTCATCGACAATGAGCTCAAGGAAATAATGCTTTTCCTCAAGAACGTCCATACTATCGAACTACAAGTCATCAATACGGGTGGCATTCGCCGCTCCCTCGCCAAGGTTTCCGTTCGAGAGCCAGACCTGGTTGCCCACAAGCGCGCACTCCAGCGTGCTTCCGAGACACACACCGACACCTTCAAGCTCGTTATTGACTGCGACCCGAGTTCCTTCACGGCCTGGCGCGTTTGCCATATCATCCCTTCTGACAGCGAGACCGCTAGCATCATGTCTTCACGCATGGGTGTTGATGTCGGTGACCGCCTCAAACAGGACAAGCTCTTTGCCCACGTCGCAATCGCTTTCCCGTTGGACACAAAGCCACCACGGGGCCGGCTGTTCACTCGACTTCCACTCCCTATCCACACCGATCTTCCAGCGCATATCCACGGTATCTTCGCCTTGACTTCCTCACGACAGGATCTTCGCAACCGGGAGGAGACTGGCTCGGGCAACGACTCCCGAGAAAGGTCTGTTCTGCATCTTCTATTGCATGTAGGGCACTGATTGACCGTCCTATACAGACTGCTGGTTGAATGGAACCTCTTCATCTTTGAAGTTGCTGTCGCCCGCCTGTGGGCAATGCTACTCAAAATCGTCGTCCGTGAGGGGGAAGTTGTTGACCCTTGGACTGCTTGGCCTCCACAGACGCGCGCCACCAATACATACTGGAGTGGTCTTCCCGCTGCAGTTATCGACACCATTGTGGCCTCTAATACACCTGTCTTCCCGAAGGTTGTGCCATCGGGCACTGCCCAGTCATTCCTGGGCATCCGTGGGGCCCTGGTGGTACGCGAAGGTGTCGATGTTCAAGACACAGTGCTGCAAGGGTTTGCAAAGGCTGGGGTCGATATCATCCGGCTCCCGTCCTTCCTCGGTAGCTTGGGGTTCAAAGACATTTCAGAGTTCAATCGGCGCAATGCGTACAATTGGCTGAAGGTGCGCAATTTTTTCGCCTTTGTGATTCTAGCTTGTTGACGCCACTCGAGCGTGACCCATCAGCTGTCGAGAGACTCGATGCGCGAGACAGAGAATGCGTTCTTGACTACCTCCTAGGGCCATACGATTCAACATGTTTGCAATTCATTTTGCACCTTCCTCTCATCTTGACTTCAAGCGGACATTACATTGCACTTCAAAATAGCACTGAGGCGCGCTACACTTTGGCCAGCCCCGAAATGATCAATCTCTTCCAGACTGTCAACGACAACCTCGTATGTGCAGACCGTCTTGAGCCCCGTCTTGTCCGCATCATAGGCAGCGCAGTCGGCTTCAATGTAAAGAAGCTCCTCATGGAAGACCTGAAGACCATGCTTGCCAAGCGCCTGGGTGGTGTTCGCGAAGGGGATTCAATCGATGGTGCTCTGTCCGCCTGGCTGCGAGATCTGTGGAAATGGGTCGACAACCATGCTAGCTGGACAAATGTCCCGGATCAACATGACCTCCTTCGAGCTCTCAACGACCTGCCTTTGCTTCCTCTCACGTCAAACACCCTCAGGAAAGTTGCTCGCGGATATCTTTCCAAACAATCATCGGTGCCGACTCAGGATCTCCTCACCAAAATTGGGGTGCCTTTCCTGGACTCAAGGATCACCGACCGATTTCTGCGCGACATGAACCTTCACAAGCCTGAACACTGCGCGCCCTTTGTTCTCGAGGAACTGGATCAGGCGGCTAGTGGTATTCTGCCTGGCCCGGCACTAGCATTACTCCGAGCCTACTTCGCACAGTGTGCTCGCAACTTCCCTTACACTGCCCTGCAAGTCAACTTGGTGAACAGGCTCAAGATGTTGCCTGTGTTCCCCATCTTGTGTCACGGCACTATCCCTCCGTCACGTATTGATGGTGCGCTCTCCGGCAACATCGTCTTTGTGAAGGATTCAAAGTGTCCGCTCCCCAATATCGAGAACACCACCTTCGTTGATGTTTCCGACGGGCAATCCCACCGCGATATTTCCCTTCTCGTCGACAGATTCTCTGTCACCAATGGTCTCAACGAGCTCGCATTACTTTCGAAAGCAATTGCCGTCCTTGGACGACAAACAATAGAGGACATGGACATTATCATGACAAGAATTGGCCCGCGGATGTACGATTTTGGCAGCGACGATATTGCGCGACTCATGAACGTGCCATTTGTCCCGGTTGACGATGGGAGTCGCCGAGTTCCTTCGCAGTGTGTCGACAAGACGGCAGATGTGCATGTCTTATTTGATGGAGAGAGTGGTTGGTGGCCCGTTGGAAGATACACCAACGAGAGATTTGTTGCGCCCATCCGATCGCATTTCATCCGTTCGCTCACAACACAAGTCGTTCAAGAGCGCATCATTTATCTCTCCTCCTATGCTCGCAGAACAACTAGTCTCACTTGTAAAAAGGCGGAGCATCTCGTGCAACTCTTAGACAAGGAGCCTGTCATCCGATGCTCGAGCCAAGTGCTCCAGCAATCTGCGTGGCTGCCTACTCACAACCAAACACGGTTCTCCAAGTCAACTGAATGCCGTTCGCCCTCTTCGAAGGAGGAAGTCCACCTTTTCGATCTCGTCATCCCCTCTGTGTCAGTTCCAGTTCGGTCAAATACACTCCGTCAGGCATTGGATTGGAATAGGCCACCTTCACTCGACACAGTCATGGAGCAATTGCGCCAAAATTTGGACCAGCCCGTCAGCAGGGCAAGATACACTCGCGCTGTACACATCATTGTCCACCTTTCTGGGGAGTCAAAGAATGGGAGGATATCGAAGGCGCAGCTTGATGCCATTCTGACTATCGTCGAAAACAAGCACTGGGTTCCCGTCATGGACTCCATGTTTGGAGAGTGTGTCGGCACTCGGCATGCTGTTCTCTCCTCCTCGCTTGACATCCAAGGATCCTTCAAGCGTGTCAACAGCGCACTTCTTGTCGACGAGGTAATTCCGTTCATGAAAGCTCTTGGTTGCCATGAATGGTAAGTTATTCTTCATCACATGTAGTTCAGCTTTTCACAAGACTTTCAGCCCGACGGTTAATTCACTAGTTGAAGAGATCAGGAGTCTCTCCAGGCATGGAGGGAAGGGCGTTGGGCAGATCATCTCCCTTCTCGAATACGTTGCGGACAAGATAGACTCCTCCGACAACGACGAGATCCACGACATGCTTGTGCCCGTTGAATCGCGCGCATATTCACCAGCATTCCAACCCCTCTGTACTGTTCATTACGATGACACAAATGATGGCCAATACTACCCCAGCCATCCCTACACTTGCCACCGCCGCATCTCCCAAGACCTTGCCAACCGTCTAGGCATTCCAAGTGCGCAGGAGCTCCAGCTCGACGCCTCTGAGGAGAGTGGAGGCGATATCGATAACATAGAAATGGGCGAGGACTTCTGCTTACGCATCGCCAACCTACTACAGAAGGACTATGACATACAGTATGCTCTCAACGAGTTCTTGGCGAATGCCCATGACGCGGGCGCTAAGAAATTCTCGATTGCCATTGACGAGCGCACATTCCCTCGAACCAGCCTGATATCGCCTCAGCTCGCGCAATTCCAGGGACCCGCTCTCATCCTCTACAATGACGCTCTCTTCACCACGAAAGACTTTGAAGGGATTCGCCGTACGGGAGCTGGCGGCAAGATGGATGACCCCGATAGCATTGGAAAGTTTGGCCTGGGCGCATTGACCATGTTTCACTACACCGACGTGAGTTTTTTGTTGCTTATTCTTGTACTCTTAGCTTTGTCTTACGCTACAGCACAGGCCCCGACGATTATCTCCGGAGGGCATATCCTTATGCTCGATCCTTCGGGGGAGTATCTGCCCAAGAGAAAAGGATCGCAACGCACGACCATCTTTCGCACTACGAAGTCAGTGTCTGCGATGTTTGCAGACCAAATGGCCCCGTTCGATGGGCTGTACGGATACTCGAGCGCGACACAGCAAGTTGAGGGTGTGAGTCTTATAAATGACCAGTACATCAGCAGCTCGTTGACATCTTCCAGACAATATTCCGACTTCCATTGCGAACTGTACCTGGACACTTGTCAAGCACTGTTCACACTCCGGCCTCAACGCTAGAGCTCATTCTGAAGTCGTATTGGGAGCTTGCACAGTCCTCCTTGCTGTTCACAAACCTCAACCAAATCGACGCGCTGCGACTGCTACATACTGCAACGGGGCAGATGCAGGAAATTCAATTGTGGAAGGCATTTGCGCGCCCGGCAACGCCAGTAGTCGACGCTCCGTCAGCGACTCGTCCATACACAGCAACCCATACCAAGAAGACCATTGAAGTATCTGAATACGGTCGTCCTACTGTTGTGAAGAGTTGGTTCGTCGGTCATCTGAAATACCCGGTGTCGTCAGTACCGGCTGTTCACAGCGACATCCTACGTCGCCTGAAACTGTCAAACTCGCGTATCGGAGTCCAGGTTGGATTGGCTTTCCCATTACAGCGACATAAACAAGACCCGTTCACATCCACAATTTTCTCCAATACATGTATTCCCACCACGACCGGCCTGCCAATGCACGTGAACGGTCCGTTTGTCCTATCCTCGGATCGTCGGAATGTTCGCTACGAAACACAAGTTACGGATGCCTACGAATACAACAAGTGGCTCCTCCAAGTCCCCATCGTGCATCTCATGCAGTATGGCCTCGCCCATATCAATGGGGCCGGATTTTCACCTGAAATGGCTTGGTTGCACTGGCCTACTGCGTCTCCAAAAGAGCCAATGGCACGCGACCTCCTCGACAAGTTCTTCGAGACATTGCCACAATGCGAATACAAGCTATGTCCGACGCAGCGTGGGAACCTCCTAGCACCAGCCAATGCCTTACTCCAGGTTGAAAAACAAGATGTCCCCTCGCGTGTCTACGAGGTCTTGCTCTCACTTCCCGTAGACTGCGGCTTCATCGACCCCCCTCGTTATGTGTTATCGCGTATGAAGACTTCCGGCTTCGCCACCGCATCGCCACAGGCTATCCTCGATATCCTTCGCAACCAAGAAGATTCCTTTCGCGCCTGGGTTTCTCGGTCAGGAAAACGCAGCCAGTTGGAGAGTGTCGTCAATTGTTTGCTTGACGCGAAGCTTCTCTCTTTGGGTGGACTACCCCTTCTTGCACTTCAAAATAAGTCTTTTGTAGATGTTCCTCGTTTGGGCGACAGGACGACTTTCTACTTCCATCCACGCGATATTAGTGCTTACTTCCCCTGGGCGCAATTCCTATCCGCGACATACCACTCGTTGACGATCAACAAACTCATTGCGGCCGGAATACCAGGAATTAAAACAATCGACGGACAAGTTGTCGCAGTATTGATTCAAGGCAGGCTCGGAACGATGCCCCGAACGACGCTTTCTCCCGATATGGGAAACTGGGTTGAACAGATTTGGGATGCCGTTCTGGGCCGCTTCGGCGACGACGATAGTCAAATACTCCCGTCCCCATCTGGTGCACTGTTCGATGGCATCCCTCTTTTCCGGACCCTCAAGTCCACCACCAGTGGCTCCGAAGCCGTGTCTCGTGCATACGCACTCCAGAATGCGGTACTGCCCCCCATCGCTTCTTTCCTTGGAGACAGCGGGCGCTCTATCCCAGACATAGTCGATAAGCTCGGAATTCTTGTACTTGGAAATTACCCAGAAAACAGGAAGTACTTCAAGCTTGAAGATTTCTCTCTTCCCGTTCTGGTTACGCGACTAGCATCGACGGGGACTTCAATTACGTCGCTCTGCGCTTCCGACCAAGCCGTATTGGCAACCTGGATGCGCGACCAGATGGGCTCGGCTCTCAAAATTTTGCCTCCCTACGAGAGTGTCGATATGCGCATCAAGTACCGCAAGCTCCCAATATGGCCAGCTCGCAGGAGCGGACGTGACCTACTAGCTTCTGCGGACGATATTATCGTTCTTCCATCCGGTGTCAGATTTGGCGAGGTCGAATCGTATCTTGAACCTGCTGCCACATTTTCAGAGCGCACTCCAGCACTACTCCAATTGGAGTACAAGCAGCGCTATCTAGTCGGTGCAAAGAAACGGAAATATCAGTACCAGGATTATCCACTCAAGCACGTTACCCGCGACAATGTTGGCGTCTACATACGGCTTCCTGAGGTCCTTCTCCCACATGCCGAGCAGGAGCTTCGTCGCTGTTTGGAAGTACTGCTCGAGGTCTTTCCTGGAACCGCATCTTTGTCGGTACCAGACGGCACTGGCAGACTGCGCATCGTTAGGGAGCTCTACGACCATACCGAGGAACTCTTCACATCATCATTCCAAAACCGTGCAGACCACTTCGTTCATCCCAACTTCCGAACACTGTCGATCACTGGTCTGCGACGGGTCATCGATTATGAAGTCATTGAGGCCTGTATTGCTACAATAGACGAAGATGTGGTTGCCGCGCAACAAGACGAGGCTGCGTTAGTTCGTAGGGCGACTTTGGTATTCGGTCACTTCAAGCAACTGGTGCCTTACAACATTCTGAACACCACCATGCAGCGAATTTCACGATTTCATGGCCGACGGTTTGTGCCCCGACTGCAACACCATATGCGGGGTCCGCTAGACATCGCAGACTATTCGACTTACCGCCCGGCCATCGTGTCTCCGAACGCTGTGGTGCTCGTGCAAAATGCTGCAGTTTGCTGGTCGCAGTATGCGCTGTGTGACGAATCGAACATGAACGAACTCCTCAAACTCCCAGGACATAGGGGGGTCTTTGCGACGATTAGTGTGCAGTGTGTTGTAAGCGGTACTCCTTTGTGTTTTTTTTTGAATTATTCGACTGATAGTTCTTGATAGGTAGCACATCTCCTTGTTCTGACTCAGGTAGTCGCGAAAGACCATGGTGGCGACCTTTCCGTGCTTGCCGACATCACAGCGACGTACAAGTGGCTCAACGACCACGATGACAATGATAACGAAGTTACTAACGCACTCAGACCACATCGCAGCAAACCGATCTTCCTCAATGTGGACGATCCCAAGCAGGAGCCGTGGCATTTCTCGTCAGCATTATCGCTTGTTTTCAACCTTCAGTATGACCAGGACGAAGCCAACCTGTACACAGTCCGTGGAAACTTACTTGGTCGTCATGACCTCCTACGTCGAGCGGGAGTGCAGACACACGTCGCGAACAAAATCATTCGGTCAGAAGTGCCCAAGCAGGACGCACTAGGTATCTTGGCCGCACAACGAGACGACGGGGCCAAGTTCTGCGATGCACAATTCATTCCTGAAGACGCTCTCACTGACGGCCAATCTGTCGTGCGCCTGAAGTGGCACAGGAACATTGTCTGCGGGTTGGTCCCCCACTTGGATAGTGTGTTCAATGTGATGGATGCGATGGAAGAAGCGCGCACGGGGAAGGTGACGTTCCCGGGGAGCTACTTCGGAGCTTGCGCTGTGCTAGGTAACTACTAAAACTTGCTCTACTTTCTGGCGAAGGCTCACAAAGTCTTCAGATTTCCTGTATACCGGCCGTATCCACACGCAAACCATGGTCGCTCAGCCATCGGAGGAGCTCAGGCTTTCGAACTTGCTTGGGGAGCTGTTGAGCTTGCTTGACGTTGCAAACCAGTGGGACATGCAGGGCCTTGCGGACCACATTTGCGAGCTCGTCCATGACAATGATTTGCTCACCCCGGGAACATACCAGCATAGTCAGCTTTGTCCCTTACCTCGCTTTGTGCCTTTCTGACATCCTCGGACAGTATATGCAGAGGCGAAAAAGTATCGCGCGGGGAATCTGATTCAGTACTGCGAAGAGTATGAAGGGAACAATAGGGAGTTGTTAGCTAGACTGAGCACTTAGTGTAGACATGCGTGGGCGTCGGAGGCCGGGGCCGTAGACAGGGACTTCACGAGCACTACTAGAAAAGAAAAAGTTGTGCAATATGAATGTGACAATGCATTATGGACGTTGCTGCGATGATCGTCTGCATTGAAAGGCGCAAACCGCCTCATTCATACACCGTGATGGTAATACACACTGGAAACTAGGCATCTCATATAAAATCGTACAAACATCCATGGACAAGAGCGGCAGGATTTTGGTTGACCTATCGGCGGATGCCTCGGGAGGGAGGAGGGACCATACCGCGTCCACGACGAGCTGGAGAAAAATAACATCAGAATGCGCCTCGGGAAGTCTCGTGGATGTGAATTACCGTTTGCTGCAAAAAAGCCATCAGTATCAAGCCAAACTCAGATAAATGAAGTACGCACCGCGCATGATAGTAGCTCTTCCACGAGCCGTACCAATACCACGTCCTCTCATCGCGTTCGGACCGACACGCTTGAACCTGATCCGTATTTCCAGGTTAGCCATCGCAAAAATTGAGGGGGTGGGACACTTGCATCGGTGCATTTTGCAGCATGTCGGGCACGATAAAGAAGCGGACCATGCTGCCGCGGATGTAGACCTGGTCGAGTTGCGATACACGACCATCGCGCGCCGTTACAGTGATTTCCTTGAGAGAGATGTTCAAGTTGTCTTCGGCTGGATTACGTCGCAGTTAGCACAGACGCGATCTATTATCCAATCCAATACGCGACGCACCCTCGGCCAATTTCCCACGGTATAGCTGGCCTGTCTTTAGCTCGACAGTGATAATGTGTCCTAACGATTCATGGAGGAGCTTCACGGGAACACCGAGTCCAGAAGACATGGTCGAGGTTTTTGGGCAAGTTCGTGAACGTGCCCCGATCACAAGCAAACACAAACAGGATTAACTCAGGATTATAATAACTTGCAAGTACATAGAAAGAGCTTTCTCATTTTTTGTAGCACTTCAAATGCCTCGGTGAGACATTGAGACTCCAGAAACAAATCACACTTGCTTTCGAAAGATACTCAGTCAAGCTCAGGACCCAAAATGGTGTAGTGTTTACCAAGCGTCACCGTCCCCTTCTCCAATTTGCTGAGCTGTCTGGTTATCAGAATTGAGATCCTCATACATCCCGCCCGTATACCATGTCTGAAGGGGATTCGAATAGCGCTCCATGTCCATGTTGGTAAGTTGCAAACAATGCAAGAAATACACCGTGCATTACATTATTCTAAACTATCTTTACACTCTTTGCATACAGTGAATCTACCACCTTACCAACCTGTTCTAGCGTGTCGATGGCAGCAGTATATGTAGCCTGTCGAGAAGTTATAACATGGACTGGTGACCAATTGTCGACTTACGTCTGCTTTAGGCTCGTCGAAGATAATGAGGCAGCCCCGACCCTGGTCGAGGACACCATGACACACCTTGTCCAATATCATCTGAGATAGCCTTTGGGGCATCAGGACAATCAACTTCCTGAATCAAAAGCAAACGCACTTGGCTTCGACTGCTTGTCTATTCTGGCCCACCACCTCCGCTACATGCTCAATCTCCACAGTCGAATATGGTTCAACGATACGCAGTAAGTTCTGTTCGAGCAATGTATCGTAGAGTGCTGCCAAATGCGACCGGATTGTTGGGTCAGAGGAAAGTTCTAGCCTTAAGGTCAAGGGGATGCGTGCGCTGATTTTCTAGGAGCAATGCGTACCATCTTTATAATCCCTCAAGGTCTTCTGAAAATCAGCGAGATTCCGCTCCTGATGAGCGCGCGCCACGGCACGCATACTCTCCACCTCTCGTAGATGTGCATACTTTACGGCGAGCTTCAACGAAAGCAGGGATGTAACATCCTCAGGCTAACAGTCATTTAGTACAAATCGTTGTAATAGTTGTGCAGTTGCGTACCAAATTCAGCATCACTTTGCAAAGGAGCATATACTTGAGTGCGGACAATGCCCTGCCATCATCTTCTCCCTGAGATGACAAGTTCTCGAAGGCTTCGAAGAAGTAGGAATAGCCGGTGGTATAATCCTTGTCTTCTGCATGAAGGATACCAGATTGTAAGTCCAAGGATGCTTGAAGGGCAGGGGGGCAGTAAATCGAGTTGGCGGCAGTTCGCGACGAAGTCAACGCGGCTTTGGCTTTGGGCATGTTGCCTATTCCACGGTAGACACGGCTCTCGAGAAGATGAACTTCGGTGAGGACCATCTTGTCATCAAGGCGTTTGAGTTCAGTGAGGAGGGTGTCAATCAGGGCAAGCGCAGGTTTGTACTGTTGCGAGTCTAGGTGGCTATCCGAGAATGAGCAGAGATAACATGTGGGAAGCCTAGAGAGACTCACAGTGATGCCAATCTTGTCTCCAAGCTGTGTTTCAAAAAGATACGCTTCTCGTTCTTTGCCCAGCTAATATTGTCATTGAGCACAGTGACCTGGACGGCTTGGCTATTGGGAATCGCATTGAAGTAATCGAGGAGGGTGCGGACTGGATGGTGTTAGCGTGTTTCTGAGAGCTCTGCGAAGACATACTGAGCTTGGCAGTCTTTGCCTTTGCAGTGGAAGACATGAACGAGCGCGAAAGTGTAATGACCTCTGCAACACCCTGTGCATTCCTACACGACGCGTCAAAGTGTGTTTGTGCACGAAATTATATTAACACACTTCTGATCCCGGTACAATTGTCCCAAATTGACAAGCGCGGATTCCTGGTCCCTTAGCGTTGCAGCCTTTTGTTGTTGGACATCCTCAGATGATGTGCTTGGGGCAGCGGCGGACGCGGTCAAAATCTGCTTATAGAGGGCTTCTGCGCGTGTAGGGTCGGTCTTCGAGGCTGATTCGGCTTCAGTGAGAAGCTGAGCAGTCGTAGGTGTGGACATGGCAGTGCGAGGTGAAGCTACTTAGGACGCGCGTCGTGATCAGTATTCCAGATCGGAACTGCCACCGGCGGCCCACCGGCAAAAAGAGACGCGAGCAAGTCGCGCAGGACGCGTTACCCGCGCTGAATCTCTGCCTCGGACCATCATCATGAAATCCCATAAAATCTCAAAATACTTTTTGCCACTCTCAGGATTTCACGTTGGTTTCTGCCGGCGGGGCACCATTTCCTGCAAGACTCCGAGGCATCTGCAGGACCCAGAAACGCGCGCGGAAAGTGCAGCATCCACGTCGACACGTCCATTCTCAAGGCCAGCGCATGGACTCCTTTCAGGCTGTCAGAACGGCAACATGAGCTCTCATGAGCTGCCCAAGGCCGAGTTATGGACGAGCCATCATTATTGATCCCGCGGCATCTGATTGACCCCACACCGAAAACGAATATTTTTTATTTCTCAAGCACCTGCTATCGCGGTCAATCATCACATTTTCACATCGCATCATGGCCGACACATATGATCCCCCGGACGGCATAGCTCCAACTGAAGAAAATGACCCAGCTGTTCAGGCTGCTTTATGGCAAGAGGCAAGGCGCGTGCAAGAAGAGCGGGAACTGGCGCGCGCCATTGCGGCCTCCCGAGCTCTCGCCCAACAAAGCATCCAAATTGCATCACCCAGCGCACGCCATCCCCAGCCGTCAAACCATCAACGACGACCTTCTCAAACATACTGGCGGCCCGGAGGTAAATAAACCTTGCCCAACTGACTGACGTCCTCACATTTGCAAACAGATACGCAGGAGGCTGATGAGGACTTCCCACTGGTTAATACCCATTCGACCGTGTCTGCTGGCGATTTCGATCCTCACACGCGTATGGAGAACGAACTCATCCTACAATCCACCGGATACCGTCCCTCAGGAAGCCGAAAGTCTACCCCGGCGCCGCCGCCGCTCCCAGCGCATCGAAATGTCGCTTTTTTTCTTCCACCCCGCCCCAGCTCGACTACATCCACAGCAACCACGTATGCTACCTCGGAAAGATATTCCCCGTCCGCCCCAAACTTTCCCAGTCAACCAGTGAGTTGCCTATATGCTGTAGATCACTGAAGCTCAATGTGTCCCAGCGACGTGGCTCGTTCAGCTCCGCATCAGCCAGCGTTGGCGTACCACCACCATCGCAATCGACTCCGCCACCCTCTGCACCCATCCCAATCCGCGCGCCGCGACCACGGCCAATACACACATCTTCAGCATCTTCACCGCACCAATTTGTACCAGTGTCATCTCTCAATAATGATTCCGACTTAGTAGGTGATGTGCATGCCATTCCTCCCAGCGTCTCAACAACTCCAGAGTGGGCGCCATTCTCCATTCACTCCATCTTCAAGAACAGGAAGTCCAGCTTTCCGCCGTCCCACAACGCCCACCGTTCCAACAAATCGTCCAATTGCGGCGAACGGGCAGCCGACTCGAGTGAATCGCCGCCCCTCATTATTATCTGGCCTTGCACCCTCTGCATCGCCTACCTCGGAGCGCTTTCGTACTGGAAGCCCGAATCTTACCCGAACGTCGGGGGCGCCTGGTGCAAATTCACCGTACAATGGTGGATGGCACCCACATATAGCAACGTCCTCGTCCCCAAACACGAACTTCCACGGTTACGTTCCTCAAGGCAAATATGCGCAAGGGGAGCCTGGCTCGTCCTATTCATCGAACAAAGGGTTGCCCGGATCGCCTGACACCATGCGCGCACCCTACAGGCCGCCGCAGCCCGAAGGGGGGTTCTCCGACTGGCAGTCGACGCGTGATGCAGGATCATCTGCATCTCTAATGACCAGCTCCAGTAGCTTTTCGCAGCGGATATCCCCTTCAGCCACCCATGCGGCACCCTCTCCTTCTCAGTCCAGTCCTACGGGAGCCGATTGGGACCTTGTTTCGTCCAGTCTATCGTCGGAATCATCTGGATTTTCTTTCGCAATGTCCACTCTCGATGAAGATCGCGTCGATGATGCTGGATGGGTACTCCCGGGAAGCGATACAGAGTCAGACTTTGCGATCCTGCAGTGGGACACGGTACCGGACAACGAGAAAGGGAAAGGGAAAGGGAAGCAGACTCCGACTCGTAGTCGGCCACGACGCCTGTCTACTGCTCGCCCCAATGAGTACAATACTTGGGGCGCTCGTCTGAGTGTTCTTGAGCCAGACATGTACAACACGGTTTCCGAACTCGCGGCGAACAGATTCAAGGAGCACGAATCTACGGCAGTACTAGGTGACGATTGGATGTGCAGGTCATGCAAGGGTCCGCTATTGTACGGCCATGAAGGCAGGGTACGTTGTTTCTTGTGTTGACATGACAGACCTGATTTCGGCAACAGCTTGAGGAGATTGAATTTGGTGTAGCAAACCTTTTGGCGCCAGACCACGGAGTGTCGCAGCTGGAAAAACGTTTGCAGCGTAGTTGTCCAACATGCGAAAAGGTGTATTGTCGAGGGTGCAACGAGGTCGTTGGTATTGTCTGCCTTCGCGAGCGTCCCTGTGCGCAGCGAATATACTGCGCTGTTTTCGAAATCCTCAGTGTCTTTGACGAGGACGTCCTTCAACAGATTGGTGGATCAGCAGACTACAACCTCTACATTGAAGCTCCAGGAAGCAAGAAGACTATTAACGCAACATTTAGCGTTCTCTTGCGATATCTGGACCCATTATCGACCAAACGTGGAGACAGAGACGTTGAACCCATCCCGAATATCCTGATCCTCATACACTTATCGCTACTGTGGCCAGTCATTCGAGCACTGCTCAGCAGGACGAGCTTCGGAGCGTGGTACATGGGTATCAATGACCAAAAAATGTACCTCAAGCTCATGCTGCTGCTCACGGGCATGGCACAAGAGTGGGGGTACCCGGAAGTTGGCCTGGCGCAGGTGGCAGAGGTTCGCCGGAGCTGCGGTCTCCGACGGTGGATGCACAAAGAGGCGGAAATTGAATTTGGAGAGCCCCAGATTTGTTTGAGGGACTTGGTGCAACCATTGTTGAGGGAGGATGAGGAATTCATGAAGCAAGTCAGGCGGAGGCCCACTGCAGGGAATGGCAGGGAGCTATGTCAAGCGATTCTTAACTTTGCGGATGCGATGAGCACATTGGAAGAGAGGAGGAAACGTGATTAGGTGGCCTGGGCAGCAGCTGTCGAAGATTGCAACGTATCGCGAATTTTATGCTATTTGTTTATCATGCTGTCTGTTAGCTATTTTCATAGTACATTACTATTGGATCTTTGTATACTCACTAGAACATGTTGACACGATGTTATTGCTAGCTGGTGCTTGTCGTTCCATGGCCCACGGTCCGGGGCCAGGGAGCACGATGTGGTTCGGTGGCTTTGCGAGACGCGTGTGGCTTATAGTCACGTGCGGAGCGCGTACAATCGCCACCGAAACACTGCCAACCCTCTTTTTCGACCTACCACTTCGCGTTGAATATGTCGGGTTCATCATCTGCGAAAAGCTCCCAATCGGGTCTCGGCACGCTGCGCCGCGATTTTTCTTCATCCTCATTGGCGTCGCAACCGACAGAGGCTATTAGCCCACCAACGAAACCGCTTACTGCGTCGGACAAACGGATGGCCAGTATCCAAGCTGCCATTGCAAAAGCGCGTGTAGCACAAGGAGTTACTTTGGCGGATACAAACACAAAGAAGCGGCCGAGTGAATCGGCGCCAGAGCCCCCAACTAAGAAGAAACGCCAATTGCCTGGATCATGGGATGAGCCCGCCCCCGCTGTGAAGAGTCGCCCAGTGACGAACACACGCTCGTTCGACTCAATCCCGCCGGCAACCGCTGCACGCCCTTCCAAGAGCGGCAAGATCGAACTCAGTGAGGAGCAGAAGTATGTGAAGTCGTTGGTGTTGAGCGGAAAGAGCATATTCTATACGGGTAGTGCTGGTGTGTCAACATTTTCGCTACTTATTTCGAACACTAACGCGTCGCAGGTACTGGAAAATCCGTATTGCTTAGAGATATCATAACGGCACTCAAGCAGAAATACGCAAGGTCGCCAGATGCGGTCGCTATTACTGCGTCGACTGGTGCGTTTATTCTCTATTATATGCGCTTCTCTGACTCGTGCAGGTATCGCTGCGTGCAATATCGGTGGAGTGACAGTCCATTCGTTTGCCGGTGTTGGTATTGCTGTAGAGCCTGCCGACGTTCTGGCCAGCAAGGTCCGCAAAAACCAGAAGGCGGCAGGGCGATGGCAGCGAACGAAGGTGCTCATCATTGATGAAGGTGCGCATGCCTGCCATCTTTCTATTCATCGTTCCAATATTCCGTAGTCTCCATGGTGGACGGCGACTTCTTCGACAAGCTATCGCAAGTGGGTAGTAAAATCCGGCGCAACGAGAAACCGTTTGGGGGTATACAGCTCATTGTCACTGGCGACTTCTTCCAGCTCCCGCCTGTCATGAAGGGCGGTACCCCCAAGTTCGCGTTTGAAGCAAAGCTTTGGAAACAGGCCATTGAACTCGAGTTCAATCTCACAAAGGTTTTCCGTCAAAGCGACGAAAGTGGGTAGCTTTTTTGTACGATATATGCGTGCTCACTCCATGTAGCCTTCATCCAAATGCTCAATGAAATGCGTTTCGGTCGTCTATCCCAAGAATCAATCGCTAGATTCAAAGCTTTGAGCCGACCTGTTCATTACGAAGATGGCCTGGAGCCAACTGAGCTGTATGCATTTTCCATCCTGTGTTCCGCAATCTGACCCCATCCTCAGCTTTCCGCGCCGTGAAGATGTGGACCGCGCAAATAGCGACCGTTTGAGAGGCATCGAAGGCAGTGAGTCGCGCACCTATGTCGCGACAGACGGCGGTCCCATGGCATCCCTGGACTCGGGCAAGAAGCTGCTCTCCAACTTCATGTCGCCCGAAAGGCTGACATTGCGTACTGGAGCCCAGGTTTGCACTCCTCCATCAGTAATAGTTCCTCAGACTCACACTGCTTAAGGTCATGTTGATCAAGAACAAGGAGGACGACCTTGTGAACGGATCCATTGGGACTGTTCTGCGCTTCGTGGATCCGGCAAAGTATGGGATGGACGAAGAGGAGCCGGCTCAGAAGAAGGCGGGAACGGCGCCGAAGGCCAAGACTATGGTCACCCCCGACAGGTTCCCGGAGGTCGAATTCAAACTCCCGAACGGCGCACGACGGCGGACAATCATTACTGGTGAGACATCCAAAGTCGAGCTACCCAATGGGGAGGTACAAGTCAGTCGTAACCAATTGCCTCTCATATTGGCTTGGGCAATGTCAATCCACAAGAGCCAAGGCCAGACGCTGGACAGGGTGAAGGTCGACCTAGGGAAGGTCTTTGAGAAGGGTCAAGCGTATGTTGCCCTTTCCCGTGCAACGTCGCTGGAAGGCCTCCAAGTCTTGGGCTTTGACTCCTCAAAGGTGTGTTCCGTTGGCTGTTCATAGATGGATTCTCATGATTATGCAGGTCATGGCACATTCCAAAGTCATTGAATGGAGCAAAACGCTCAAGACCTACGACCAAACCACCTTGGACTAGGCACCAACATGTTTAAATTATTTGTAAAGAGTAATCATACGCGGGACTGCTTCCTCTATCGATCCTCTATTGAGTATGCTAAATGATGATAAACACACAATAATATTTACATGCTTATGCGTTGAGCGAAAACCAACAGTGCAAGAGTTGCGTGACTAGTAACGGCGGTTATTGCGCCCGAATACAATATGGTTGAGTGGCACTTGTAATTCTATTCTCGACGATGTTTACTGAATTTTGCCTTGTTCGAGCACAAGCTAGTCGCACGTTAAAGTGATCCTATATATATTACGGATATCCTGCGCGTAGCTTTGCTCACATCATGTCCCTTCACACGCTTCCTGTCAGTGTTCCCATTTCTATTTAAAATGGGTGACACGTTCATGCGGGGGGCGGTACTTTATATTCAGCATCTTGAATATCTCTTCCTCCGTCTCAGAGGCAACAATGTTTCCTGTTGGGATTATTAGACACTCGTGAGACCAAGGACGGCTTGCGCACCCTTATTCAGCTTGATGGAGCGACGGGAGGGGTCACGTACGACACCAGCAGAGAGGCCTCGTTGATTCAACGAAAATCCCATCGTACTGGCCTTGTAACGCATGGAACGATTGAACTGAAAGCAGGCATCAGTATGGGCGTCCAATAGGTTTTAAGCCGACTCACAATGTCATCTCCCTAAGCGGAGAGTTAGTTAATTTTCCAAGGCATGCACTTGTACTCGCTTACCGTATAGTACAATAAGGCTCCACCCTTGTTCTTCCACGGAACAGTAAGAAAATCGATTCGTCGACGTTTAGAACCAGCGACGTTTGGCAGTCGACACAGTCCGCGATAGCAGTTTTCGAGGTCTTCGAAGTCACCTGGGAGCGCCAGGTGCTCTGTGACGATGCCCGCCTGTACAAGACGTTCCAAGAGCTCTTGGAGGATTCCTTCATGTGTCCGACCGTCGGATGGATCGCGGGAAATGAGGATGTCAATGTCGCCGCAGTCTGCTTTGCCACGTCGATATGAACCCATTATTTCGACGAAGAGAGCGGGGTCAATACTCAGTGCTTCACAACGAGTCAACTCTCCGAGGAGAACTTTTAACAGGGAAATGACTTGCCTATGGGTTTGATCAACTCAAAGAGTGCGCCTGCTTCGGCTCGGGGCATACGATCATTGATGTCTATGGCTTTGCGTTAGATATTGGCGTTTACATCTTAGTCGCGCAGCTTACCATCATAGAACTGGATGCCAACCTTTTGCGCATCACTCAGAACTATGCGAGGATTCGTCTTGAGGTCCTCTAGGGTGCGACAGCCGTTATTATACCACATTTGGGCCGTATTTTGTCCTGCACCACAGGGTCAGTTTCAGTATGGAACACAGGAAAATGAACTGCAAATGACTTACCCACACCATAGATACCTTGGAATAATTTCACGACCTGAACGCTCTCTGAGTTCTCGTGTTTGATTCGCTCGAGGCCACCCGTTTGTATAATCTCCATGATCTATCGTAGATGTTGAGTGAGGCGTGCAATATTGTGCGTCAAACGGACCTTGCTAGCTGTCCTTTCCCCGACGCCAGGAAGTCGTTTAGCATCTTCAAAACTCTTAATTCTCTTGGGATGCGCGCGCAACGATGAAATAGCTCTTGAGTATGTATAAGCCCTCTGGCGTGGTTCTGGGCCGGGCTGACACTTCACGAGGTCCAAAAGAGTCGAGAGCTTGAAGAACCGTACATAAGCGAACACGAGCCACACAAAATTAACGGATTCTTCTCACCTGGTCGACAATGTCCTGGTTAGGACAACCACCGACTGGCCCTGGATGCGGGTTGTCGCAGGTGAATTGCTTAAGGAGAGCGCGGTTAGTGCACATACTGCTCGACAATGAAAGAAATTCATACCCGGCGTACAGCTGCGAACTTCTTTGCATTTTTCGAAGGGCCAGGATCCGAGTCATCATCGTCCGACTCGCGCGCTTCCCGTTCATGAAAATCTGACACCAGGTCGTCGACCGCGTCAGATGAATCACCCTCGAATTCGCTTTCGAGTGAGCCCTATTAGACTGGGTATGAGCGTCATGAAAACAATGATTCTTTCATACCACTCACTCGTTCGAAGTGCTCTGCTGCTGCTGCTTCGTAGAACTCGGCAAGCGGGTCGTCCTTGTCGCATTGAACGGATACCCCGGATTCTGCCCCGGAGATAGCCTCTGGTACAATAGGAGGCGTTCCCGAAACAACAGTCGCTTTCGATGTGTTCGCCCAACGATACCTGTTCTCTTCGCCACTGTCCGAGTCATAGTCCATATTCTTGCTCCTGGTGAATCTGTTAGATGACAAGCCAAGAGGGAGTGCATGGACGACTACTTTCTGCGCTCCAAGTTTGTTTGCACCTTCTTAGCAATCGTGCTACGAGCGTTCGCGTTAGACACAGAAGCGTCAGACTTCGAATTACGCTGGGAACGCTCAGGAAACGCGATATATTTCCCACCTGCATCCCAATGTTCAGGCATCTTCCCAAAACTGATTCCATCCGCAATCCAATCCCACGTAAGAGTCGGGATACTCAGCGGGACATCTGACATTTTCTTGTAGCCTGCTTTATCTGCCACTTTGCCCGAGCCACAATCTCGGCCAGAAATAATGATATGCGTGACGACGTTGGGATCGAACACAGGAACGAGGCTTGCTCCGTGTCGAAGGAGCTGTTAATGTATCGATTAGATCTAGTGAATAGCATAGAGACGAACCGGTGGACAAACCAGGGTCATCCGCTTGAGCGTAGATGGACTAGTAAACGACTCTTCAAGACTGCAGTAAAACACATGCAACCCACGCAACGCAGACTTAGAGCTGGGCGGCGCTGTTGAGTTCTCGCGTTTTTGACGCCATTCTTCTGTGAGCTCGACGGCAGTTTCCTGAGGCGACAGCTTCTTCTTCGGAACGGTCTTGCTACTTTTGGGCAAGGCAGTCGTGGAGATAGCTGTCGTTCCTGCGCGTCTTGGAACTTTCTGTTTCGTATCTTTCGAAGGTCGGACATTCCCGGGAGTCGATGTTGACGAACGTAGAGAATTCCCTGGAGGTAGAGGCATCGGAGCAGGCGCGGTCGGGTTTGTCTTCAATATTCGACTGTGCGATGCCTTCTGTGCGTTCTCAGAGACCATCGAAGTCACCTTGTCAAGTAACATGGATCCAGCCGGAACCAAAGAGACTGAGGACATAGAGGCCGACGAGTGAGCAGAGCGATTTATCGAAGAAGCAACATCCTGAGTAGTAGTGACAGGAACGGTAGATGCATTTCCGAGTCGCGGCCGTTTCCGAATTGAACTATGAGAATCGATGCGCAATGAGAAAGGACCTATTGATTTACAATGTTCAGTTTAACTCACATCTCTGACCTCCCAATGGAGTTCGCTAACACATCCGGGGACTCAGAAGCAGAGGCTTTCTCATTACTAATGTTGGGCTCCGTCTCTGTTACTTTCCGTTTCATCTTCTTGCGGCGTGGAGGTGATTCAGTGAGTGGTGAAGAGGATCTGAGTAGTGTCAGTGGTAGTCAGTAATATTTCGAACGAGTGGTGGGAAATGACTACCTGGCCATCTTTGGTTTCCTTGTCGTTGGCCTGGGGGGCGAAGAAGGTACAGGGCTAGAGCTCGGTGGTTCTGTCGAAGCCAATCTGGTACGGTTTAGTACGGCAAAAAAGGAATACAAATGAATCACAATGGACTCCCAAGTTGCGCAGTAGTCATAGTAGTCGTCGTAGCATTAGGCAACGAGGATTCCGCAGAGATACGCGGCAACTCGTTGGCAACACCCTCAGTGTTGGATGAGGCCGCGCCTTCCTGGATCCTCAACTCCTCAAGTTCAGCAGCACTCCATCTCTGTTAGCTAATATAAGTTTATTGTGACTACCCCACCTACGTTTTGAAACCTCTTTCGCGTAGATATTCGTAGAAGTCTTCTTCCTTTAGTTCGTATTGCTTCAGTTGCTCTCTGAAGAGCGCCGCGGTCTCTGGTTCCATATTTAATGATCCCACAGCGTAAACGATGATGGAGGTATAGGATAAAGGAAGTACGATCGCACGATCGCGATGGGACGCGGCACCGGCCAACGCCGATCACATGACCAGGCCTCTTTTGCGTGGCGCGTAAGGGGCGTAGGCCAATCCACTTCACAGTGGTAATTGGAGGTATATACGATCAAAAAGCCCCAAAATTCAACTACAGGTCATGTATAGCTGGCTTCTCGGGAGCTACCATGACATCGTAGTGCACATATGCACCGGCAGGCACAGTTACACGAGGCTGAGGGGCACGGAACGGAGGTAAATGACAAGCCGCCTTTATGTCCTATTTTGTCCCAAGGCGCTCGATTGCTTAGTCCGAGTATGTGTTTAGTGGTAAATTTTATCTATCATGATCCGTCTTCCATTCTCGACACTTTCTAGGGGCAGCACAAGGATTTTCGTGTGCGTTTCTCGTTTGCTAATGTCCATTTTGCTCACGGACTCTCTACAACACGGAGGCTTTCATGTAATTTCCTTCTCCGGTCTGAATCTTCAACTCCTTCACCTGGCAGAAGCCTTGAGCTCGAACTCCGAAAGCCTACACGCGTATGCTGCCCACAGGGACGTATAGCTTTAAATACAACCTGGGGCGCAAGTCAAGGGGACACAGACAACTGCGATGCCCTCCCCTCCTCCTGCATATAGTGGACCAGCTCCAGAGTACGACTCTGATGATGACATGGTTTCTATGTCCTCAGACGAGTTCAACGCGTACTTCCAAGTTGTTCCAAGGTTCGAGAACAAATTGTATCACTCCTCGCCCACTTGCCCGTACCCCTTCCCGGTCGACGCCTACGAGACTCAAGTGAGTAAATCATGACCAAACGATTCTGGAGTTGGTCTGATGTATTCAGCGCTTGGATGTTGTTCACAACCTCTTGCTTTCAATTATCGGGAGGCCCTTTGTCGGACCCGTGCATGAAATCCTGACAGCTGCTCCGAATGGCCAGGAGAGGAGAGTGGTGGATGTGGGATGTGGGAGGGGTCAGTGGTACGTCTCACAGCGTCCTTCGCATCGTATGGGTGGCCAACAGCGTACACAGGCTCGAAACTATGTCTGATCTATACCACCACGTATCGTTCTTTGGCCTTGACATTGGTGAGTTGGGTCATTATTCAAGTACAGTCCCTCGAGGCTAACTTGGAGGATTACCAAGTTCCAATCAGCACGCGCTACCCGCCGGACAATGTCAACTTCGAGATCCATGACATTGCGACACCCATGCGCTTCCAGAATGCGAGTATCGACGTCGTCCATGTTCGACTGTGCTCTATGACTGTGGGTGAGATCACTTCTATGTATTCGTCGGGACTAATGATGCAACAATAGGTCCGTAACTACAACTTCATTCTACGCGAAGCTAGTCGTGTTCTCCGACCGGGTGGAATCTTGGTATTCGGAGAGATTTTTCGCGGGCCCGTCATCGACCCCAGCGACGGCCGAGACCCGCAGAACGAGGTCCCAAATTTGGCGGCATTCTACAACAACGTGAATCACCGTCTTCAGGCGCGGGGCATTCAGCATGTCTGCAATACTATTCCGCAGCGCCTTCAAGGTCTAGGCACGTTCACAGATATCACCCAGTTCGAGTACAACATTCCCATTGGACCGTGGCCCAACACCACGGCAGACGGTGCCCTCATCGGAAGGCAATATCGCGATGCACTTGGACGCTACATGGACGCCGCCAAGCGGATGCTCACAGAGGGACCAGAGGGACTCAGCGAGCAGCAGTATCAAGACTTATGTGATAGAGCGAGTGAGGATATTGGCCGAGCTGAGAACGCCGTTAAGTTGTTGACACGCTATTACACTGGCTTCGCCATCCGCGGATGAGGAGTCAGTTCTTTGTTGAATTCATCCTGACCTCCATTACTACTTTATGTATTGATATACAAGCATGCATTAAGATAACTGGATCTGTACTTATTTTCGGTGTTCCAAAATGCATACCACTTTTGTATGTATGGGCCACCGATGGGCGCAATCGATGGATTCACGGTTTCTTTGCTTTCGCGATTATCTACCATTGAACCTTAGATGATCCCACTTTTGGGAGGTCACCTAGAGGTAAACAATAGCCAAATAGAGGTGTTTATGGCAGTCGGACCGGGCGCTAGTCGCTCTCGCCACATGCTACATCTTAAACTGAACCTAGGCTATGCGCACATTGCCGAGTGGTTGAGTTTTAACCTGATCAGCTCGAGTGCACACCGTAGACAAGTCCAAGTGAAAACCTCGAAGAACGCCACTGGCCAAAAAGGACATGTGGCGTAGCAGTTGGTACAAGCGTTGTTTCTGTACACAGGTATCTTTAGTGCGTTGTCACAAAGAATGAATAACACCGAATTTAATGCATAGGTTACTTTTGATCAGCTTGCCAGTTCCGGCGGCAACGACTCGGTCTGTCGCACCGATGATGTCAAGGCCGTTCCTTCATAACTCTTTATGGACACCGTGAATTTGCAATAGAGAGCGTGAGAAAATCGAACATACGGCACGTGCGTGAGATTCTATCCCCGGGCACGGATTTCCCATTTCGATGCGTTCCTGGGTGGGTCCATGGTTCAGGGAAATTGGCAATTGCAAATTGCAGCTCGTGGCGTGTATACATTAATTCTCCGAGCCTCTTCTGTAGTCGGGCATCTAGGTAACTGTTTTCCGAGTGCGGAAATGAGCTCGCTACAAACCTTGCGTTCAATCATGGCGAAGCCTCGAATACTACGGCTACAAGGGGTACGATTTTCGTAGTGATTTTTCCGTTCTTGATAACTCGTGGAATTTTGGCGGCCCGGGGAATGTCTTCCAGCTACCTCGTTGAATTTGGAAGCATTCAAGCAACGGATGCTGAGTAGTGACCCGGTCAGAACACGGTGGTAGTCTGTTTATCGCTCAATGATTTCTGCGTGATTGGTAGCCCTATTGATAGTGACATGGATCAAGCAGCACTGCGGTGCTGATAAATCTATATGTTTTCGAAGCTCACGTCTAGCAATTCAGAGTCAAAAGCCTACTTTGCCTTGCAGCGTGGCGGCAATTCACCGTCATACACGAAGGTACAAGTAGCACTTGCGACTAAACCTTGTAGACCATATTCATTAACCTCAAAGCATTTGTTCAGCAGGTGTATATGTCAATCATGAAAGTAGCCATCGTCTAACTCTCGAAATCAGTTGCTACTATGAGACACCGGCCATAGCACAAGCGAAGCGTAATATACAGGCCATGTGTCCAAAGTTCAGTTCACAACGCTATGCCTACGCCGTGCCCCCAAGAATAAGTATGCCATAGGCCCTCGATGCTGCGAAGAAGCTGCTGGGGCTATAGCGGACTTTGAAGTTCGTGCGACCCTGAGCTTCGGGAGTGGCATGCTCAATTTCGACTGCTACTCAGGCTTTCGTCGTTCGAGATGTTTCTCAACACAATGAACAACGTCACATATCATAGCATGAAAGGCGGCCATCGCCGTATACCACCCCTGGCGTGACTGGAAATATTCGCAGAGTCGACTGCTAAGTTGAGCGCTAATGGGCAATGTCGCAGAAATTTCATGACTTTTTGAAGTCCGAACCAATGAACACTCTAGTCAATGGTCATTAGCTTTTACACTTCTTTTACATGTTCTCCATCAATGCCAATTCGAGCCACCACTGCATTCTCGGCTAACTCGAACTCGGCAGCGGGGGCTTTGAACGTGTTTGCATCAGTGTCAAAGTCGTGTCTGTCGCAGGCTAATCGAACTAAGAGAACATGAGCCAGAACAAAGAGCTCTCTTGCAATCTGGGGATCCTTTGCTAATAGAGACCATCGAATCAATCAGCATTGACACGAGAACAACTTACAGATTTGAGCCCCAGTGCGGCAGACTTTGGGACATTTGCATGCTTCCATGCGTGTACGAACCTCCGCGCTCATAGACTGAGAAACCTAGTTGGACCACCAGAAAACGAACACTGTCCGTTGCTTGACGCATGTGCCCCAAATTTTCCACCCTGTCCTACCCGCTCTCGACAACCTCGGGCAAACGTCCAAACCAAGCAAAATAGTTAATACAATATCTTTATCGAAAACTCGTAAATCCTAAGCTTGTGAGAAGATAAGTCGGTACTTGGAGGACGTATAACACAAACGAGATGAGTAAAAACACAAAAGAGGGGGCAAGACGAGTTTAAATTAGTGAATGACCGCCAGCACAACCACAGCAACATATACACACAACACTTCCACCTCCACCAAACAGGACTAATCTCGGCTCGGACGTGGTCGCTCACCCGCCCCCGGGCGCGCGCGCGGGAAAGGGAAGGGCGTACTTCATCGCGCGCTATCTCATCGACACAACCGACGGAGTAACACCAACAACGTCCTGGACCATTCGCAGCGCGAAGACTCGGTCGTCAGATACCATCAAGATCTCATCCCGCCCTGTGCTGTGCAGATATCGATTGATATTCACCGTGCTAGTTGATGGATAGCCTCCACCATACATCTGAGGTTGGTTGTATCCGGGATATCTAATACAAATAAGCTTCCTTGTCAACTACTAAGAAAAGGCTGGTTAGCTCACCCGTACGATTGCTGATGATGATGTTGATTGTAGTGTCCCCCACCATTGTTCGTATGTGATGGTGGATTGTCTGCGAACAGTAACCGCAGGTTCGAACCCTGGATCACTTGCGACAGCGCACCCGTCTTGATATGCCGTATCTCAACAAACGAAGGCTCGAATGCAAGTACATACGGCTCGTGCAGTGCTACTCCTGTCAGTCCCAGTCGGTCATCGATGCTGTTGAAGACTCACCGAACCCAGTCGGCGTGCCTTCCCATTGTACCAGGAAATCCTTGTGTGCGCGCTGTCCACTCTTGTTGACGTAAATAGCGAACTCTGATGGAGGGTCAGTTTACTCGCAATGGTATGAGCCAGCGGTGCCCGCTTACCATCATAACACAGTAAGAACTCATTTTGTATTCGATAGATCGCCATGGGCTTCAGGTTCTCCTTCCGTCTCACGAACTCTAGGTCAGGGTCCAAGGGATCCAATAGCCCTTGCGTATCCAGCGTCTCCAGATCAACAATTTCAAAGCCCCTTGAGCAGCCGACACACATCTTCGTCTTCAGATAATGAATGGATGTTGATTCCACCGGAATGTAAAATTCCTGAGGCCAAGTCAGCAACGGCCAGTACGCCAACATTCTTTCCACCCACCCTGAACATTTTGAGGGTATCGTTTCCGCCTTGTAACAACTTTTTGAACGTCGGCTTGTTCCTCCCCCGTACGGTTTGGTCAATCGGCTCCAGGGTCTTGAATGTGCTTGATAATTGTGTCGATTTCACGATGCAGACCAGGATCTTTCCAAGACAGAATCCTGCCTTGAAGAACGATGTATGCGACGATATCCGCTTTGCCCGCTTGAGCCCAGCGAGCGGGTCCAAGGGTTCCAGCGCGTCGAGTGGGAATGTGATTACTTGTCGTTCTGGATGGAGTGAGGAACAGGCAGCGAGATTAGAGCAGCAAACGCACCAGAAAGGACAATGAGAAGATCGTAATCTTCCAGCACGTCGATTTGGACAACCTCCTGCAGCGCAAGAACCTTGACCGGCTCTTGGTTCGGCTCTCTCAGGTCGCTCATGTAGACTCCATCGTTCGTGCCGTATACAACCCTCCGGCCACCGTTCATCGGCGCCGCGCAGTTGACCTTGTTAACCCCAACAAAAAAGCCCTCACTCAACGGCACGGTATCGAAGATGTAACTGCGATCACGCATGGCCTTCTGCTGTTTGTACATGGTATCCATCCACTTGCGCTGGGCAGCGGCAGATGTCGCCCATAAGCAAAGGCTGTAAGTCTTGCGACCAAGCATGAAAAAGTTGATCCAGTGCGGGCCCTTGGCACCTTCAGGTGGCCGCATCATCATCACTGCCGGGGATATACGATGGTCGCGGTTCACCGAGCTGGCCTTGACCAGGCTTTGTCCCTTGCGTGGCTTGAGAGTGGCAATATTAGAGTCTTCGGATGACATTATACACAGGAGCTCGAGAGGGATGGGCTTTAAAATGTTAGATGGTGTTTCCGTGATGTTAAGCCACGCACTGGACGATAGACGCGCAGTTGGTCGTGTTGCTTGATTTTGACTGTTTTTGTGAACAACAAAGCATGGTCGAACAGATAAACAGTGATCTCGCCATCACGTTTATTCAAGGGGCCCTTGTAAACTAGCTCGCGGCCTTCGTCTAAGAGATGCAGGTCCTGAATTCACGTCAGCGGGGCCAAGCGTGTCTTCGAGTTACGCACGACACGGTCTGTCCTCCAGACAAGTTGTTTGTCAAGTTGCGCCAGATTGAAGCGGTTCTCCGTCTTGCCCGATTCCTCATTGACGCGCGCCAGGAATTTGCGAACCTCGGCAATGACTTCGGGCAGGAGCTTCTTGTCGGGATTGTCATCTGCCGTGTGCTTGAGGACGGCCTCCAAGAGAAGGGGATACCTCGCCAGACGAGTTGTGGGCTTGGTGAGATATGCATTCAGCTCAAGCTTTCTTGATTCTGGGAAACGCTCCGTCGCCTCCACGAATGCTGCAAACGCCGGGTTGGAGCCCTTTTCGCGCTCGAACTCGTACTTGCCGTACAATTGATGAGCACCGTACGACACGAACGGGGCGAAATGGGGAACGGCATCACGCAAGATATCTCCAATCTTTTCTACAACGGCGTATGACTTCTGACGCTTGAGAAGGGCATCTCGCACTCGGCTGTTGACGGCAATGATGTCGAAAAGATTCCAAAAGACTTGCTCGAGGAACTGTGTTCGTCGTTCTGCGGGGATGATGTCGTCTGATTCTTGTAGACGCTTGATCCACACCTGTCGGAGTGTAAGCGGTCGGCGAGGTCGGACGGGAATGGAAATATGCCTACGTCGCGGAGATATTCCATGTCCCGCACAAAGTCGCGCTCGGTATAGATAACCTCGTTGATGGCCTCCTGGCGGCGTTTCTCAGCGTCAGAGACGCTGTCTACTATTTCCTGAGGCACTGAATGGATCCAAAGAGTCCCGTCTTCAGGCGGGTCCACCAAACTCTCTTTACTGAGTTGTTTAGAGAGACCGGGCTGAGGCTTCATGTTGAGCCGAGCCTGCTGCTCGAGACGCCGTGGACAGGCAATACTGTAGCACAGTTGGTCGCGGGAGCATGTCGGTGAATAACAGTCGGTGAGAAGCGTGAAAACGCCCGATGGTAGTTCGTCGTCCTCGCCTACCGAGGGCTTCTTGGCATGGCCACGACCTATCGAGGCGGATGGGGATGGTGTGGTGGAGTCTGGTAGCTCAGTGCCATCCGCACTGAGGGTCTTTGCAGGTTCTGTGGCGTGTGCTTCCAGTTGCCCGCTGACAAACGGACTCGCGATCTTGGTACGGAAACGATAGAGCTCATTGGGGGTATCTCTGAGGCGGTGGTCATAAGTAACGTCGTGGAAGAATTTCTGCGCGTCCAAGGCCCGGCCGAGGAGCAAAGCCAAATTGCGGTCTGTGGTCTTGATGATGTATGCAATCTTGTCCACGGCTTCCCTGCCGTCGAAAGCGTCCTTGTAATCAAGACCATCCTTGAGGCGGTCGCCAGTAGTGATGCGGTCGCGGAACGCCTCTGCCACGCGGGAGAGGAGTGCGGGATAGACAACGGGTGTTTTCCTCGTATTTCGCACCGACGTTGGTGATGCACGTCCCTCCTTGACTGGTGTCGCTGGCGTGCGTACAGAGGGGCGGGCCGAAGACGCCGAGGTCGACATGGACATCGTCCGGTCCTGCACCGTCTTCTGTGACCGCGGGCCGTTCATGATGCGAGGGATGGTGCGCCCGGACTCTGAGGATCGCCGCGTCGGGCCATTTCCAAACATGTCCGGCGCACTGTGCTCGCTCACTGAAAGTGCAGAGGGAGATGTGCTGATCACGGAGGAGCGGACCGACTGTGCGGTCTTGGTGTCGATGTGCAAAGGCATGTTCTCCGCGGACGACGCGGACGAGGCCTGTGAAAACCGATTCGATGCTGGTGGAGGTGGTGCTGGCGCTCAGTGGTCAGCATTATATGCGTAGGATCGGGCGGCCACACTCACTGCGCCCTGTCCGCGCCCATGGCAATTCGCTTAGCCCATCCTCTCCACTTCCCGAGCTCGTAAAGTCGATATTCAAACGTCCATTCTCCGATGCGAGCTGTGGTAGTCGTGGTAGTTCAGGGCTTCGACTCAAGCTCGGGGTCGGGGATGTAGGCTGAGGTCCGTTCAGGTAGACTTGCGCCTGGTAAGCTTGTGCCGGGGTCATCCCCTTGTCGGTCCATGCCTCCAGCGATGGGTCTGGCCGTTCTCGCGGCGGAGTCGCAATAATCCCCATCGTTCCAGAGCTATTGATTGATCTTGCCCGTCCAACCATGCTCGGCGGTGCTAGCGACGGCGCGCCGCCTGCATACCCTCCATATCCGTACGCTGGCGGCATTGACGCTTGTGGATGCATATAGTAGCCGTTAGGTGCTATTGGCTGCTGGTAAGAGGGCGCCATGTACGATGTCCGCCGGTCGACGGAATATTGTTGCTGCCCGTAATATGGTGGCTGCTGGGGCGGCGTGTGGCCGGCGGGCGTCGGATTGGGACGGCCGAATATCGATTGATACGCCGCATGGCGCTTGTCCGGCGTTCCTTGCATCGTCCCAGGCGCCGTCTACACGACGAGCAAGTGTCAGATAGGAACCTAAGGAAGCCTGTCACGGTCACACGGTCACACCACACTTTCCTTAGCTTTCCTTTCGCCCGTCATCATTTTCAATGACATTTTGGCCTCACGCTCTTTTCAAAGACTGCGTGCCTGGGTCGTGTATATGCGTTCTCCCGCTTTCATTGGCCCTACAGAACTCCACATTTTCTGCACTCGTTCTCAAGCAGTGCGGGGTTGACCCAGCGCGTCATTTTCACCTCTCACGCTATTGTTCCCGGACACCAATGGAATCAGCGAGCAATCTGGAAACCAACGTTATGTAGGAGAGGAAACAGCCCTATTCTGACACAATGCATTGGTGCGCCGGTCGATCCCTTTCAGACCACTGGCCTTGTTCATTTTTGCTCACTTTGACTTCATACCACGGCCATTTTGTTATCATGTGATTACCTGAAGGTATGTCTGCCATCCATGGAAAATTCTTCGGCGCTCAACGCTGATACCTCCCACCTTCCCTTGTATTCCATATGTCCTGATCTCCCCCACCAACCTTACTCCGATGCTAGCATCGGAACCCTCCGATTCCATGCATCACAGTTCGCTATCTATCCCATCGGTACCGTACCCCGCTTCCATAGACCATGGCAACGATACAAATACTCGGATGCCATGTGTCCTCCGTATCGGTTAGTTTCCATCGAGTTTCTACAGCTTGGGTACATTTCGCAATAAAAGGATTCATACAACCAGATAACCAGCTGCCCATCCCTACTTTCCTGCACAAGTCCGTTGCTCTTGACTATGGCCCCGGAGATACCAGTGGCTCGACGGAACCCGCGTCGTGACCTCGCCCGCGCCCTTTTTGGACCAGTCACAGCGAAGTAAAGAGGAAAGACGCCTCGTTCCGAGGCACCTGCCGATCTGTGTCGCTCTGAGCTCATGATGGGGGAGCGCATCGCCAGGGGCGCGGAATCCCTGTGGGAAACTCACTGATTCAGCATTACCCTTCTTGGGACAATGCACATGCTTTTGGTTATGATCATTGATAGTAGTAAATATATAGCATGATCAGTTTGTATCTTGTCTACAGCGAGTCAGCTTGCTACTTCGTGAGCACTGTCAAAATTCAGAGTGTCGTTCATCATCATGGACTGTGAATATGTGGGTTCACGAGGGCCAACCAAGCACTCGCTGTAAAGACATTATTCAAAAACACTCATTAAGAGACATAACCACAAACGTAATCTGTAAAATACACTACAAGGGCTACGAAGGTAAACGAACAATCTCATCGTTCTATCATGTACAAAACCCTCACGGTCTACAACTTACACCAATGCTTCATCCTTCCCTTCCTTCCTCGCGTCCGGAGGGTCTGAGAATGGATCTGTGTCAGAAAGCGCCGGAGACGCTGGATACTGAAGCCTCAACTCTCCCTCTCCCTCCACATCACCCAATTTCACAGTGCCATCCAAGCTATCATGGTCAGCTCCCCGCGCATCATCCAACCCAATCGGGCGGTCCTCATCCTCGTCGTACTGCATCCCTTGCTGCATTGAATCGTCGTCCAGTGGTTCCAAACTACTATCTGTGTCAACCTCCACCTCGTTCGAGGACGTCGGCGACACGCTGCTTGATGGGTCAAGGAACATGTTGCCCATGTCTGCATCATCGTCGCCTCTGCTGAGTCCCATTTCCGCGTCATCGTCGTCTCGCGAGGAATCCTGTCGCCATTGCGGTGTGTTGAAGTCTGTGAATGAGAGAAGTCGGCCGTTGTCGCCTGGGGGCGTGGGCAGTTGGACCTCAGCGGCCGCGTCTTCCTCCATCTTCGGCCGTGAACGCGCCTCCTCAACCTTCTCGTGTGTTTTGCCACCGAGTGGGCGTGACGAACGACGGCGATAGAAGAGCAGATACGCATTGGGGTTCTGAAAGCTATGCTCGGTTGAAGGTCTCATCGCTGCAAAATAGGACTCACCACGGCGTCCGACGCGGAGACTGGCGTTACGAACGAGTCGTCGAAGTGATACCACTTGCCAGTGACGTGATTCTCAGCGTACGCACGATAATGCCCGCCACCTAGACCACCCATATGCTCGTCAACCGCGAAGAGATCGTATGTCAATGAATCCTCCACATCACCCAACCTCAATTCCTCTAAGTTTGTGCCTGCCTTCTCCAACCTATTCGCGACTTCCCTCTCGCCCACCATTGCGGACAAGTCTAGACCCTCAAGCGGGAAATCAACCAATGCGTCGATCTTGTCTCTCAGCGTCCGCACATTGCTAAACCGCTTCAGGTGCACAACAAGAACGTCCGGCACCTTCCACAGGTCGAACTTCTTCGTTGCTTGCTGGTGTTTCTTGCAGTCTGGACAGTACCATAGGTCGTCCTCTCCAAGCTGCTCCTGGCGCGTGAACTCGTCAAGACAGTCCTGCAAGGTGATACTCTTCGTGCGCTTTGTCTCTAGGCCCTCTTGCAAGGTCTTGAACTCGGGATGAACATACATCTGCCAGGCATTCCACCTCGCATGCTCAAATCGCGGCGAATCGCCGAAATAGTACTGCTTCTGCGGCTCCTCGAATTCCAGATGAAAGGAGTCGTCTGCACGCAGCAGGGCGCCATTCTCAGGCGATGCCTCCTCCCGCTGAGCCCAGGGTACATACTTGGGGGAATATCCCTGGCGAAGACCGCACCCATAGTCCTCCGTATCGGGTAGCAGACGGACATGGAAGATGCCTGCTTTGGGGCCCAACTTTCGTGGCACACTTTCATCGTCATCCACAATTCTGACATCGCCGTTGGCCTCTGACACTAAAAGCGACTTTTCATCCACGATATCGCCCTCTTCGGCGACCGCCTCCTGCACGGTGACAATCTCCCCATTTTCGTTGATTTCTGAGAGCGAGTCTGGCATTGGCCCGGGCTGAATGTGAATTTCTGTGGGTGTCGAGTCCGTTTCCCACTGGTAGAGGTCACGAGTGTTATCCGTCCAAGCCCGCAAGCGCTCCATCACGGCTTCGTAGATAGCAGTAGGTGTTCTTGCTTGCTCCTGACTGATGCATGCAATGGTCGGGTGGCCCCAGAATGTGTTACGCACGGTGTTGCGCGTGAACGAGTTTCCTGCGTCGGTGAGAAAGAGTGGAACAATGAATGGTTCGTCGTCAGCCGGCTTGTACGTTGGGTTCATGCGGGCATTACATGGTAGCTCGTAGCACACGATGACGTCGTTGTCGTTCATCTCGCCGACAGTAACATTGTTGTTCAAAGTGCGGTAAAATTTGCCATGCCATGTTTCCATCGTGAGAAGCTACTCAAGTCTTAAGTGGCACGCGAAAGAAGAGAGACATCAAGCTCACGTTGTCCGGGTTAACATCCATCCACTTCCCCAAAAGTGCGCGCAAGTCCTTGAACGATGCATTTGCGTTGATCAAAATGGGAATCTGGCAAAGTCAGACTTCGGCACACTGGTGATATTGAACACACCTTCAGCGGGCTCTTGTCGGTGTCCCAAGGAATCCAATGAATGTCGTGCTTCCAATGCTTCTGCACAGGAAGCGGAAGAGTGAGGTACATGAAAGGGTCAAAGGTAATGGAAACCTAGATTAAATTAGCAAGTCGCTACAGTATGTGATGGATGAATACCTTCTTGCATTCAGGGCAAACGAGGGTGCTCTGGTACTGCCCTTGGAATAAGTCAACAACGACGGAATCGTTGCGTTGCATATAGCCATCCCAGGAATCTCTTGCAAGTTTGGCCAGTTCCGCGTCCCCACCGCCCTCCCAGTCGGGTTTTTCGACATATGGCTTCTTAAGGATGCGATTGAGGTCTTCGTGTAGACCGTCGAGCAAGAACGCTACAAGTTCCTGGGTGTCGTGCTGCTGATAGCCACTGAATTGAGGGGCAAATCGCTGAAGCTGCATCTTGAATTCACGGGGAGAGTAAGAGGACACAGATGAGTCCTCGTCCCAGATACGCTGCATGAGCGCACCAAAAGCCTCTGCAATGGCGCCTTGCATTCCTAGCGGGTTGTCCGGGTTCAGTTCCTCCCTATAGAGACCAGTGAGAAAGTAGTCGGTGAGTTCCTTGATATGTGCCAGACACTGGATGGCAGAGTTCATGAAGCAGGTGTTGCCCATATTGCCGAGGCCGAGCGTGCCAGGGTCGCGTTTCTTGACCGCCGTGACTGACTTTATGACGCCTGGGGGTGCTGGCGGACCATAGTAGGACGAGTTTGCGTCGTATGATGTAGTGCGGGTGGTGGTAGTGCTGGCCCCCATCTGGTTGAAAAACCCGTTGTTCGGCGCGAATACAGTGGTAACAGCAGTCGACGCATTAGCAGGCTCCGGGTCGGATGCATACGTTTTGCCTTTCGTTGGAAATTCAACCACGATGCAATCCTCAGATTGGATACCTTCATCGCTGAGCGTCTTCTCAGGATCTGGAAAAAGCTGAGTCCCGTGATCGCGCTGGAAATCGACGAGCGGATAGACAGGGCAGTCGAACGAGTCGCCTTGGGGGTCGACTTTCCATACGCGCGCCTCGTAGTTGACAAGCATCGACGAGCTACGCACCGCGTCGATCATTGCTTCGAAGAACGTCTTCATCGTGTCCGTCTCCGAGAAGGTGAGCGTCTGATATTGCGGCGGTACCCTGGGCGTGCAAGCGACATTAGGGTAGCGGCCTAACCGCAGAATCTTGACGCGAGGGGGCTGCATTTCTAAGCTCACTGTCTGCCGTATGCCTCGGACAATCGTTTGGCGCGGCAATGGCGCCTTTGCTTCTCCGTACCTACGCGCGATGAGCAGTGCACCTTGAGATGAACTAGCACGCACCAAGTCACCAAATGCTCCCAGGCCTCTTGAGGCACATACACTACATCTTCTCCTTCAATCAAGCCTGTGCGCAACCCATCTGTCTCGTCCAGCAGCGACATGTTGTCCACCGGTCCGATTTCTCGCTCCTCCACCTGTTCAGGGCTGGCTTTGTCGGCAACACCAGTGCACGCCTTTCGCCACCGACGCCACCAATCGCCAGCTACCAAGTACCACGTCTGGCCAAGCAACATCTCGGTCTTTGTGAGTTTTTCCACCACCTGGAATTTTTCCTCTGCACTCATCATCGCAGGGCCCGCGTCCTGCGTCGCCATATATTCATCTATATCGTCGTTCATGAGGCCTTCGTTGGATGTGATCGGCCGCTTCACGGTAGCCTCTAACGTCGTCGCCGATTCCATAGACTGAGAGCGGTTTCTTTTGCGTGCGTTCGATGGTCCAGGGGAAGGTGACTTTGAAGGCGGATTGGAGGGCGGAGTTAGGTTCATAAGAGAGTGTGGGTACAATCTCTTTTGAGAAGAATGATTGCTGCTGCATTGGACGCGTAGAGGCTTCGAAATCAAACAGCGACAAATCGATCGGCTTTTGTCTTCTAAGTTCTCACTTTCACACTCGTGTCTATTGTGGATTTTGCAGGCAACGCCCCCCGCAATGACCGAACAACACAGGACGCACCCCGAAATCTCCTCGCCTCTTTGACCGCTTCTATTTGCTCAGCTGCCTCAAACTATTGATTGCGTTGCTAACTTCCTTTGAATGGGAATAGAGCTGCGTGTCGTCTTGTTGCTTATCATCATCATATCTCATTCTGCTCGGTACAGTGTCCACACTCTCCAGCACCATTATTCAACTTGCTAGATAAATCATAACGTGTACATGCGGAACGGAACTCAAACATACAATCCATCCGTGTCATTACCATCTGGAATGAAAAGCTGAAGATCTACCTCGCAGGTGGTGTCTGGCTCGGGGAGGGTTCCATTCCCAAGATATCTCAGAATATATTGCCTGGTGCAGGCGGAGGCGGAGGATACGGAACAATGCTGCGAAAGGTCAGACAGTGATATTAGCTTGAGCAACGGTTTCCTACGCCGACAGAGTTCTGCTTGAGGACTACCGATCCGGGGAAATTCGCAGACACACGCTTTGCACTATCAATCTGGTCAGCAAAGTTATAGGATGGCTTTGAGCACGAATTCGCACGCTGCGAAGGGTGTGATGTGATCTGGTGGACAGTTAGCACTGCAACTTGTGGGTTCCATGCTATCATAGACTTACCCGCTTCATTCCCAATGATAAGAATAGGGAAACTCGTGTTTGCGGCCGCGATTGGACCTGCGCCAAGGTGTTGAGCGTAGAAAGTAGCAAACACGAGAAAGCACTATACCGCGGAATGTCGCTTCGGGTCGTACTTGCCATCCTCTGCACGGTATGTGAGCGTCGGGGGCTGCCGCAATGACATGAAACTCACGAGCACCAAGCGCGGAATGGGAAGAATCTGTCACCAAACGACGAGACTTTCTCCAAGGATTCATAGTCGCTGGTGAGCTCCTCCAACGATGCCGCAATCTTGTCCGCACCATCGGTGCATGAAATAGCGAAGAATGCCGATACCTCCCGTAAGCCACCCCAGACGAAGTCGGGATCCAGGACAGATTTCTCCATTGACGAGTTGGGGTTGAGCGCTCCTGTACCGCCAGCGCCAATGTAAGCAAGCGTTCCGTTACCGTCCTCCAATTCTGCCAAAGCCACTGATAGTAGGGGAAAATATGTGTATGGCCAATAGAGACTCTGGAATATTGCCCCTTTCAGGAGGGGGAAGGATACCACAGCATTCGTATCGTTGAAGCCTGGAACCACAACAGGATTGCTGATCGATTCGTCAATCAACGCATACACCCTTTGAAGAATAGCGTCCTCGGATGATGCGTTCTTGTAGAATGAGCAGTACTCTGGACCAGCTGAAAAGCATCCGCTGGCAAACCAGCCCAAGGCTTTGTCGGTGTCCTCAGCTTGTCCCTCCCAGTGTCCTGAAAGTCGTTGAGCTCGAGAAGAAAAGGATCACCACTGGGCTGACCGCTGTAGTACGCATCACCTTCAAGCACACCATCAAGGATCATCCTCTCTATTTTGTCCTACGGCCACGGAATGAGGAACTTAGAGCCAACAGGGAAAGGAAGTTACCCACAGGAAACATTGCAGCAAAAGTCGCTCCCAACAACGTCCCATAACTGCAGGATGTGAATGGGGTTCGTTATGTACGAACAGTATTGGTTACTTGTGTACTCACGAACGTCCATAATATTGAAGCTTCTCGAAACCCATGGCTTCGACAATGGAGAGCATGTCTCGCGCCGTGTTGTCTGTCGTTACATACGGGATAACGTCTTGTTGGTCATTGTCTTTGATGAGCGAACCAAGCCCATGAGAGCGATCCCAGACAGTCTGCAGAATTTCAGGTTCGACGGTGGTGTTAACGATTGCTTGTGTGATCCATTCGGTGGCTTCGCTGTCGGATTTGTAGAAACTGACGGACGGGGTGGTGCGTCCGGTTCCTTCAGGTTCGTGAGGATATATCTCAAGTCAAAAACACAAAATTCATACCGCGAGGATCGAAGCTTATTATGTCGAAGCTTGTTCCAAAGAGCCCTTCACGCAGACGAGGATCCATATACAGCAGGAAGTCGACGCCACTCCCGCCTGGACCGCCTGGATTGAGCAGAAGGGGACCGCGATATTCTGGATCCGTAGAAGTGATATTCGAAGGATAGAGGATAGCCGCAACAGCGATGGACCCAGTCTCCGGGTTCGAGTAGTTCAGCGGCACCTTCAATAGAGTTTTGTAGATCAGTATTGCGTTTATGCCTCTACATTGAAGTGCCTCCATACCGCAAAGCCGCCGCGCATTGGAAAGTCTTATAACAAGGCTGCCATTCGAGGGTCTCTGTCGGCTCGATCTACATATTAGGTCGAAATGATGAGCGATCTCGAAAACCATCCAAATATTAACGCACTGAACTCCAGTCAAACTGTAATTCGTCTAGTTGAGCTGCAACTAACCCACGCCCAATGAGCGCGAGGACAAATATTTGCAGAGGATTGAACATAGAGGGCGAGTAGGATGGTCCTTATTCAATATCGACTGCGCCTTATATAGAAGCCAGGCCGGTGCTAGTGGGCCTTCACCTCGTTTCGAACAATGAAACGCTTACGTTATGACCTGCCTTAGACTACTGAATGGTCTCAGAACTCCGTTGAGCCCAATATGCTCTGTTCGAGTGCCCCATGTGACATGGCGCAGTCAAAAGCAGTGTAATGTATATGTAATCACCACGACGAGCCTAAGTTGAAGACTGCGCTAAAGGTACATACAAGGCACACCCATCGCGAACTTGGGAATTCAGTGTTTTGACGACTGGCAGCTGGGGGTCTCAGCTTTTTGAGCAGTGGTCAAACATAACTTAGCAATACTCAAGACTTTGTGACTATGACGGCGAACAGATATCGAGTTGTTCCTCAAGCTCAAGCTCCTCAGTACTTCAGCGTACCACTCTAACAAGGGCGAAAAGTAATGTTGATCACACCGAATGAATCATAGATACCACACGAGCAGGCGTCTAAATTGTGTGAGAAAACAAGGAGAAATAGGCAGAATTAGCCACGATGGAGGGTATATACAGTTACATATATCGATAGATAAAAGCTGTTGCAACACTAACAAGTCATCACACCTTTAGTAGCCATCTTGGTAGAATGTCTTGATGGAGCGAATGGTCTATACCGCATTAGATGAGGCAGAAGTGTAGCGAGAGGGAAACGTACGAATTTCGCGTCCTTGAATGCGCTGCCCTTCTGAGTAACATAGTCCCATGGGTTGTTGAAGCCAGTGATTTCTGAGCAGGCTTTCTCCTGGCCGTTGCCCGGATAGCTCCAGACGCCGCTGGTGAAGGTACCAGCAAGGTTGATGTTCACGACAATGCGCATGTCTTTGAAGTGATCCTCAATCTTGCAGGACGGGGAGATGACGGAGATGAGGGCATCACCCCAGTTGGACGGCGTGGGCGTGTTGTTGTAAATATCTTGGGGGACCTGGCCCTGCTTCCAGTAGTAAAAGTGCACACCACTGGTCTCGAGAGACACAGCAAGGGTACCTCCACCTTGGCTGTTGAAGGGTGGGCCGTAGCTGGAGTTATCATCGACGTTGAAGCCACAAGTCTCTGGGTTTGCAATGGCATCGCAGGATAGTTGATCCTTGACCTTAAGGGTAACCCCCCGTAAGGCGGATAGAAGAGATTTGTCGAGGTAGCAACCCTCGTTGGTGTGGACGGACATGACGTTCTGAGTGTACATGTTGACGCCCTCGAGGATATCAATCTCGCCAGAGGCGGGCCAGACACCATCACCGTTCATCCAGATAGCAGGCCAAACACCACAGACAGCTGGCAGCTCCTGGACGTCGAGGATGACGAGGGAGCCTGTAGCCGACGTCAGCCTTGGACAAGTGATAGAAGTAGCAATTAGCACGCACCGACGTTGAAGGTATCCTTGGAGGTCATTCTGATAGACTTCCTCAGGCCATCAACCGCCTCGGTTGAGTCGATGCCAACGACGGCATTGCCATCTTCGTCTGTCCACACCAGGCCAGACTTGCGGTCAGAATAGTACGCAGCGCCTTGGTTATCGGCTGCCTTGTTGTCGCTGCGATGAATGGTTAGAAGATGATACGGAGACACCTTTGGCAGCTCACAAGTTGAAGGCATCGAATAAGTCTTCGCCAGTCCAGTTGTTGCCGAGCGTCCAGCCTTCCGACGCACGACGGGTGAGGTTGCCGCTGTGCTCTGCTTCGAGTTCAACTTCGGCCTTGTTCTTGCCGGCTTTGACTTCGGCCTCAGTTTTGAGTTTGTCGCCAACCTCAACTTCGGCCTCGGCCTTGAGCTCGTCACCGAGTTTGAGTTCGAGTTCAGCATCGAGCCCATGGCGGCGCCTGTGACCGGCATGGCCGACGCGATACTTGCCGTGGATTTCGGCGGACGCAACGGCAGCGAGCGTGACAAAAGACAAAAGAGTAGACGAGCGCATGGTGTCTATGGGGGGAGGTTACAAGAGATACAAACGAAAGTCGGGGAGGAACGAAAGAGGGCGGGGAGAATGGTCGTGGTGGGAGTCAACAAGAGCACTGAGAAAAAACTGCATGCGCGGTGGGGTACTTCATATATGTATGCCCGACTACGGCAGAGCGGCAAGATCTGACCGCAACGCTTCCCGAGCTTGCGCTTAACGAGCGTGCTGACGCCACCTGACTGCTGACTTTCAATTTCCTCCAGCGAGCCAAGTTGAATTCTCTTGGGATTTTTCAGTGTTTTTTTGGCCCAGAACGTCCTCGACGAGCGACGGCAAATTGCTTGATAAAAACATCGGGAATCAATGCATTGGAGCGAGTAGTGGAGCGGGCGTGGAGTTCATTTGTGACATGAAACTGCACGTGGGTTTCTTAATTAAGCTGATCGGCGCAACAGGGCGGGTTGATGCGCCTTCTTCCGGCGCTCTTTTGCTTACGTACTCGAAATTTCTGGAACCGCACGATCATGGCGACGCGCCAACAAGAGGACCGAAACCAAGAAGCAACAGTATACTTGGTCAGTATGACTGTAGCAATGGATTCCAATTCTCACGTTCGCTAGGGTAATCTCGATGAGCGGTGTACAGACGCGCTAGTATGGGAATTGATGTTGCAAGCTGGTCCTGTTTGTATGTTCGTTCCCCTCCCGAATGTGTCCGTCTCACCATCACTTGTCCAGCAAATGTGCATCTACCAAAAGACCGCGTTTCCATGGCGCATCAAGGCTACGGTTTCTGCGAATTTCTGACCGAAGAGGACGCGGAATATGCATGCAAAATCATGAACCAAATCAAGCTGTGGGGAAAACCAATTCGCGTCAACAAGGTGCGTCCATCATCAAGATTTGTGAAAGTAGTCTCACACGCTTTCATTAGGCTTCGTCAGACAAGAAGGAACTCGACGTTGGCGCCAACTTGTTCATTGGCAATCTGGATGACAATGTGGACGAGAGGCTATTGTACGACACCTTCCAAGCGTTCGGGACTATGACCTCTACCGCAAAGGTGCGTGATACATAGCGCTATGTTGGACGATGTCTTGACGCAACTGCAGATTGCACGCGACCCAAGCTCTGGAATGTCCAAAGGCTACGGTTTTGTCGCGTATACAAACTTTGAATACTCCGACGCGGCTATCGAAGCTATGAACGGCCAATTCCTTATGAACAAGCCTATATCCGTTCAATACGCATTCAAGAAGGACGGCAAGGGCGAGCGTCACGGTACCGAGGCCGAACGTCTACTCGCTGCCCAAGCCGTCAAGAACAAAGCTCTTCCGCCTGCTGCACGCCCCCCGCCAGGGCCCGTCCCCTTTGGTTCTCAGCCATCCTTCAACAATGGATTCCAAGGCCAATTTGCCGGCGCACTCTCACAGCAGGCACCTCCGCCGCTACCGCCTGGTTTCTCAGCACCGCAGATGGGTGCACCACCAATGGTCCCGATGATGGCGCCGCCAATGGGGATGATGCCTCCAATAGGTATGGGCCCGCCACCGATGGGAATGGGTCCGCCACCGATGGGCATGGCTCCTCCGATGAGCATGGGCGGGGCACCTGGGATGTTCGGAAACTTCCCTCCTCCACCTCCCGCTGGCTTTTCCATGCCAGGGTACCCGCAGAATGGAATGATGCCCCCTCCTCGATGATGCATTTTATTGTAGCTGTATTTGTGATGCTGTTCATAATCGACAGGTTCTCGTGTTGACTGGGTGGATGTTCGAGTTTGCGCGCTATACCAGTGTTCGACATCTGTCGAAAGGCTAATCAAAGTTCGTATAGTGACTATAGCCCTATTGACGGTGTGAATGAGGCCACTAGTGGTGACTGAGATAGTCAAGTCGATGATAAAGTGGGGTTGTTCGTGAACACGGCCAAATATCCAGGCAAATCTGGGAGGAGGATGTACATATAGCTAGGTGGGTAATCGAGCTTAGTCCAAATATGTGTTGTATATCATGCCAAATCGTTGTCGTGTTCATCAGTATAAGCTCAGCACTCAACGTCCAGTCGCTAGCTACGGATTATTACAGGTTTTGGAACTTCGGGTATCGCTTTCTGTCTGGGTATGTGTGCGACTTCCCAAGCCACTGGGAGGCTGGGAATTCAAATGTAGGTTGTAGACCTGGTCGTCGCTTGCCAATATAATCTGCTTCCATCGTTGATACTTGTTTTCGTCACCTACAGCATCCTCGGGAAACGGTTGGTCGTACGCAAAGAGAGTACGAAGGTTTGAGCCGTGGATTATCTGGACCAACTGCCCAGAAATAATGTCGTATATCTCCATGCCAGAAGAGCTGAATGCGATAAGGTAAGGGTTTCGTAATGCTAGAGCAAAGAAGGTTAGATTGTGTTTCTGAAGGAGTATTGTCGGGAGACGAGCCTACCATACGCAGTTCGCAGGGTGTGCCATTGAAGAAAGAAAGCCCTTCTCGTCCATCCCCCCGTTTTGTCGACGTAGAACGCGCATTCTAAGGAATCGAATCCAGTTAGTCTCGATATGCAGGCGAATTGAGCGTGCGCACCTTCAAGACATACTAGAAATTCAAGATCTGCTTCTATTCGACAGGAATAAATCGCCAGTGGACGGGGACGCCGTTGGACAGGCAGCAGTTTGACGCTAGACTTCGATGCGGAGAGCAGGGATTGCATAGCAAGTGTGTCGGGGTTCATAACATCAAAACCCTGGGGGCGCCCCAGCAATATGCTGACTGTGGCAAAATGGAAAGAAAATACGTTCTTGGGCAGTGGAAACTCCTACACGGAATGCAGGATTATCGTTGTGTGTTGTATAGAAGAATGCGCACCTTCCGCTTCCTGAGCATACTATCGTGCCTGTCGCTGAAGACCTCGAAGAGTCTACAAGTGATGTCGAGTAGCGCTACCTTCGCGACGGCAACCATTGTCTTCTCGCCCCGCATGCCCGTCTTGAAGAAAGCAACGTCTGAGCATATGCGCGTCCCATACTTGACACCTGTGACAAGATTTCCTTCGTAAAGAACTCCCATGGGGAATACCATGAGAGAGTGGTCTGCAAGACAGCGATGAGTAGCTCTTCAGCGATTGATGATGACAGTGAACGCGCCTGCGACGGCAAGAAAGAGCCGATGAGACTCGAGGACGTCTACCTGCGAGACGTCTCGCAAAGCGAGAACCTTCTTAGGTCTCGTACAATGCATCCCCGCTGATTGACCTTCACCCATGTAAATGCCATCGTTGGTTCCGTACAGAATGCATCTCCCATTCTCGATGGGCACCGCACAGTTGACCTTGTTCTGGCCGACGAAGAACGCTTCGCTGACCAGTTCAGGGTGGAAGACTTCTTTGAGCTCGACAGTCTCCAGATCGTTGGTGCTCATACTTCGTGGTGGTCGTTTAGAATAAGATGTCACACGGCGAAAAAGCCGGCGCATCGTAGTAGGACGCAGAATTGCAGAACCATGTAGACTCTCACGCCGCGTGGGTCTATTACAAACCGCTTTCCTGCTTTGTCTTGCTCTGGTGCTTCTCTGTTGGGCCGGAGCCTGAAGGCCTGAAGGCCTGACGCGCTGGGGTTCTGATGGTTGTGATAGAGATAGCCCGAGATACAATGCTTCCAAGGATTCCAATTTCCAAAATTGCACGCCAGAAGTTCAGGACACAGCCGGGGGGTCGACGAGAGCCCGGCCGGCTGTGAACAAAGGCAACAGGTACGCGCCCGATCGTCCAGCTACTAGCATATAGCAATCGCTGTAAGTCACTATCAGCCGCTATAGGCAAGTGAGTTCTTGTGCTAGAATGAGTATCGTTATTCTCATGGAATGCTCGCAAAATGTCATGGTCTCGAGTAATCTTCTATCTGCTCGTCCGCCGCCTTGACACTCCCATCGTCTTTCGCAAGGGGAGCATCACTGGTCACCACCTCGTCTCCAAACTCCGCAGCGATTTCCTCGAGCGTCTTTCCTTTCGTCCTGGAAGATCTGGCTGAGAATTGAACTCAACCAAGCAGAAAACGAACGCACTCTGGGAACATGAAGAAAATCGACACAGTCGTGAGGAAGGTCGTTCCGACAAAAACGTCTGCGGACAGCTCGTTATACAAAGTCGTTAGTTCAGACATCAATACACCGCTTACAGTAAAAGTTGGCCCCGATTGTAGCAAAGGCCGTGGGTCCTGCCTGGGTGACCGCAATATTGAACACAAAATGCGACAGCGACGCAAGGCCAGTCCTATGGTGCTTTCGGTTAGAGATCGCGCTAGTTAGTAGAAATTGAACATACACAGTGCTTCGCAAGTGTATGGGCAAAATTTCGACTCCATAGAGCCATGTTGTGCTGTTGAGCATCAAGACTGGAAAAACAATCAGTAGATCGTCGCAAGGTGCTATACTATAGCTCACAGTAGATCGCGTTGTAGATGTATATTCCCAGGATTGCGAAGCCCTTTCCGACTTGATTGTCGGAGCCTTGGAAGAAGTGTGTCACTGGGTAGTGTGTCAGGACTAGGGTCGAGTGTGCACATCGAGCAACTCACTGAGAGCACAGTATACAAGGTCAACGCAGAGCCCCCCGAATCCAAAGAGGAGCATTGGATAGCGTCCGATGAAATCCAGGAGCTTGAGCTAAAGAGATTGTCAGCCATGTTTTTTGGGAAGCCTTTGTAATGCATATGACGGACCGAGACGCAGTTCACAAGCAAGCTAATAGTACCATATACGCCCGCCAGAAGGAGAATCGTGTGCCCTTGCATGCCCAGACCTTTATAGAGGGTGGTTTGGTAATATCCGAGCACATTTGTCCCAGCCAGGGAAGTTGCAGATTGAACAATAACTGCGATGATGACTCTCTTCTTGTACTTGCGCCATGCCTCCTTAATACCAGGGAGTTCGATGGACTGTATATTCTCTTAGTATATACGAAACCACTATACGCACCGTGGCTACGTACCTTCTCGTACAGAATCTGTTCGCGCATATCTTCGAATTCTTTGTGCAATGCTGCGGCGTCCAGGTCCCCGCGGATGCGGGTGAACGCTTGTCGAGCTTCGTCATCTCTTGCATGCCGGATGAGCCATCGCGGCGAGTCTGGGAGAACGAACTGAAGTCCGATGAAAAGAATGACGCCGGGAGGTATCTGCATGGCCAGCGGGAAGCGCCATTGAAACTCGCTAGTATCTGGTGCATATCCACAAGCAAACCCTACCCAGTTCGCTGTGCATGTTCCCATACTGATAAGCAAGCCTGATATTCCACCAATGACACCACGGATTTCTGGAGGGCTATGAAGCGAGTCAAAACGCAGTCTAGAATGAACGGTAAGGTATGGTGCGCACGATATTTCCGAGTTGTAAATGGGAACCGTGCTGACAAGGGCGCCTACTGCTACGCCAGTGATGATGCGGCCAGCAAGAAACATAGCGTAGTTCTGGGCCGAGGTTTGTATACAAGTCCCAATCGTAACCTGGTGAATGTTATTTGCTGGACGTTCGTCCGTGTACTGGTACATACAACGATGCACATAAGCTGCATGAAGCGCTTCCTCCCTAGCTTATCACCTATCAACATCTGCAGGAGAGCACCGAACGCCTCTCCGGCGATGTACGTTGCGACAATGGCGCCTGTTGCCGCATTACTGGGATGCCCCATGTCTATTCAAAACAAAGCAGTAAGACTCGAGAGGACGAGATAGCGATGTGTTGACTGACACTCTTTGAAGCTTTCATGAGCAATGCTTGTGGTGATAATCCCAGTGTCGTAGCTATTCACTTGTTATGGCTACAAGCACATCGACCATGTACGATAACTGGACATACCCAAACAAAAACGATCCTAGGGCTCAATGAGTTCCACTGCCTACAAACTGAGCTTCACATACCGAGTCCAGCGAAGAGACCGGTGAGTACGACATAGGCGCGCATCGGAGTGGGAGTGAGAAAGGAATTGGGACGGTTCTATAGCCATCTTGCCGGGCTGCTATTTTATACTTCCATCTATCCTTTTGGCCCCGTGAGCTTGTTCAAATCCAATGGCGCCCCAGTGTCATCTGACGAGTACAACTACCAGTCAGGTCAAAGTGCAATTTGGATCAACGCGATGCGGCCCAAAACATAGCGCCGGAAGGCATGATACCAAGGGGAAATTGGATTATAATGGAGAGAAAACAGCAAAAAATCGGTCGGAAAAGCGTAGACTTTTGGTTTAGTCCATGGGCGGGAACAAGAAAGCGGCAATAGGCTGAGCGGCGCACCGGCCCGTCAGTTTCCGGGTCGCGATCACGTGCCCTAGTATTGGACCTTGGACTGTCACTGAGGCCTGAGGGGCCGAGCGGCCAGGGTCGCTGCAAATGTATGTTGCGTATCAATGCCATCAATATACTGTTCCAGCTACAACACATACATCCGTCTAATCTTCCTCATATAAACCCACTCGCCTAATTTCCTCCGCATTTCTCTCGCGAAAGTCCCTGCAACAAGCAGCCAGGCTTGTTGCCTCATAGCGCTCCGCAACATCCAGAACTAAAGTTGAAAATTTAGGCTAAAAGACTTCGAGGCGCGAAAGAAATCCTTACTTGCGCGGTATGTGTTTGCTTGACACAGGCGATGTGAAATAAGTACGCGACTAGCCTCGTCCTGCAGCTCCTTCATTTCCCATTCATGCGCCGATTGAACAAGTCCCAAGAGGTCTTCAAGAATGGCTCCAAGTGCGTCGGGCGTCCTCTCCCCTCCTTCAAAACGGGCTAATGGAATGGTCCCGGTGTATACAAAATCTTTGACTGCTAGTCAGTCCTAATCAACACCTTGGTTAACGACGAGACACACCGAGGAACATCTGCGCGCCATGCGCGCTCCCGGGGAAGCGAAATGTGCCATTCTCTTGCTCAGCCATCCTGATAGTGAAAGCAGTCTCAAAGTAAGGACTGAGGGCGCCCAGAAGCTGGCTGTGCGCTTCAAGGGAAGCGGTCGATCCCTCATCTTGAGGCCCTCTCTGTGGCACGAATGTAATGTCACACATATTCCCTAAAAGCCTCATTCTGTCGAAGGCATGGCGAATGGCAGCATCCTCGCGAGATGACGAAGCGGGTGGAAGGTCGAGCCTTGGAGGTGCAATGAAACCGATGTCTGCTACTCGAAGAAGTGACCGATATTGACTAAGGTAGTCGCGAACCGCGTACACTTGGCCGTCAATCGTGGGCATATCGGCATCCATGGAGATGAGCTTCGACGACTGGAGGAATTGCCAAGGGTCTGTAGAGGGATCGTCTACATTCAAGAATAGTTGCTCGCTCTGCAGCGCGCGCAGGCGTGCACGCAGATCCGCCTCGTGTGTCACCGCAAATGAATCGAGACGCTGGTATGTCTCTTTGATATCTTCGAGTAGTACCAAGTCCCCAGAGTGGTCTGCAGCGACCTGCAATACTAGGACAAGGAGGTGATTGACCTTGTTTGAGTCAGTATGTGTTCGAAACTGATCACAGTGATAAAATCAACTTACCACGACGTCAACAGTTATGTCTGCAAACACATTTGCATGGATAGTCAAATGTTCATGGATATCCTCCTCGTCGCATAGTGCTAACTGTGACCAGCAAACAGCTGCATTCCTCTTCAGGACAACATCACGCGGCGCTACCACGTCTCCAAATTGGTGAGCCACATACTCTGTCATCTCCCAAGACACCTCCTCTGTTCTTGTAGTCACATTCACACGAGGAACAAAGGACAGTGGCCTGACGTCGGACAGGAATTCGTTACACGAATCAATCAGTCCTAGCCCTGGACTTGTTTTGTAAAGGTCAAAGAGATCAGCCGCGCGGGGCCGAACTGTGTCGGCGGTCGTGTTTCCAGAATGGAGTTCATCGTGTATCACTCGGGCGCATACCTTGAGAGAGCCAAGGTCGACGTTTTGACGCAACCCTGCGTCTCGTAGACGAGGGAGCAGGTCACGGAACTCGCGGTGAACAGAATATTCTTGATGGCCTCCCAGTACGGTCGCAAATAGATGAACTTCGTCGACGTCAAAGAGTTCCGTGACGAGTCGGAGGGCCCCGTTACCATCTGGGACTTTGATGCCAGACACACTCCCGAGTACAGTGAGAATAGTCCGAATGAATTCATGATAGAGAGGGAGGTCCGAGGCTGGGAGCCTTTCCGGCATGTTCACGAAGTCGACAACATTGTGGCAGTCGAGAGTCCTGAGTGAATGTCTTGTGTTGCTGCTGCGATTCGTAAAGCTCAACTGGCCGATAGAACAAGTCGACGTTTCCACCAACTTGAGCTGTGAGTCTAAGTATGCCTCGACAGACTGAATATCGATACCCTCGGGCAAGAGAAATGCTTCATCGGCAGACACGAGCTCGTCCCTTCCATGACAACGTGCAGTCCATATGGGCAATCGCCGAAGTCCTTCTAATAGAGAGTAATTGGAGATATTGTTGATAACCGTCGAAGACACCCGCGTACGCATCCAGCTAGCAAGCACGGCGTGGTCCGCTACTGGTAGATCTTCGAGTTGCCTTCCTGTCCGGACCATATACTCGACCAGGAAATCTAACGCAAACGGCTTCCCCACGTAGTCGCGATTCTGTGGAACATCCTCAACAATAACAATGTCGAGCCTGTCAATAACTCGAGAGATGTCACTCCACAAGGTATCCTGAATGACGGTCTGTGATGGTGGAAGCAGTGCATTTGTTTGGGCGAAGGCAATGGACACATAATGTCCGGTCGCTGTCGAGATGAGAGGCAGGCGTCGAAATTGAGGATGCTTGTCCATGTCGGGAGGAAGATGTGCCAGGGCAGTGGGATCATGGCGCGCATTCCAGAATTGCTGAATCCAGCCTACCTGCTCGTCCGTCATAAGAACTCGCTCGGACTCGATAGCACCCAGTCTTTCTGAGGCCATCTCAATGATGCCCTGTGCATCCAACCTTTTGACTCCTGGCATCTTCTGTTCCAACATCGCCTCAATTGTTTTATGGTGGTATCGATGCGAAAGCATTTGTGACGGTGTGAATACATTGTCGACAGGGTGATCATGGAAATAGTAGATCACTGCGTTAGAGCGAGGAATAGTCGCAATCGAACCGTCTTGAAGGTACAGCAACGGAAGGCTAGTCACCGACAGTTTGGCGTTCAGCAAGTAGTTGAGAAGGCTTTCTAGGAGTTGGTGGCTCTTCTCCTGATTAATGACCCACTCCTTCAACTCGTTGGGATATCGGCCCAATAATTCCTGGACAAATGATGGAGACACTGGGCTGAAGGTGTCCTTCTCGATCTGTGATGCGACGTGCCCAGGAGGTTTTACGATTCCAATGTCTGTAGAATTCGCAAGACCCTCAAGCACTTCGAGAACGCGAGGTGGGACTGGGTCATGTTTTCTGTGCGCCATGTATGCATCGCCGGGCTTGATCATCCTGCCTGTTATTGTCGGGCAGATGCTGTACTGCGTTGTCGCCAAGGATCGGTAGAACCCAAGGGACACCATGTTTGAGACTTCGTCCTTGCCGGACCTTGGCCAGTTTGCAAATGATGCATCCAAATCGCGGGGAAGATGCGCAAGCGTAAGCTGATAAAGGCGCGGAATGATTTCCCCAAGAATCCAACGATTGTACAGTGCGTCGGGTGGACTTGCACCTGTGGGGTCTGCGGGATCGTTACGAATAGAACGACGGTCGGCTCCTAGAGCAAATGGAGCGTTGATGTGCATCGGCAGCTTCGTAGAGATAGGAAGACGTGTCATGGAGAACAAGGAGCCCTTGAAGGCACCGTTGAACCCGGACATTGGCAAAGGGAATGCAACATCAAATCGGAGGCCGTTGACGGAACGGAGCACCTTGCGTATCCCCCGGTCGCCAGCATGTCCAGCTTCAGGTGGTACGGACGCAGAGGGTACCATCATGGACGCAATGAACCACCCCGAACACATGCGTTGTTGTTCAGAGGTGATGCTAATGTGGACTTTGGTATACCGTGCCGCCGTATCTAAGCGGCTGTTATCCCAGTCGTCCACTGTCTTGCACACTGTCCACTGTATGTCTCCCCAGCCATCCAACGGGAGTATTGAGCTAGGTTTAATGTACGTGACATCGATCCGTTCGAGAGGTGTGAAGATGACGGAGGACGCGGCCATGTCCCTGTCGAACTTAAGCAGTTCTATCGGCGATGGGATGTTAGACGACAGTTGACTCTCTTCTCGGCGAAGCGGCAGCCTGAAGATAGTCTAATTAACGTTAGGGCTCATGAGCATGCTGTATTGGGCAATGTCACGCACACCTGGCATATATGCAGCAGACGGATTGTATCCAAACAGTGCGGAGAAGGGAGCGAACTGGTCTTCGTATGCTGTGGCCAGCGATGATATGGTGTTGTAGACAGCGGTGCGTGGTTGTCCGTCCAGCCGTCTGGGCAGAAGAGTGCTAGAAGGGTCGAGTATCATAAACTTGTCGCCAGAGAGAATCATTGGGAGCTAAAATTGTTAGCATTGCGTGAGGCGAGGCTCGATCATTGAGAATTTACTCACATCCGTGAAGTGGAACAGGTTCAGCGCGCCCAACCCAAACTTTCCAATGCTATCCGGGTCGTCTTCTTTTCCTCCTCTTCCAGTAGCGCAAATGCCGCGGAAGTCTGTCTCCTTGAAGAGCGCATCGTTGTACAGGATCAAAGCAGGACCTTGAAAGCGTGCGACTTCTGGGCAAAGAACTGAATTTGTCCCAAACGACCGTTCGTCCACACTCATTGCGAATCGGGTCGCGCCAGCATCAATCGCGTTGGCGATGATTTCATTGAGTGCATACTTAACATCGTAGTCCAACAAAGCGGTCTTAATTCGATGAGGAAAGTCTTCCCTCATCTGCATCACCCCCAAGTAGTCTTCGCCTATTCCAGAGGCGTGTAGAGCGAGAGCGGACGCGCGAGGAATACCAAGGCCATCAGCCATGTCTTTGGAGATGCTGTCGTGAGCACGATGTGGGTGACTCCGGTGTGGAGGTGAGCCATTCGGGGTGTCATCGTAGTGAACGGTGGACAATGAACGGAAGGCAACTACTCCGCTCGCTGTTGCAATTGGCACCATTAGCCTTGCTTGTATATCACCGAGACGCTCGCGAAACGACGGATGAGAAATTATCTCGCGAAGGAAGTTACAAATGAGCGTTAAATCGGGGCTCGAAGTTGACAGACGATTGATTTCCTCGAGGAGCACATCTAGAGAGACTCTGCAATCCTCCGTCAGCGAGAGGGACCAGTTGAGTGAGAAGGTTTACATACACCCTCTCGCACCCAAGAGCTTCCAATAATGACACCACATCTTTGAGAGTGGACTTGATGCGCTTGAATGAGCCGCCAACCACCTGAGTCGGGAGGATGGCTGCATGCTGGGCCCTTGTACAGCCAAAGTCCTCCGTCGGAACCCACATCCTGTCACGTACAGAATCCTGGATATCATCCACCTGGTCCGCATTCAGAGTACCATCGATATAGAGCTTTCCAAAATGCCTAAGAATTGCGCACATGCCCGAGTGCACGGCCCTTGCATCTTCCTTGTCCTCGAGCAGGCGTTGTAGCTGCTCAAGCACAATCGCGAAAGGCGGAGGCGCATCCCATCCAAGGGCGGCACGGAGTCTAGGTGCTCGTATGTTGACTGAAGCAAGTGGAAGGACACGGTCGAATAAGGCGGGGGTAGCACTGCCTCGACAACCGTCTGGACTACAAAGGCGGCCGTCTACTGTTGCAATCCATGCACAAGAGGAAAGAGACAGACACTCGTACTTGAGTGACGGATCGGCATCCATGAGCTCGATGAGACGACGCGATTTCTGCAATACATCGGCGTTTGGTTGGGCAGCCTTGGAGGAGATGTAGCTCCTGCGCTCTTGGACAATGGCAGGTGTAAGCGAAGATGAAAACCGCCTTTTTTCCTTAAGAATCGTTGAACACGGATGCTGAGCGTAAATGCCCGCTGGCTGGTGACCAAGTTCGCTTGCAAAGAGCTCGAGTAATGGCGATTCCGGGTCAATGATGTCGGACACGACATGACGAGAGCCATCATCAGCCTCAACGAAGGGAGTGCTCCATAGTCTGTCCAAGTGCGATTGGGGAAGGTCTACAACTCGTGGAAGTATACGACCTATAAGCTTGTCGAGAAGGTCCGGTGGCTGTATTTCGAGGTTTTCGATGGCCAGCTTGAGTATGTCGACTTCTGACAATGCCTGGCGAAACGCATTTCGATTGATGCATTGAACGAGTGTGCGCCCGGGCTCATCATCTGAGACATCCACGAACACCTTGTTGGGTAGATACGGGCGCGGGCACTCTCTGTCCTTCACGTACACCACATCTCCAAGAAGAGGACCCAATGTTGACGAGTCCAACCCGAGTACCAAAAAGACGGGGAGAGCCTGAAGTTTGGACAACTGTTTTGGTGACGCATGTATATACCGCCAATCACAAGCACAAAGAAAAGCCTGAATCATCCGGCGCGACTCGAGTGGAAGAGCAGCGACTGCTATGGGGTCGAGGCTGTCAACCACAATGATGGTGGCTTCTGGAGATGACAGATCGCTTGCCAGGGCCCAATCGCGTAGGAAGGTCTCTGATTCGACTAACATTTCGTGGGAAAAGGGAACACCGCAGGCTTCCAGCAATTGACGAATATCCGTGTCCACCTGTCCGGCATGAAGATATCCTTCTCCCGTTATGCGCAAGCGGTTGTTGGAGAGAGGAACAAGGGGCAGCGGCTTGAGCACATTAAGCAACGCTCGTACATCCAGCTCCTTTATCCATGTCCTATGCTTGCCAACCCATTGCCAAAACATACACAACCATGTGACCAAGTCATACTCCACTGCATCACCAGCAACCCTTCCGGCCAGTTGCTTATCCAGGAGCGGTCTGATTTCGGGGAGGGTCAGAGCCCTCATGTTGTAGGATGTGCTGTCCATACGGAATGCAGTCAAGAGACGCGGAGGAAGCGATGTTGTGCAGACCATATTGCGGCAGATGCCAGCAAACAAAGGAACCATGTCCTCTGTACAGAGGATGTAACTGTCTCCGGAGTTGCGTCGTTCGATGCATGCAAAATGATTGTCGACTGTAGCCACTAAGGGGATGTCGAGGACATGGCGCAAAGAAGAGTCAGATCCCAGCAGATATTCGAGTATTGTACGTCTCATAGCGCCGTCGAGTGGATCCAGCAGTTCCGGTGACTCCTGTGAGAAGAATTGTTAGTTTACACGTTCTTGCGGAAATGGATGGTACCCATACCTTGAGTTGCTGATGAACTGTGAATTGAGAGACATTCTCTACTTTCGTAATCAAACCGGAAACCTTGGGAGGCAGATGAACGATCCGGAAGTCTGTAGTCGCAAGCACCTGTAGCACATTGTCCGGCACATCTCCACGCTCGAACAAACTCCCGCGCATTCCTACGTATCCAGGACTCTGATCGTTCACGCCAATGCGCGGAAATACAGCAACGTCCCGTGAGGAGATAGTCTCGACGAGGCATACGGGGAGCTTCTCCCAGTACATGTTTCTTGCCCTCAAAGGGTCAGGCCAAGCCTGCCAGACATTGTCGACTTCCTTGTTCTCGACGAGGACCGCTAGGAGGTCTGTCCAGAGGCGGGGCACGGCAACCTCGAATATGAAGAGATTCCACTCAACGAGAAGGCTGTGAAGTGGGCAGTCAGCATGGGCAATTCCATCACGCATCGCTCGCGTACCGTTCTCTTGAACGATTAGTCCCGCTTGTAGGCCCAACTTCTCTGCGGTTCTTTAATGCTTGCCGATCCGCCGTGAGCGCCAAGATACCATGGATATGGACAGGAAGATTTGTAGGGATGGGCAGAGGAAGGCGAGTGAAGAGGCGCCCTTGACATTCGTGCCCATTGAGAGGGTATGCGATGCCAACATGTGCGAAAAGCTTGTCGTCGCGGAGGCGGCTGCCGACATCGTACTTTAATCGCTGAGACATGATCGCTTCGGTTTCATCGTTGGAAAGTACAAGATGGCAGATACGCCATGCCGTTGAAGTGCCATCGTCGCAAGTGATTGTCACGTTGAACGTCTCCGAACGTGTTTGGGTTACGCGTTGGAAAGAGCGGATCTGAGCGATGGATTCGGGCGCATCAATCCAAACTTTGGCGAGAGACCGCTGGTTTCCGTTGACGTCTATCTCCCTGAGCTCTATGACTCGGATATTCTTGAGGAATAGCATGACCTCTTTGAGCTCCTTCTCCTTGAAGTCCTCAAACAGAGTTGATATGTCGTCCGGGGTATAGGACTGTCTGCAGATTTTTGACGATACGGCCTGGGCGCGATTTCGGAGTGGTAGGCGTACCACCGTGCCCTTGAAAGGTAGCTGGCCAGAGAATGCAGGAGCGAACGCAGATAGCTGATCTGCACATCCTTGCCCTTCCTGGGAGATGGAAATTCGAATGCCGCCTCCTTGGTGAGCGGTGAATCTCTTGTGCGGCTCGAAGATCGCCAGCCAGTCGCCAGATAATATATGTGGATTGTCCGTAATCTGGAATTGCACTCAGTGATACGGGCGAATGGCAGCACGCAGTGTGGACCAACATGGTAACACGACCGAAAGCCTTGCCCGTATTTTCCTATCTTCCTGTGAACGATGAGCACAGAACAGGATAGATCATTTGAGACAGCCTACGTCTCATCTGCAACTTTGTTTGACCCATGGATAGTCTTGAGGGCATCCCAATCATTCTTGCCAGGCGTTTCAAGGAAAACAGAATCATTCTCGCAGAGCAAAGCAGGACCTTGCGTCTCTCGCAGGTATGGATCAAGTAAAGACTCTACCGGGTGTTGACGCCTGTCCAATGTGAAAATCTGACATTTTATTTATTCCCTGGGGCATATTCCAATTGTAATAGCACCTACTTGGACGGTTGCCCCAGCATCGTCCGAGTTTTGCAAGAATTCCCGCAGGATAGCATTTCCGTACGGATAGCTGTCGATTATTCCTTTTATCGCGGATGTTGTATCGACTTTTTCCTCGAACAGGTCCGCCATGGCGGTGGGAGTGATGAAGAAACGTTGTGGCACCTATAGAGATGTGAAGGCGATAGACAAGACTCCGCGTCTATAATTCAATAGGCATGACACGTTGCAAATATTGGGTCCTAAGCGCCGCTATTAAGGATTCGCTCAAAGTCGTCCATGCTGCTCGCCATAATCCATTGCGTGTTGTGACGAGATGAAGGCAAGAGTCAATTACACGCAGATTCTAGACGCGATCGCGAAATGCTCGGTATCAGCCGGCATTTATAACTGTCCTTGTCACAGCGTTCGGGATAGAGTACACATAAATACAAATGTGTACACAGTAAGCTACAACTACGTTCTATCTAAATCCTTTGAGCTGGCTCTAGCATTCACGAGTTCCTCCGCCTGTGTCCATAGATTCATCCGCGAGTGCCAGTTATCTCCCCATTCCTCTAGAAGGAGTAAAGAAACAACATGATGTACAATGTCCTCCAAACCAAGCAAAATTTTGCTTCTGTTACAATCCTCCATACAGGAGTGCATCAAGAGTAGGCGAGCGTCATTTATGTCCTCTATGGTGCTGCGCATGGCGCGTCTCCAGCAAGCAGCATCCGAACCTCCAGTCTCCTCTTCCTCTTCTGAATCTTCTTCTGCGTCCGTATCGCCCAAACCCGAGATGTCCACCGTGCAGTAGCAACAGGTATCCGGCAGGACATCCAGAATGGATTCGGTGTACTTTCCAAAGTCAGAGGCAGAAGTTGTTCGAAAGGACGCCTCTAGCCTAAAGTGTACGAAGCGTGGGCATTGTGGTCCAATGTGCTTGAGAATTGAGCAGCACTGGGCAACAACGTCGGAAACTGGGTCCGAAAACTCCACCAGCGCAAGATGAGTGAGGCTTTCTGGAAACAAGGGATTTCTGAGACAGCCAACGGTTATGGACATATGGGTCAAGTTGTGCATGCCCCCCCAAGAATCGTGTATTTTGTCGGCGCTCCAGAAGGCGACGGCAAACGCGCCTGCACAGGCTTTCAACAGGGACTCTGGATCGCAGTCATCTTGTTCCCAGGTGACTGAGTGCGAGACTGTCAAGATTTGCACAGTCTGGGCTAATAGATGCGGGGCCCGTGTAGGAGACCGTGCGATGTTCAAGACCCTCATAGCATCCCCTTCGCACCGAACCGCGACATTGCGATAAATCATCCGTTCTGACCTGAATTTTTGAGATGTAGGACTGAGTTCCGAGTAGGCTGTGAGCGCACCAGTCGCGGACGGCTCTGGAGACCTCGAGCAAGTCCTTTGAGCACGAAGGATCGATTTCGATGGCTAGCTGTACGACGTATCGCGCCAAGTCTACTGGAAGCTGGGAGAAGAGCTCGAAAGACACTATAGTTTCGGCTTTGCTTTTCACCGACATGATGGACGGTTGTAACTTACAATCTCGATCAGTCTGCGACTTACTAAGGGTCACTTAACTCATACATATCACGATCTCGAGACGGAACGATGAAAGTTAACTTTGAAGCAAGCCGGAAAGTTTGTCCAATATATTGATATAAGTATAAGCGTCTCTTAGATATGCTACAAATCCGAAAAGAAGAAATCCGTGTTTGGAGGGGGTGGACCCGCCGACAGTCCACTGGGTATTTCAACCTTCTCGCCAGATAAGTCTAACGAACAGCATCAGTACTTCGGCCTTTGCTAAAGCCAGTCACAAAAACTCACCCAACAGCTTGATCTTCAGCCCAATCTCCGTCAATGCCTGCACGAACCCTGCGGTTTCCTTGCTCGCTACATGCCCACTATCTCTCCTCAACATATTCAACCCGTCCGTCCAATCTGCCCACCGGCTTTGGTCTGGCGCAATGAGATCTGACATACTCCCATCGTGAGCACTCAGCAGCGAAAACGATAGTGGCGAGGGTCCTGATGGTATGACTTGGGGCAAATCGCTGTTTTCCCTCAGCACATTCGGTGGAGGGATGCATGTCCCCGTTGCGATTTCTGTGATTGCCGCCACCTCTATCCGCTCCGGAAGGTCGTCCAGCCCACTCCTCACAGGGAATTTCATCGGGCTATCGACGAAATACAGGTGCTTGAGAGAGTTGTCAAGGCGCAAGAATCGCCATGGCTTGCTTGGCCGTCTTGACGTGTCCTTCGGGATGGGTGACGAGTGTGAGTAGGCATTGACAAACCAAGCACCCTGGAAGAGACAATGTATGCGCTGCTCCCGCACAAACTCGTACGACTCTTTGTAAATCTTGGCGCGTAAATTTCGGATTGGGACCTTGCTGAGCAGGTCGTCTTCCATCTCAATCTCACGCATTTGCCGCTCTCGTACGCTGCGGTACTCGCACTCCAGAAAGTCGTGCTCGACCTCGTGCCATGCCCGTGCATTCTCCGTGCGCAAGGCCACCTTTACTCTGCCGTTTGGTCAGTGATGGAGTAGTTCCAGAGGATGGATTATACTTACTGGCTTCGCACGAGCGCGGCCACCCGTGTAAAGTCATCCGTTGCTGCATTGCTCTCGCCCCACATACGGATGAAACATTGCGTGGCAAGTGAATGCACACGCTCGAAATCCATGAAAAATGGCTGGAAAGTTGTCGATGTCGAATCTACCAAGTTCCAGCATGAGGATCTCCGGAGAGGAATGACAGACATACATCCAGGTGCAAAAATGGCCCAATGCTCTGAGAGAAGCTCAACAACCTCATTTGATGCTCGACCAATGGGGCATCTCCGTTGTTCAGCTCTACTCAATTGTTCCAAAGCAAGTTTTGGAAAATCCGGCTCTCGCTTGACAAAGCTCTTCTGCGCGCATCATGAGCAAAGGAATGGTGTAAGCAGAATCGCATACTAAGCAGTCCAGCCCAAGGACACCAACGTCACGGAACTCCGCCTCAATGTCTTCTGAGGTGAAGCCCAGCTTACGCCATTTGACGATGTTCGATTCTTCATCATAGTCTTCCTCGAGTTTACTATTTGACCAGATGTACTTGAGTGTAGTTTCATGGGAGAGGGAATCGATTTGGGTGGTCTTCTTGCGATGGGTGACCCGGATAATGTTTGCCTGGAAGTCCAAGATGCACGAAGTAAGATCATCCACCGTCTGTGTTGCCATGAGACGCTGATACATCTGGTCAGAACAGGCTCTAGGGGTCGTGGTATAATGCTCACAGCAACAGCCTTCCGGACGTGAAGCCGCTCAGTCTCTGCGACGAACTCGTCCCAGTACGACTCTCCAACATGAGACAACAAGGAGTTGATGAGCATCATGCTATTCGTGGTTTAGGATGAATTAGTGTTGGAGAGGGAGAGCTTACCTATGCTGCACCATGGCTGTATCCGCGCTGCCCAAGCGATTGACCACTGTCTGCAAAAACGTCTCCTCCTTGCGCATCTGCTCGAACACGAACGAGAATCCGTAGCGGTGGACAGAACCATGAGGTAGTTGGGGAGAGCCCGTGCTCGAACTTGCGCCTTGAATGGGAGCGTTTGTCGGATCCGCCTCAACTAGCTTCTTGAGGATGGCCGTTGCGGGTCTGCATACGTTGATGAGAGACTGGGGCGAAGACAGGATTTGTACGACTTTGAGCGTGAACGAGCTATCCAGGTTGGACCAGCCGTAATCGAGGTCCATGAGATTTTGCATCGCAATCAAGGCGTACGCGAGCGTGTTGCCGTGTGCTGCGTGAATAACCTCCACCAAGTCGTCCAATCCCCCGCGTTCGACAAAATGGCGCGCGAATTCAGGCTCCTGTCGATACTGTGAGCCAGATTCTTGGTCAATTCGACGCGACACTGACGCGAATGTACTTTTGCAGCGAAAAGAGGGTGAGCCGGAGAGTCTTGTCGTCTCGCGTGATAAGCGCCTCGATAATCTCGCGCGCCTCCTTTGCTGGTGCATTAACCAGCCTGCGAATCAGCATAACAACACCAGAAAGTCTGCGATGGACGCACTTTAGATTGACCTTGGCCTTAATCTTTTTTCGCATATTCTCATTTGTCACCAGCTCATCTGCTTCATCCCGTAGAGCGTGGTCGCTCGGCGGCGTCTTCAGCTTCAGATTGACACAGAGTTGCTTCACAACATCGTTGACGGTCAGCGTGGGGTCGATACGCGCTCGGACAGTAATTCCTTCGGGAGTCGTGACACTATTAGTGGGCACTAGGGCAGGGCGCGCGGCGGTGGAGGGATTACGAGGGCTGGCCGAAGATGGACTGCGATGGACGCTCATGATGGGAGGAGTCGAGCATACACAATGATGTCGATCGCAAGGACTCAACGAGATGAGATGATGCTCTTTGCAAACAGTGGCTTATTCAGTTCTACAGTGTAAACAGTGGCTGGGATGCAAGTATAACATATCCTAATCCTCCATTACCATCGTGGTGATGGGATCCAATACAACAATACACACCCCATTTTCGAGAGGGAAAGCTGCCAAAAAGTCAGTAAAGTATTCTCCACAGGATTGTGTGGGAATATGGGTCAGGCAAAAGCGAAGGGTTGGCATCAAGAGCCCGGAGATCGTAAGAAAGCCAGGCTCAGACTGACGTGCAAATGTGTAAAGTATTTCATCACGGTAGAGGGAGGAATGAGATACGTGGGAGTGACATACAAATGGCACGCGCGATAGAGGCAAAAAGAGTATCAGGTATGAGGCAACATGGACGAGAAGAACAGCAAACAAGGTGGGCAAAATTCTCACCACAACGGCAGGCCGGGCCGATGTCGATCGAACTGGTACTTAGGAACTGTCTAGATAGCAACCAATAAAATCTTGAACATGAAGGCATAGTTATTTAGTCGTGTGCGCCGCAGGCTCACAAATGCCTTGAGCGTGCTGGAAGCTGCTGGAAGTCACAAAAGTCGGTGTGTGGCACCCATGAAGACATGGGTTAAGGTCAGAAACGGACCGATGACCGGCCGAATGACGGAGCAGTGCTTGTCTCCTGCGACCACCACTTCCATTATGGCTGCTTTAGCATCGTAAGCACTACACATGCCTGCCACGGGCGCAGTTTTGACATGAGCATAGTCTACTACCTGCCCCCGTATACTCGCAAGATGAGCCAGAGGAAATTTATGTTCCACAACCTTCGACATCGCAATCCCAGCAGGTGCTGAGCATGCGGGCGGTTATCCCGCCATATGGCCAGCGAAGGGGATGGAAGCCTGCTAAACCAGAAGATTTCGGTGTGTGGCATACAGCTAGTTCTAGAACGTGGCTAACAGCGTGTAGGCGATGGTGGTTCATATCCAGAGTGCCATGTCGCTCAATATCCTTTGGAGATGGGCCGCAAGAAGGTGAGTTTTCGTATGCTCTGAAAACGGGTGTCTCATCGGATTTAGGCTTCGTCTGGCAATACTTTAGCTCTCCAAGTTGATAGTGAGGGCAATGTACGCTACGACGCCATCGCGCACCAAGGCCAAAGACCGGACAAAGTCATCCAATCCCAATTCAAGGACCTCGTTCCTCTCGCACACCGAAAAGACTTGGATGATGACGAGCGGAATATGGAGCGACCTTCAGAGGAGGAGGTGCAGGCGACCGCGGAGAAAACTCGTGCCGCCTTAGAGAAGCTTGTCAACGGGAAAATCAAGGCCGCCCAACCCAAGAATGTGCCCGACAGTCAGGGCAAGTCTGCCTTCATTCGGTACACTCCTGGCCAGCAAAACGGCGATGGGTTGAAGCAGCGTATCATCAAGATGACCGATGTCGTTGAAGACCCCATGGAGCCACCGCGCTTCAAGCACAAGAAGATTCCTCGCGGTCCGCCTAGCCCTCCTCCGCCCGTTCTTCGCAGTCCTCCGCGCAAGGCCACGGCAGCCGAGCAGAAAGAGTGGATGATACCGCCATGTATTTCGAACTGGAAAAACAACAAGGGGTTCACCATTCCTCTCGATAAGCGCCTGGCTGCCGACGGCCGTGGCCTCCAGGACATTCATATCAACGACAACTTTGCCAAATTCTCAGAGGCACTGTTTGTTGCGGACCGACACGCACGCGAAGAAGTGCGACAGCGGTCGTTGATGCAACAGAAGCTGGCCGAGAAGGAGAAGGCGGCAAAGGAAGAGAATCTGCGTATGATGGCTCAGCGTGCTCGCGAGGAACGTGGTGGCATGGCTCCTCGACCTTCAGCACAGACCCAGGCCGCGATGAAATCCTCATTGGCGGCCTACGGCAGTGACGGCAGCGACTCGGAAAGTGGGTCGGACGGTGAACCCAGTGAGGACGAGGAGGCAGCAAAGGTCCGCGACCAGATGCGTCAAGAGAAGCGCCGCGAGCGTGAACGCGAGATGCGCATGAACAACATGGGTCAAGAACAACGCGCGAAGCAGCTTGCTCGTCAGCAAAACCGCGACATCTCAGAAAAGGTCGCCCTTGGCCTGGCAAAGCCGACAATGTCGAAAGAGTCCATGCTTGACTCGCGCTTATTCAACCAGGAGTCTCTTTCTGGCAGCTTCGGCGAGGAAGACACGTACAACTTGTATGACAAGCCTCTCTTCCACGGCTCTACGGCAGCCCAAGCCATCTACACTGCTCGCGGAAACATCACAGAAGGCAACGACGAATCATTCGGCGGTGGCACGGATGATGGTATCCGGGGTGCGTTGAACAACGACCGCTTCGGCCTTGGGCAGGCTAGAGTCGGATTCGAGGGTGCAAATGAGCAGGAAATACGGGAAGGTCCTGTGCAGTTCGAGAAGGACTCAGGTGATGTGTTCGGGTTGAATCAGTTCTTGGACGAGGCCAAGACGGGCAAGAAGCGTGGACTGGATACCGAAGTCGGCGGTTCGCGAAAGAGACAGGCTTTGGAACGGGCGGAGGAGCGCGAGTAGATATGCGTATGTTCTGTATTGTATTACAATAGTATATTGACTTGTTTTTGGCCACCGGAAGGGAGGATGCAATATAACGAAACCACACCACTGGGACCTCCCTGCATGGCCGCCTGGCGAAATGGCATCGCGTCTGACTACGAATCAGGAGATTGCAGGTTCGACCCCTGCGGTGGTCATTTTAGTTTTGTTCTCATCCTACGCTACAAATTTGAAAATCATTACAATGGTCCAGACTCTAGAAACTAGTCTTTGAAACGCTACGATGATGAAAGGCAATGGTATTCTGATGTTTGGGAAGCTTAGACAGTTTTGTTGAACCATTGATGTTGACACCGGAGGCAATCTGCTGGGCTGTAGTGAACACTGTTATGCGGACTGACCTGATTGAGAACTTTGGACAAGGAAATACTTTGCTAAAACTCGACAGCCCCAGCACTGCGCAAAGAACAGTCCGAGCCACTGTTTGTTTGTAACAACCCAACAGAATGCCCCAGGTGTAAATGTTAATGGTAAGGAGGACCCAAGATAACATCTTCGGGGTCTGACTGTTTCGGCTTGGCTGTTTTTCAGCTGAACTGGTAGTCCTGGCATACACATAAACTTCCGAAACGAGACCCTCGCTAGAACAATGAACTTAATGACGTAAGCCGTTCCTCTTGATCGCACCATCCAGACCTTTGTTTCAACAATTTGACCTTTCTTTCATTATTATCAATTACAACGGCAAGCGTCAAGACGGAGTAGATATCATAAAGTCATCAATGTCGTGAATTTCGGCGTTGAAAACTATCGATGGAATCCATTTCTTGCGGATTCAAGTGGATAAACTCAGAGAATTGTCCCTTCGGCTCGCCCCGAGCTCGTCCGCTTCAGTACCAGGCGATGACACGCAGCGCACGGTTGGTCCCTTTATCCCGCTGATGGAATAGTCGTAAAAAGAAGAGCGTCGAGACAAGCAAGCACAATGGGCGGCATCGTCGTATTGTTCGTAGATTTCGTCTTCGTTGGCCAGACGTTGGTAGCGCGCCAATTCAGCATCGACCGAGATTTGGGGCGAGTGAGATTCCGACGATGAAGAACGAGCGCAGGTCATGTCATCGCAAGTCGCCAGCCCCGAGCTCCAGCTCTTGTCCTTGCGTAACTTCCCCTCATTGAAGCTGACGTCCTGCTTTGGGCTATTCGAGTATAGACTCGATTGTTCGTCATCTGAGTCCTCCATTGCGTCTCTTGTTTGCAATTTCAGAAAGCCCGACCGGTCCCTCACAACCTCCTGAAGACTTGACTTGGTTATCTTGCCCAACCAGATCGCCTTGACAGTGAGTACGACAAGCACAATCCATGTCCCGAGCATTAATACAGACATTATCATGTGCAGCGTGTAGAATCCCTGCAAGTCAAAGACGTCTCCCAGATCGCGAGTTGTAGCGATCCAGCCAACTAAGAATGCTGCATTATTAATCCGTCGAGAATGACCGCACTGACGCACCGTTGGGAAATGTAACAGCCCAGCCTATTTAAGCTCGTTAGCTAAGTCAAGCTAGGTCTGCGTATAGAGTACACACATCCCAGTATGCCATCCAGCTTCTTATGTAGTTTGAAGAAATACGGTAAAAGAGCAAACAGGAAGAAGAAGATCGCTAGCGAGTAAAGAAGGAGCGCTGCTAGCACGCTCACTGCGTACCAGATCTCGCCAGCTTCTTCTCCCATGTTCTGGCGTGCATGAGGGAGTCAAAACGAAAAATCAGTCGTGGATGTAAACAACGGCTCTCTGAACTCACATCACACGGGCATGTCCTGCGAGGTTGACGAGTGCAAGTGCGGTGAAGCCAGGAGGTCCTATGGGTGCGTTAGTCAGGAGAGGTATATGTGATGCAGACTTTACTTACCACAAGCAACAAATGCGCCATTGGCCTGGGGACCAGATAGGAACCCGGTCTTGGGTCGATGAGTAAGTAGGCCGACGCACTCAAGATCACGGGTCGTACGGTCATTATTCGCAGGATGTAGATGCTCAGGTAAAAGAAAGTCATGAAGAAGCCAACGCCTTGGAAGAAGTAGCCAGTTAGAAGAACGCCAATGGCGCGAGGCTCGGAGGGATCCAGCACGTCGAGAACATTGAAGGCCACAACCCCGACGAACATCTTGCTGGAGCTTAGCAAAAGCATAGAATAGATACAACGAGGAGCATACCATGGGAAAAATCTACACGATGATTTAAATGTAAAAGATGCGACTCAACATGGTCTGAACTTACCAAAAACATGTACGCGGGAGTGAACTGTGTCACATCGTGGGTTTTGTTGAACCAGATCATAAGCATTGGTATGCAGATTACCAGCGACAAAGAAGTGTAGAGCCTAGATCAGAATGAGATCAAGCCTAATTGTGAGGAATCGACACACCAGAAGAAAGCATAGACGAAGTTGGGAGAAAGTAACCCAACAGGTATCGCATAGTCAACACTCCCAATAACGATAGTTGCGAAGGAGAGCACCTAAAGCAATTTGTTCAAGAGTTTCCAGGGAAGCGATACAAGGATTGTACCATAAGCGGGACGAAGACGCCCGTGACGGGATCCATGATGAGGCAAACTGCTTGTTGAGGGTACACTAGAACATCAAATTAGTCAAACATTATGAAATAGTACCAAAACCACTCGCCGAATGCTTGTATCGTAAGGGCGAACACATTGAAGAGGAAGAACAAAACATTGAGAACGAAGAAGATAGTTTCTAATGTAGTGACCGCGGGCGAGTGATCCTTCAAGCCATTTAGCGTCACATATACGGCGCTTGTGCCCATTCCAATCGAGAACTATAGACTTCGGATTAACAAATAGTGAAGCCAGATAGAAGGACGCGCCGACTGCCAAGTCCATCCGTGTATACGACAAGCAAGACTTCCTGGCGGGGAAAACTCGGCCACGCGCTCTGCGTACGGCCCGCGACGATACATGGCGGTCGTTGGACGTGGCGAGTAGCAACAAGTTTGCGGAGGAGTAGGGACAGACAAAACGCTCAACGCGTTGTGATGGTAGGAAGCGAACCACTCTCGGACATTGCCGAACTCCATCAAACACCGTCAGACTGAACTCAAAAGGGACAGTGAACTACTAGTGAAGACCCGACTTGCGTACGGTCATGGAGGGATTCTCGACTTCCGCCGTGCTCCTCGCTCATCTGCATTCAAATCAGCAATGGGTCGTTCAAAATTCAAGACAAGGACCTCGGTCAACATCTTCAGGTTGGGGTTCTTTAAAGACACGGACCACCAAGGGGGAATGAGTTGCAGAACACAATTTCAAACTGAATGCACCACGCAGAGTTGGATCAAAAACATACACATTGGGGGGAAACGAAAGGTATACAAGCAAGTGATACATTACTGAGGTGAGAGGACAGCCGGAAAGTACATTTCTGGCTCTTCATCTGAATCTTCAACATTTTCCTCGTCTTCGTCTTCATTGTCCTCCTCCTCATCGTCCTCCTCATCATCGCCGTCACTGTCACTCTCGTTGAAAGTCAAAGAAATATACTCATCGCCGAGCTGCCCAACAAGCGCAGGTTCGGCCGGATTGGGATCACTAAAGATCGCAGGCGGCTGCTCTTCCACGGGTACAGAAGGCGCAGCCTTTCTGTTCCTGTTAGCTCGAATAACGTGCGGAAGCTTGCACCCTTTTATCGTACAAGTACCATTCTCCGCAAAGTCAGGACATTCTCGTACGTGCTGATGTTCACAGTCTAGTCCTTTGTCACAGTAGCCGAGGACCGCGAAATCGCGACACACGCCAGAGCGCACGCCGACGTTGACATGCGGGTACGGACACTGAGTTCGGGTGCAGCGCCCCTTGTTGACGAAATGTACACAGAGAGGAGTGCGTTCAGGCGTCGGATCGTGCGAGAGCTCGCAAGTCTCAGCAGTCTTGGAGCATTTGTCCTGTAGATAATTCCAGCAGATGGCGATTTTGTCGGGGTTATGTTGATACATGCAAGTGAGCCCCCTGCTGCAGGATCCTAAAGGGGCAAGCGTAAACATGGACCAGAGGGCGGGGACCTCCAGCATCGGACTGTTGAGGAATCGAGCGGCGTACCTGTTGTCGAAAATCGGGGGCAGGGCTTGTCGGAGTACTTGAGGCGCTTGGCTTCCTTGCGGGCCCTGGCAAGGCGTTAGTCTGGTTGTCGTCGTAGTGGCGTGAACAAACTTGTAGGGGCGTCGAGTATTGTTCAGTGTCATGTTCGGCCCGCCATTCCCACGGCCTCTGCGACCGCGAGTGCCGGTGGGTTTATACTGACGATGATTCGGTATCAAATGACCAGATTTCCTAGTAAATGATGGTGGGGGGCGAGACGACGCGGGCTTGGACGTTGATGGCGGCTTGGGGACTAAAAGGTATTATTACGGCTGCATGAACGTAGGTGGCCCACGCACGATCTTTGCGGACGAGAGAACGGGAAGAGGATTGAAATGCAACACCGTTGAGAACTACTTCCTTCGGCTGGGTCGAGCTTGAAGGGCGGGCTTGAGGTGGGGGCGTTCTTGAAGTGGGTCCGGTATATGCCGCCCTGGGTGGAGGCGGTCGATAGCTAGGATTGACGTAAGTGTTGCCCCGTCGCTGGGCAGGCTGAGCTTGCGCCTTGTGCATGTTGATAAACGCTAAGCAGGATGAAGAACAACAGCCAAAAGTCAAAATTCGGGAGAACGCACCACTGAGGCGTGCTATCTCGCTTTTCATCTGTGCTTCAGTAGCCATGACGGTCGTGAAGAAAGGGCTCTTTGTTTGGCAGTATTGATCGGAGAATAGAGCTGACTAACTCATCCGTATGCCTGTTTTATGGCTCCCGCAACCGCGACTCTTGTTGCCCTAACCTGCAAAGCCTACATAAACTCGGGACTTGCCTCTATCAAAGTATCTGGCCTTCAGACGCTTGTTAAAGCCCTGCATGATGAACAAAGAAATCAAGGGCATGGAGTGGTCACTGGTGGGTTCAGTGCTACCGTTCGGGAATTAGTGCTTATTTCTACAGTCAGCAACCACATATCCACGTACGACTTGTCCTTCCCAAAGTAATTTGGTCTCAACAACAGCAGGCTCGATGACCCGATGACCTGGGCTGTTCTCCCATGGCGTTATTTCCAAAACCCTCGTCTAACCCGTTGGACCTTGGGCGCTTCGGAAATCATGTTCACAAATCCGTGCGCGCCAACTATAGCCCTGTCACCACTTTTCTCAATATCTTTTAGTTTCCTGAGTGAATTCTTCAGTCATGGACAAGTTCTCGAGACATTTCGCGGCATGGGTATCTTTCAGCCCTCCGTGAACACCTCGATAGAAAAGCTCAACCAGGGTGAATGGATTCACTTGTACGGCGAAGGGAAGGTCAATCAACCCGCAAAATACGAGCTTGACGCGTCCGGTCGCGCCAGTCTACCGCGCTTCAAGTGGGGCGTGTACGTCCCACAACCTCTCGACCCTCATAAACTAATGGCATCTCAGTGGACACATGATCACTTCCGCTTCCAATATCCCCACTGTGATACCTATGTGGATATCAGGATTCGACAAGCTAATGCCCGAAGGTCGTCGGGCACCGTTCAAGTACTTCCCACGACCCGGAGCGCAATTGACCGTCACGTTTGGCGACCCCATTGCTCCGGAAGCGCTTCTCAAGACTATCCAGAATATCCCCGAAGCAGACCCTGTCCGGATACGCACGCATGTCACAACGCTTGTCCATGACGCCGTTGAATCACTTGGACGATCTGTATCAGGCAACACATTAGGGAATGCAGTTCCAAAAGACCCATTAGAGTAGACCCTAACAAAAGGAGTTCATTGCTTTCATAGGTTCATAATTTGTAGGACCACTGAGATTAGCTGCGAGATGCAAAATTCGACTTCTCAGTCCCGACGATGCCAGTAACATTCTAATATGGCCCCGGAGTCGGCGACGGTTTGCTGAGTGTTGTCGTTGCGTATAGCATGCCCATTGTGTAGCGCGCGCGGTAGAAAATCCACATCTTTGGCTCCGTGCTACTGCAATGGATCTCGCGGCCATTGACTAGACTCGTCGCTAGAAAACATGTCATTGTCCACAGCGGCGACTCGAACTCAGACATTACTCACTCTCTCCCCGGTGCTCGTTTGAGTAGCGTTGCGACGACAGGACTGGACCGGAGCTATGCCCGAACCTGGTTTTTACTGCCCACTATTGGTAGCCTAGTATATGAAAAGTGCTATTATAGTGTATGTGTAGCAGGTTGCTGACGGCTGGGCTCTGGCAAGCAAATAGCATCGATAACACGAACCTACTGCAAACAAAAAATGTTATGACCACCGCAGGGGTCGAACCTGCAATCTCCTGATTCGTAGTCAGACGCGATGCCATTTCGCCAGGCGGCCATGTCGGTCACCTTAGTGCAAAAGATTCAATGCGGGCCGGTGTCCCGAGCTCCCTTGCACAATCAATCGAAACCGCTTGCCCACAAACGGCCATCGTCTCCTTGTCATGGCACACCGAGCCCGTGGGAATATAGCAGAGGAAGAAGATGCGGCGACACTGAAGCTCGGACCTGGTTGGTGATTCATCACCCTTGGTTCTCTTTGTCCCAACGGGCGCGCCAGACTTTCAGAACGCAGGTTGTTTGCTCATTTCGGAGGTCAAATACTTGTTGGAGAATAAGGATAGAGAACCCCCTGATACTGCGTACGTGGCTTTGCAACATTCAATGTATCGACCTACATAACTCTTCTCAGTGTGTACACCAAAACCTTGGAGTACGTCAAGACATTCGCCAAGTTCAGCAGTACGGATTCAGCTGGTGCCGTTCGCGAGTGCGTTCCTTTGAATTGTCCAAGCTACCAGAATGAACATCAGAGATAGGATTCTCCGACGCGAGGCGCAATTGTCGCAGTTTGAGATAGCCCAAATCGCGAATCTATGTCCAGCTACATCGGAGGAGGCGAAGAGCATCATTCCAAGGTTCGTGACATACTCTACCTCGTCTCCACTACCTGATTATCTTTCTATCTAGTCTCGTGAAAGTAGACGATGATAGGTTACAAGCCCTTCTTGACGAGATACAGATAATGCGCAAGTTCCAGTCGTAGCATTGATTCCCACACTTTTGCGTGTATTCTCTTTCACTATTTCAGAATTCACAGTGTTATGCTACGTTTTCTCATACGTGCCACATTGAGTCGCGTCCATGCATCTTCAACTTGTCGAATCCGACAATCAACCGTGTACGGACCACTCACTCACGTCAGGCGGACAACAAGCGGGCCGCATCATCCTATATTATCTTCAAGACTGAACCTGGACTCGAGGACTGACCATCATGTTGTGTAGGACTGTGATACTGGCGGTCTCTCTCGGTAGTCTCCTCTCTGTATCTGGACTCGGCACACCAGAACCCACAACTCTGTGGACATACAACGGCATCCTCAACCCGGATGATCCTCTCAATGCCGGCATCGAGACTCTCGCTGGTGTGCAGAATCTTCTTGTACACAATGGCTCGGCGAGTGGCCGCAGCTATGCACACCATGCCATCGCAGAGTACATATCCGGGACACTCTACCTTGCTTGGAGCTCTGGACTCATAGACGAGGACCAGAATGGGCAACAGACCTGGATTGCGCAAGGTAGCTTATCGAACGAAATGTCGGAATGGTCATTTGGGGAGCCGCGTGTGGTTGTGGGTAGTGCGCTACTCACGAATCAGAGTGAAGAGGCCAACTACACATACTGGTGCGACAATAATGTGGGTGTATCCTACGAGACAATGGAGATATGCATTTACCTTGAGGGCAGATTGTCCAACGGGCCAGCCAGCCAAACGCTGTCGTACCTTTCGAAGGAGAGGTTTATCTCATTACAGAGCTGGTGGACATCGTATGTTTCGCGGAGGGCACAAGCAAGTATACTGTCGGAGCTGGACGCTACATTGTCCCACTCTCTGTTCCGGATGAAGCGGGATGCTGGCTCTCACAGACAGAATACTACACGGAGCACCTATACAACCAGACCAGCCTTTCCGTTGACATCTGCCCAGAGCTGTTAATGACTGGCTTGTCCGCCTTGCTCGAAAGGCCAGACATATTGCCGTTTACGAATGCGCGGCTCATCAACGCAGGTCAATTCTTTGCTTCGGACGGACAGACGCCTCTTCAAGAGGTTACCCACGCTGTGTGGTTTGATGATGGTCAAGGAAGTGGGTACTGGCAACGATTCTGGCGGGACGTGAAAGGTAGCAATAACTCACTGGTATGTTATCGTACAACCCATCGCCATAGCGCTCATCGTATGCAGGTAAATTGGGTAGAATTTACCAGTGATCCAAAGGGTGCCGACTGGTTCCCGAATACTTTCACGCCTGCGCAAAATTCGATTTATGCCTCGAATATCCCGGACAGCAACACAAAGTCGTTTTACGGATCGCTTGGTTCCTCCAGAAATGGATCTCTTGCTCCAACATACTTAGTACATAACCCTCAGTACTATCCAGAGACGCGGTGGCGGCAGCCTTTGGCTCTCACCATAGCCCACGACGGTGTACACTTCGAATGGTCGAGGGTCTTACGGACAAACGGGTCGACTCACATCGTACCAGATACAAGGTGAGCTGTGCTCAGTTCGCGTAGTGGCCAACAGCTAACAGGAACAGAGGAATCAAACGAGTGGGATTCTCTTACCCTCATGCGACTTTGGTAGGAGATGAGCTGGTGGTTGCGTATAGCGAAGACAAGGAGAACATATGGATCAGCCGAGTGTCGTTGTCCAGCCTTGGATAATGTCACTCGCTCCTGAAGAAGGCTCGAGGTTGTTGACTGTACTTCTCAGAATTTCTTGGGGTACTTTTGCATAGCCCGGATAGTACCAAGTTGTGCACCAAATCTCTTGGTAGTAGTAATCATACTGATCCATATGCTGTTCTGCAAGCGCATCAACTGTGACAGCGATCTTGGCATACACATGATTGGTCTCTCTCAACACGCCAATCTAAGTGGCGGCACTGCAAAGTTCAATGTTTGTTGTTGCATGCATCGGAGACGTTGTGCGGCTGAGGCATGTTTAACCTGGAGGATATGACGCCGAATGGCCGAATACGGCGAGATGGCCGAGCGGTCTAAGGCGCCAGACTAAGGATCAGCTTGCTGTGCAAGTGTCTCATCTGGTCCGAAAGGGCGTGGGTTCGAATCCCACTCTCGTCATTTTGGCGCTTATTGGTACCATTTACCTTTAATGTCGGTCGGACCCTCGGGGGTCATCTTATTGTCTCTGCCATTGAAATAACGACAATATTCACAGCCATCTTTTGCTTCTGTGTGAAGTAAACGTTGAACACTGGCACCCTTGGCAATATTCCCGCCACAGCAGCGGCGTCTCGGCTTTTCGATCGCGAGTTGCCGCCTGCAGTGCCTGAACAGTATTGTACCCAAACCCCCATCACTAACTTAGCCCATGATACCTGCATTCCTCATTTTGTCGTAGCGATGGTGGGGCAATCAGTAGCCTACTCAATACTCGTATTGATGCAACCTTTAGGTGTTTGTTAACAACAAGAAATTCGCGTGGTATGTAGTCGGTTTGACAATCGTGGGCACAATAATGATATATGTTCCAGTGAATCTTGCATTAAAGGCCATCGCTCTTCGTCCTGCTCACACAACGACCGCCCGTTATTCGAGATCAAGAAGAAGGGTCGTCCTATTTCTCAATGCGAAAAGTGCCGCGAACTTCGCCAATCTCGTCGGGTCCATTCTAAATGCAATTGCAATCCCGCCGAAGAAGGGACCTCGACACAGACAAAGTTGAAGGGTACAAATAAAGGTGCGGCTCTCAGAAGTTGCTGCTTGCCATCGGTGCCAACATTCCACAGCGAGACAACGATTTATTCCCATCGTGCCTGCTCTACCCAACGGTATCCAAGATGCCATCCGCCCCTCTACGTCTGGGACGTCCAGACCGCCTGACTCCCGCCAGCAGGGTGCGTTGACACATTTCCATCCCGCACATCCACTCTCATCTCGATATTTGATACTCAGTGTCTACACTGCTGAACCCGTGCACTTGTAACCTGCGCCGATGCAAATGTGGCGCCGGCCAGAAACGAGCGCCCGAGGACTGTAGTGGGCTTTCCACCTTGGCTGAGGCAGCAGCTGCCCTCGAGTCTACCCCGCCCAAATCCAAGACGCCGCCTCCCAAAGCCCGCATCATCACGCGCCCAAACAGTCCCAGCCGCAAGCGTCGGAAACATACTCACCCTCGGTCAACACCTCCTCCCCAGTCGCCTGTCCAACTGCCGCCCATCACTCTACCAGAGTTCACTGGCACGGCAAATGTCCCAACGTTCGACACCATCCCTTCCATTAGCAATATCATGTCCATCGAGGGCTCGGGCTGCACATGTGGTCTGTCCTGTTCCTGCCTCGGCTGCACCGAGCATCGTGGGGAAGAACATGCAGACAAGGACCACGGATGCTGCAACGACGGCTCCTGCCGTACGTGTGAGGATAATCGACATGGACTTGAGCTCCCTCCTCCTTCTGGTGCACTGCAGAATTTTTACGCCCTCGCGAAGAGGCTGCCGGAGCCCCCGAAGACAGGTCTCGGCGTGTCCATCGACCCCATGCGGGTATACGGCAGCCAATGGGATAGCTGGGCCACTAGACAATCAGTCCAACTTCCCAAGTTAGACTGCTGTGGTGGAAATTGCGGTTGTCCTGGTGGAAAATGCGGATGCGGCAAACAGTGCGATGGCTGCTGCGACCAACATACCGCTCAGGAAACTTCCTCGAGCTCAATCCCACAGTCGTCGTCAGTACCAAACGAAGCTTCACCAGTTGTTGCGCCAAAGAAGAGCTGCTGCTCCCGTTGATCTCTCCTTTTGGTTTTGGGTTCGCTATACATCTTCTTTCGACGTTCTACTTATCGCACAATTTTTTGAGGAGTCCTTGCTCATGTACTATAGTTATGCCGTCTCCAGCCACTTCTTGGTCAACCATTTCCTTGCGAACCCTCGCGAATACCAGGACCTACTTACGCTCAGCGATAGATCGTGTGCACACGATCCCCAGAGGGCCTTGATGATCTATATCACTCTGGTATTCTTCTCTCTGATTAAAGAATTTGATTGGGCGGCCATTGTTGTCCTCATCGTGTACGGTGTGATTGCTACTTCGTGTTTAGCTGCCAACGATATGCTCATCCTCGCGGATGGAATGACCAAACGATGAGACGTGGGGAGCTGCCAAAGCGCCGACTGGCACACAATCTTTGAAATGTCAATAGTACTTACCCTGTGTTTTCTTACGGAGCAAACGACACTGTCTTGTTTTCTCGGCGAGCTATGGCAATGGAAAGGAACAGGAAGGAAGTCATGCTGTATGAGATATAGAAAACTTGACCGGACTTTGTGTGATTCTCTTTGAGGACAAAGCTCATTGATAAGTACACAAGATTAGTCGAATTGCATCTACAATTTCAGTGTCCACTTCCGTACCCATTGTTTAACGGAAGACCTGTAACCTTGCACAATATTACTGCATTTGCTTTAGGGTCGTACTAGTATTGCGTTGGACATTAGACTAGACCTCGAGAGACAGAAGATTGCGTATATAGACAGCCGTAAAATAGTAACCAGACCAAGTGACGAACAACAAAAAACATACAACAGCAATGTAGCTATGTCTACCCCAGAGTCTCAACTTCCGCATTACGCTCCGTTTGCTCTCAACACCATCGCCTCCAAAGGGATTGCGACAAACTCTTCTGAAGGGCTTCCAACGCCTTCTGGTGCGGCCCACACCGCATCGTCCAAAATATACACAAGTATCCCGCCTTTGCCATCGACCGACGCGCTCACCCTGAACATCGGCATCCGTGACTTCTCGTGGGCACGTCCCGCAGGAATCACAAGCAAGTTGTGCTTTGCCGCATACTCCTCCACGATGCTCTTGAACGTGACCTCCTGCGTCCGCACCGCATTGAGCGTCTTCTTCTGCACCACGGGCGCCTTCGCAGCTGTCTCCTTCGCTCCAATTTCCGCACGGAAATCCGGTTTCGCCAGCTTCGCAGGCGCATTCGCGCCCAGTTCAATCGCATCATTCATCAACTGCAGTCCACGCGTAAATCCACGCTCCGCGCCTTTCACCGCTACAGCGCCCTTCCAGAACGTATACCACTGGGCAACCTCCTCGAAGCTGACCCTGGGCTGTACAAGCCAGAAATGCAGCGTATCCAGCCACTTGGGGAAAAACTCTGTCTCCAGCAGCTGGGCGGTAATTGACGTGTGGAGCAACGGCGCCCAAGCCAAAACAGCCTCAATAGGTTGCATATCCTGGTTCCGCGGGTTGACAGTGAAATCGTCGCGAAGCGTCGCGCCGAGCTTGGGGACAATGGATTTAAGCAGAAGATTGTCCCATTCCGGACCACCAAACACGTCTCTCCAGGGCGCAAGGTCGTCCGGTACTGGTTCACCTGCATTCCAGCGCCGCAGCACACTCTTCACTTTCCGACGTGCCTCGCTCGTGAGTTCGTCCATGCGCAATCCGAGATGAGGGAGCCATGGGAATACGATACTTTGTAGCGACGCCTTGTCAAGCTTGGGAGACCAGTCGGCGACTGCCTTGCGAACCTTAGGCAGTACTAACTGGTCCATAACGTTATCGGCTATAAAACGAGGCAGGAAGGCGGACCACGCTTCGTATAGCCTGACTACGGCGTCGGGTTCGTGCGCTGACCACTCATTGTTGATGGCACTGCGAACCTTTGGTAGCCAGACATTCCACAGAAGGCTATCAAACGGAGACATTGGCTTCACTCTGAATAGGTCAGAATGATAACCAAAAAGGTAATGAGGCGTACGCACTGAGAGTCTGCGGGTGATTTGTACGTTGGTGCGCCAAAAGCATCGACTTGTGTTTCTTCCTTAGGAGCCTGGGATACAGGTAATGCACCAGTCCATTTACCAAGTATGTCAACGAGGTATCCAGGGTTTTGTAATGGATTCCACTGCTGGAGTAGCCGTCGAGCCTGTAAAGCTGTAAGCCGGGACCAATACGAGGGACGAAGAAACGCACGACTGGTGCAATAGCACCGACAATGATTTGGTCTAGGTGGTATACAGCAAATTCTCGGCCAAAATCCCTCAGAAGTCGCTCGATGAGGGGATCAAAGGATTCAAGGGCGGGCTCGTAGCTGCTCGACAAGTTCTTTGCAGTTGCTTGGAGTTCATTCGTCACCAGCTGTATCTGCTGGAGACGGGCGATGACTGGCACATTTGTTAGATCCACTCGTGAGGGAAATCAGCAACTCACGTCTAGCTTCTTCCTCGACTTTCTGTCTCAGGCGCGCATCATCCCGTATTGCTTGCTTCTTCTTCATATCGACAAGCCGAGCCTCACTAGCAAGCTCGGCTACTTGCGTTTTACAAGAGTCACGAATGAGTCGAACGTTGTGTCTGATTTCAGGAATACGTTCAGGGTCGTTGGAAGCGCCGTAGGAACCAGCGATGGAAACTTCGGCAAGTGAGCCAACCTCCCGTGGCTTTCGTTTGGTTAGAAAATGTTCTACTTTTAAAGGAAGGAAACATACCACTGCGCCTGTTGCGTCGATAATTTGACCAATGCCCGACGTCGACGTCTCCCCAGCGTCCTCGAGGATTTGATTGTAGGTCTTGTGCTCGACCTTGGTCTTGATCTTAGAAGGTTTCTTCCATGCGTCTGACCGCTTCTCCTGTGCTTTGCCTTTGCCTTTGCTCCTGACTTTACTCCTAGCCTCTTCCTCTTCGTCACTCACGTCCTCTCCACGACGCTTAGCCTCTCGTTTAGACTGGTCTGTGCGCTCCTTGAAGCCGCGGAATGCAATTCCAGAGCGTCCGGGACGCATCTTGGTTTCGACGGGCGTGACGATACCCTCGCCTGATGATCCCAGCCCAGCACCTGCTTGCCAGCCCATCTTCTGCAGCATACGGGCACCAAAGGAGCCTGAAAGTTTCTGGAAGTGAGCCTGTTCACTGGGATCGAGAACGCGTTCAGGTTTTGGAGCAGCGCGCTGGAAAGAAGTGGATTTATTGGCCCCAAAAGACGAAGGAACGTCGCTGGATATGTCGGATGGACGTTGGCGTGCATCATCAACGCCTTGTGCAAAGCTGGTGAATGAAGGAGTTTCAGAGACGTCGCGTGCGTGGGCGCCAAAGCCAGCCTTTGCGAACGATGTAGACGGAGAAGCCTCCCAGGACGTCGAGTTTGCCGCAGAAGTAAAGCCAAGGCCCCGCGACCCAAAACCGCTTTGAGAGCCTAGACCGCCACGCCCTTGTGAGCCAAATCCTCCCCGCGCTCCTGATCCCAGTCCTCCACGGCCCATACCAAGTCCACCGCGATTGAAACTACTGTCCTCGGCAGTGTCATCAGGCGTGCTCTGGATCCGAGGTGAAGGTCGTCTGGAAGGTTCAGAGTCGTCAGACATGTCCTGGTCATCCACATCCGCGCCCTCACCCTCGGATCCGTCAGAGTCTTCCTCAGCGTCTTCCATTGTCACGTCCTCAGCATCTAGCTTCTCTTTTGTGGCCGATACAAAGGCAGGCTGCTTCTTTGGCTGATACTTCTTGCGCGGTTTGTCCTCCTCTTCATCACTTTCTCCAAAAACACCGTATATCGCATCCTCCTGGCCACCCCGTTTACGCCGTTTCCTTCGGTATGGATCCTCAAAGAGCGCACGTTCAGCCGCGGTGTCGGGATCAGAGTCCACGCCGCGGTGGTCGTTGCCGTCGGACGAGTTGGAGGAATCAGAATCGTCGCCGTCGTCGAGCACACGTTTGCGACGCGCCATGCAGGGAATAGTAGTGATAGTGTGTGGACAAGGTGCGACGGCAAACGCCGAGTCATACGATCGCGACAAGCAAGCCCCTCCTCCTGCATCCTCTTACCACCACCTCATACTGCTGGACGGCACGGGAGACTCTCACTGTGCCAAGTAAGAAACCAAATAGGAACAGGAATATATACGTTTTTGACCAATTTTGTGCGTCTCTCTACCTGCCGTTGTGGACGCACAAACCGACTGTGATGAAGTGTACGTGGATTTCGGTGCACCCGCAGGCGTCCGATTCTTGAAATGCTATCACTGTCGCTGAGTTTCTGTACAAACGAAACAATCAGTGCGGCAGGATTTTGGTTGCACACGCTATAGCACGACTTTTCGACGACCCAATCAAGCACTTTCGAGCGTCTCGAGTCTCGTCGTGAATGTTCACGCCCAAATCCAAGCCCTCTTATCGCGTCAAGTGGACGACATATACCGCCATCTTCACTGACCTCACGCATTGCCCCGTATCTAATACCCTGTCAAGCATCCCAGCTACTTTACGCATGGCTTGTGGGCCTTCCCATGCCGTCGACAGTGCTCTCGGACTCGTCTTTACATACCAGCCATGGCAAGGACATACTACTTCGAAAGGTGCCAATGATACTACTAGATGCTGTACTTCGTATTCACAATGATTCTCAGACGATGGCTATTGCTTTGCCTGAACGACTGGTCATTGTCGAGCCTCGGAACCATTGTACATTCCGTCCTTTCTACACTCGCATTATCTTGCTGCGTGTCCCTTATGATAGCAAGTACAGATGCTTGCAATTCCCCGCGCTCACGAGACCCGAGGATCCTGCAGCCTGCGAGCACCCTGCGAGTCTATTTGCTCAATGCGGCCTCTGTGGGAATGCCAAGCTTGACGAACTTCCAACGTTTATCATCTGAGAGTGCGGTAGTATGCCTAGGGATATGGGGAGGAAGCCGTGCAAGCATAATTGAAGGTTCGTGCATACGGTCAACTGAGCAAGCTGAATGGATTCCAAGGTCCCGATTGAGATTACGCCTTGCGAGCGACCATCATACACTTGCAAAGAACCTACGCGGTGCCAATCCCCAATGGCCGAGTTATCTCACCATGCGGTTGCTAGGGTTGTTCCTGGTGTGGAATGAAAGTATAAAGTCCAGCTCAAGAATTGCGAGAGCAGTACCCTGCCCTTTGGTCTTCGACGGTCACAATGCGTTGGTCCCCTGCCCTCTTCCTTGTCGCCGCTCACTTTGCCCTTGCCACCCCACTCGTCTCCAAGCGCTGGGAGGATGCTTCCTTCCTTGAGAAGCATTCGTGGAATGCTGTTCCCCGCGGCTGGGTTTACCAGTCTGCACCGAGCCCCGACCATCTGCTCGACATGCGCATTGGACTGAAAAAGGCAAGGGGCAGTGAGCTCATCGCAGCTCTCTACGAAGTCAGCACTCCCTCCAACGAGAGGTACAGACTTTCCAAGTTATATCCCATCTTTTGTTTCTCATTGGAGTCAAAGGTATGGCCAGCACCTATCGAAGGAGGACGTTGATGCCCTCGTCGCGCCGCATGCCGACACTGTCGAAGCTGTCGAGTCATGGCTTCGGTTCCACGGCATCGAACCTGCCGAAGCGCTCTTCCGCTCGTCTGGCGGAAATTGGCTCACCCTCTCGGTATCCGTCGCCCAGGCCGAGCGGATGCTCGACACGACGTACGGTGTCTACACGCATCCTGAAACCTCGGAGACCGTTGTCCGCACACTCAGTTACTCTCTCCCGGAGGAGCTGCACCAGCACATCGATGTGATGACCCCCACGACGTACTTCAGCACTCTTCAAACCCTTAGGTCCAACAGCTTCATCATCGAGGAGAACGTCGGCGACAACGATGTCGCCTTGAAGACGGCGGCAGTCGGCGCGGCGGTACCTTCCAGCTGCAACACGGCCATTACGATTGCTTGCTTGAAAGCGTTGTACAACAGTAAGCGCCATGTCACATACTATGATATTAGTTCTCAACTTCACTTTTAGCTGCTGGATATGTCCCGACTGCGACTGATGTCAACGTCCTTGGAGTCGCCGGGTACCTCGATCAATACGCTAACCGCGCCGACCTTCAGACCTTCTTGAAGGCCTACGCTTCCAATGCGACTGGGACCAGCTACGAGACTGTTCTCGTCAACGAAGGAGGCGATGACCAGAGTGACCCGGGTGTCGAGGCTAACCTTGACATCCAATACACTGTCGGTCTTTCCGCACCCACCCCCAACATCTACTACAGCACTGGTGGTTCCCCGCCATTTATCCCCGATTCGGATACGCCGACAAACACCAACGAGCCGTATCTCGACTGGCTTAACTTTATCCTGGCGGAAGATACTATTCCCCAGACTATCACGACTTCGTACGGTGAGAACGAGCAGACGATTCCGCGGGATTACGCCGAGTCTGTGTGCGACCTCTTCGCTGAGCTTGGTGCGCGTGGAGCTACCGTCTTCTTCTCCAGTGGTGACTATGGGTACGTTTAGCGCATTCTTCTATTTTATTCCAGTAATGCTAATGACCTTGTAGTGTTGGCGGAAGCGACTGCCTGACTAACGATGGAACCAACACCACTCTTTTCCAACCCGCATTCCCCGCCTCCTGCCCATATGTTACCGCCGTTGGTGGCACACACCTTGTCAACCCCGAACAGGCCGTCAGCTTCAGCGGTGGAGGATTCTCCCGCTACTTTGACCAGCCAGACTACCAGACCGCCGCCGTCGACGACTACGTCTCCGCCCTCGGAACCCAGTACAATGGTCTCTACAACCCTGCCGGACGCGCCTACCCCGACCTTGCTGCTCAAGGCTCTGGGTTCCGCGTTGTTATTGGTGGTAGCGTGTACTCTGTCGGTGGAACCAGTGCCAGTTCGCCAACGGTTGCGGGGATCTTTTCTCTCCTCAATGATTACCGCCTGTCGAATGGTCTTCCATCGTTGGGCTTCGTCAATCCCCTTATTTACGCAAACCCAGCCGGGTTCAACGACATCACAGCGGGGAACAACCCTGGCTGTGATACGAATGGATTCGACGCGACGGCGGGATGGGACCCGGTCACTGGGTTGGGCACGCCGGATTTCTTGAAGCTCCAGCCTATTGTGTTGGCGTAAACAAACTATGTATCGTTGTAGCTCAATGTTAAAATGTGTACTATGCTCAGGCTGTGTGGGATCTACTCATAGATATCAAATTTCTTTGCCTGGAGGATATGTAAAATGAGATAGTAGCTAATCCGCTCAGGTAGTGTATTTGAGGAGCAGTGGCCTCAGACTGGCCGTGGTCCGGTTCCGCCCCGGGGCATAATGTGGCGCAGACAGGAGGATAGGCGAGCTGGCCGAGCGGTCTAAGGCGCCAGACTAAGGACCAGCTTGCTGTGCAAGTGTCTCATCTGGTCCGAAAGGGCGTGGGTTCGAATCCCACTCTCGTCAGACAAGGGTCACCACCTTTTCTTTTGCTCTCGAGCTGCTTTCGAGCGTGCGGAATATGTACATTGCAGGCGGCCCGTCGTGGCAGTAGACTCGATGCTCGCGAGCCACAGCGCTGAGTCATTGGGCGCCTATGCATGGACCGGTGTATATTGTACGTATGCTCAGATGGCTTATAGCACAAAGCTTTGAATTTGTACAGTGCCCGAGGCTTCATGTTGAATGGGTGCTTCGCGGATGCTCCGCCCTTCGAGTTCCATGATTAGAATTTTCATAAAGCCAATGTAATGTATAAGTAGTATAGCAACCCGGTGGCCTAGTCAAACGAGAAGACGTCTTTCGAGTTCACGCCTGAGACCTCTCCGTGCGTCTTTTCTCTTTGCGCTCTCTTCTCGGCGAAGTTCTCCTGCAGCTCCTCAACCTCCCGGAGCCGACTCTGCCGTATGAATTCTGCATTCGACGCCCGTTCCTTTTGCATCATCTGTGTTTTCCTCTCCTTACTTGGCTCCCACTTCCCCTTCAGTATCCTCCTGACCGCCTCGGGGCTGATCCTGAACTTCTGCGCAAGAAACGGCGTTGTGAACATATCAGGGTCATGGTGGTGCAACTGTCGTAAACCGTCCATAGCCTCGCGTGATATCTTTCTTGGGGGCGCCCATCCTTCAGGGAACGACTCCTTCATCACTGCGCGGTGCTTCGCGTACTCTGCCGGCGTCGAGGTTTTCGGTGGTTTCCGTTTGTGAATTGGCGGCGTCCCAGGGCGCGCACGGTGCACGGCGTTGTCGTCTTCGGACAGATCCACAGGCCCGTCGTCGTCCAGGATAGATTTTGGGGCCGGGAATCCCTGGACGTTCCATTTACTTAGACCAGATGGTCCAGCAGAGTAGCAGCGGCGCGTGAGGCGGGTGAATAATGATATAGACATGAGTGTGGGGAGAAGAGGATAAATGCGATCACGATCGAAGCTCGGTTTGTTTTCGAATGCTCAATGCTGTCACGAGCTCGGACCGCGCTTTTGTCTTTCTCCTACGTCCGCTCTCGGCCAATTTCTTCTTCTTTGATTCCACGGGCGATGTCGGATGAACCAGACGCGAAACGGCGTAGGCTGGATGTCGGCGAGGGCGGTTCCGGGAGTGCTGGCCCAAGTGGTAGTGCCAGTACTGAGGCCGTGGCCGCAACACCAGCAACGACTAGCACAGGTGGTGGGCATAGCCCAAAAACCTCTGGGCGAGGGAGATTCAAAAAGGGCGATTTCCCGACACGGCGGGATCGTATCGAGGCGCCTAGAGAGCAGGTAGAGGACGAGATCCCAGAGGTGCGCTTGCCCAAACGCAATGTTGCCCTTCTTCTGGGATTTTGTGGTTCTGGATACCACGGCATGCAATAGTGCGCATTTTTGCAGCGCATTGCAGACGCGTCTGACATCCATCCAACAGCTCTACGCGTGAAGGACAGCTGGATATGACCCATCCAAGCATCGAGGGCACACTCTTCCAAGCGCTGATAGAAGCCGGCGCCATATCCCGCTACAATTCAAGCAACCCCCTCAAAGTGAACTTTCAACGCGCAGCACGCACGGATCGCGGCGTCCATGCCGCCGGGAACGTCGTCTCCTTCAAGATGATCATGAACCTCCCTGATAAGACTGAAGCCGACATGCTCGCCGCCATCAACGCAGCACTTCCGCCTCAAATTCGCGTCTGGGAATTTATTCGTACCAAAAACTCGTTCAACGCGCGCCAGATTTGTGACAGTCGCCGTTACACCTACTTCTTCCCATCATATCTGCTCATTACACCCAAGCCGGGCTGTGGTTTTCGCTTAAACCTGGATCGCTTTCTTGGTGAGCCGTGGCAGGCGCCGGAGGACCCATTCTGGGAAGGTATGGATGAGAATGAGTCCCGGGAGGCGATGCTGAGCAGGAAGAGGGCCTGGCGAGTAACACCAGAGCACCTCCAGCGTCTGAGGGAGGCTGCGGCAGTGTACCAAGGCACACACTCGTTCCACAACTTCACCCTCACCACGAACCCTACTGCGGGAACAAACAGGCGCTATATGAAGAGTTTGGAGGTGCAAGAGCCACAAGTGCACGATGGCACTGAGTGGATCCCAGTCCAGTTCCATGGCCAGAGCTTCATGTTGCATCAGGCGCGTTTTCTTGTCTCAAGATCAGAGTGCTTCTCTAATTATCTGTAGATTGTATGTCATTCCTAGACGCCATTTCTGGCCTACTGACCCTTGACGTGCAGCGCAAGATGATGTTCGCGATGATCATGGTCGCTCGCACGAAAACGCCGCCTGTTATTATCAACGAGGTTCGCCTGTTCTCGTGTCTTATGCGACGTACTGAAATATGCTAGTTATACGTCCAACGCAAAGTTCTCGTGCCCAAGGTCCCTGCCCTCGGTCTTCTCCTCGAAGCTCCAGTGTACGACGCCTACAACGCTGTCTGCGCCAAAATGGAGCCCGGCCCTGACAAGCGTGAACCCATTCGCTTCGAACCGCACGCCGAGAAGATTGAGGCCTTCAAGAACGAATTCATCTACAGCACCATGCGCGAAATCGAGTCCAAGGCAGCAGTATTCGACAAGTGGATGCGGTCGGTGGATGACTACGTTGGTGACGACCTTCTGTATTTGAATCCTGATGGCATAGTGCCGGAGCAGGCGGTCATTCTCCCTAAACAGGAGAGGAAGAGCAGATTTCATGAGAATGCAGCGTTTGACAAGACGACGCTGGATGATGATGAGATTGTCGATGATAGCGATGAAGAGGCCGAGAGGCCGAGGACACGGAAAGAGCTTGAGGAGTTGGACGGGTAAGACAAAAGGTGGATGTCTTTATTGCATCAAGTAAATGTAGGATTTCTGTAGCCAAACTCCACGATCTGTCGCTTTCACCGGCCAATGTCTGAACCCTGACAGCGAGCAGAATGCGAGCTGAGAGGGCGTCTCAAGGTGCACGTGGTCGTGACTTCAGGCATGCGTGGATCGTGACATCAGTGCGATCGTTCATGCATCGCGCGCCTGGGCCCTGGACGCCTTTAGTTCCTCCCACCACCACCACTACCAACATAATTGCTAATCATCATGCCTCTTCCCCGTGGAATTGTCGAAGAAATCAAGCGGATTATCCCACCACTGGACGGGACGCTGCATAAGGGCCAGTCTGGTAAGTAGGTCGGATGCGTACATCGATGTTGGCAAGAGCCAATGCCATCTATGCAGGCCGCGTTGGTGTTCTTGGAGGTGCACTTGAGTATGTCTGTCACCTCTCCCTCTACCAAGATTCTGCTGATGACAGTTGGTCGTCAGCTATACTGGCGCACCGTTCTTTGCGTCGATGGCTGCTCTCAGATTTGTCAGTATCCAATGACATTCCTTCAACCTGTATATGCAGCCTTACGAAGAGAGTAGGGCGCCGACTTGTCGCATGTCATCTGTTCGCCGACTGCTGCACCTGCTATCAAGTCGTACTCGCCCGACCTCATAGTGCATCCCATTCTTGAACCGAAAGGGTTTGTACTCATTTCTGTATTCTTTCTCTCATTCTCTCAGCCTTGGAATACGTCGCTCTCTTCCGTGCACCCAGATAGTAATCCAGCCCTTCAGAAATGCCGATATCGTGAAGAAAGAACTCTCTGGCCTGCTCAGCCGCCTGCATGTCATCATCATCGGCCCTGGTCTTGGGCGCGAGCCATACATGCAGACGTACGCGTCCACCGCCATGCAGCTTGCACGTGAGCGCGGTATGTATCTCGTCATCGACGCCGACGCGCTTCTCCTCGTCGGTCAAGACCCTTCGCTCATCCGGGGCTATCCCAAGGCGGTACTGACGCCAAACGTCGTTGAGTTCAAGAGGTTGTGCGAGCAAGTCGGTGTTGCTGAGGGCTACGACAAAAATAACACGGACGAGCGGGCGGCAGGCGTGTCAAAGGCGCTGGGAGGCGTTACGGTGCTCCAGAAGGGCGGAGAGGACATTGTCGCTGTGGAGGGCAGTGAGTCGGTGCACGTTGATGTCGAGGGCGGCTTGAAGCGGTGTGGAGGGCAAGGTGATATCCTAAGTGGGTGCGTTGGGACTCTCTTGGCATGGGGGAAGTGTTATGAAGATGGCGCATTCGGGTGAGTGACATTCAAATTGGCGTCTTTTGGCGAATCTAAGTGCCTTGTTTACAGGGATGGTAAGGTCTCATCATCGCGCGTCCCGCTTCTGGCGGCGGTTGGAGGCAGCATCGTTACTCGAACGACCAGTCGAAGGGCATTTTACAAGGAGGGACGAGGCGTTGTCACCCATGACATGCTCGGTGAGCTTGGCAAGTCTTTCACAGAAGTTTTTGGAGAGGCAGAGCAAGGAGAGAACAAGGGAAGGTTGTAAGTTGCCGGTGTGGACAAAATCAATGTATAATGGAATGTATTCAAAGTCAATGTTCAACTTCCCGAAGAAATTCGGGCACGAAGATGTGAGATCTCGCGGAATGGGTCGATATTGCCTACCCTCCCTGAATTCACTCGGATGCACTCGGTCGAAAGGCCAAGTTAAAAAGACATTCAATGTTCATCATAGAAATAAATACGACCCGAGCCCTACATTGCATCTATCAATCCACATTTGAGCCCTCTAGTATGAGGAAGAAGGCAACAATGGGATCTTGTTATCCCGAACCTTCGCAGGGATGAGCCCAGGCGCAGCAAACAATGAGAATATGAGAATCTCAGGGAGGGCACTGAGGGGATACCAGTACGCCTCGTTGTACGCCTTCGCCGTATCGCTGAATGTAGCAGTATAAAAGACCTCGCGGACTAGACAAAGCGCAGAGATCGCGCCGAGGAGGAGTGCGCCGTGTTTGACGCCGACTGAGTTGCTCATCGGTGTGCCCGCATATTCCTCTGGGTCTTCATACATTCCATCAGTACTGTATGAGGAAGGGAAGGAGGGAGACGTACGAGAGCGTTCCTTGCGAATGAGCATGATGGCTTGGATTGATTGAAAGACAGCCATGACGAGAAAGATAATGGTACTGGCTTTGCGGTACGTTGACGCAGCATCGGGGTCGCTTGTGGCCTTGGTTGCGGCTGTTATAGCAAGAGCGACGGAAGCCATGCCTGCCACGTGGAAGATGGTTCGACGAGAGCGGGTGGAGGTTTGCTTTTCGTTGGTGGTTTTGCTCAAGCGTGCTTCTCTGGACAAGTAGATTAATCACTGCGAGGGGGATTGTTGTGAGAGGGTGAATCACCTTGCTAGAACAAGCTCATAGGCGGCTAAGAGCAGGCCCAGGAATCCGGCACTGAATAGAACCTGGTCTGCGATGAACAAACCCTCTGTTTCTGCTGCTGCCTCGTCTTTTATCATCACAGCGCGGATGACAAATGCCACAATTCGGACTGTGTGTCGCACCGTCATTAAGAGGTCCAAATCATTCAAACGAAGCATCAAACCTTGAGAAAAGAGAATCATTGTGAACACAGTGCCCGACCGTAACTTGAACCAGAGGAATGGGTAATAGCACGCCAGTGGGATGTAGGCAACAACAAATATGATTGCTGCTGCAAAGGACTCGTATCCTGCGTAGGATGCATAGTTGAAATTCGTGGCTGGCATGGGTCGTAGAAAGAAAATAACAATAAAAAGGTTGGGCAAAAAGCTGGGCTGAAGAGGGAGGGGCGGGATAATGAGCTTAGCGTCAAGCGCCTTCGCTTATATACCATCTCCAAAGCTTCGGAGGAGGCGATACATGATGTTTTGACCTGTACCATCTCCGAGCTGAATATAGCACAAACGCTTCGGCGGCTGGGAATTCTGAGAAATATGCCGTTTTCCCTAATATTACCATTCAGGAATCAGCGTCACGAACCTACAGGACTCCAAGGGTGGCTCTGCGGAGAGATACTGACTGTTGGCGGTCAACTTTGAGTGTGGCGGTCTCCGGGCGAGTGATCGACACCCGCACCTCCGACGGAGATCCGGTGGGTAACTGGAAGAGGCAATGAACGCTTGCTGCGCGAGCCAGGTTTGCCATGCAGATCCTACATCGCTTCAAACATGCATGGTTCTGTTCTATAGTGAGTATTATGGACGACCTTCAGGCTTAAAGCTTAAGCTTAAGTAGCCAAACATTTAGACATGCACGGCTTTCGAACCGATTACTGAGCGGACCACACCTTGCTCATAAGTGTACACAGCCAGTACTAGGAAACAGTCAGGAGTGACATCAAGTAGAGTTTGAAAGTCTTTGTTTCAATGTACCATGCACGCGGTGCATTTCCTACAGGATATATCCGCGCAACAAGAGTGCAATGCTTTTCGCATCTGCTGGAAGGAGGCGAGCTGCGAGCTGCAAAAACAAAAGTGGACAGGGGAGAGACGTGAAATCCGTGAATCATTAGTATGTACATAAGCTAAAAACCCTCTATGGCAATGACATGTAGTTTTAGTGTGGATTCTCGCGGAAGGACGCCCAAACCTCCTCCGTAGCATAAGAGACGCGCTCCTTGATGCTGCCAAAGTTATCTAGTGCGGGGCGGACGTCGAGAGAGAATGCGGGAGAGCCATCCGGTTCGTCGGGAGCAGAGTAGTAGTCAATGACATAGCGGACCTCTTCTCCAGTACTAGGTCTTCGAACGACCCAGTCATGCCGATCGAAGGGAGGCTCAGAGCTGAACAGGAAGGTTAAATCGAGTTAAATGGAGCCGAAGGAAAACGCACTTGAAGCGTGATGGTAGTAGCCAGCCCATAACCATGAACAGACGAGCCTTGGGGGACATTTGACCTGGCTTTCCTTGAAAGCGGGCGAGATGGATATCGCCTGTAACGCCGGCGCGTCTCTCCCATCGCACGACCTCGTCCCAGGCCTCCTCGTTCAAAAAGTTGTGTATCTCGACCATTGTCTCAATGTGTTCCTCGGGGGTTTCCCACCCCTTCCTGACTAGCGCATTGTAGAATTGTTGGGGCGAAGGGTACTCCCAGCGCTCGGCAGTGTCACGAGGTATGCTGGAAACAGTGCGGTCGACGGGCAAGGCGATGGTCTGATTAGGGGCGGGCGCCTGCGAGAGCGTTGGCATTTGGTTGAGCTTTGAGTGGTCGATGGGGCATTTAGCAGCATCAGTCTCGACGGGCGGCTTCGCAAGGGCAGCGTGGTCGATAGGGCACTTCGCGGGGCCGGCCAGGTTTTGTGCTGCCGCTGGCGTTGTTGGAGTCGAAGTTGTTTGGCCCATCGTCGAGAAGATTGGTCAAGAAGTGCTCAGCCAAGGAGGTCACGTCGTTTACCTCTCACGGATCAGCCGGAGAACGCCGCAAACCGGCCCTAAAGTCCGCGTGACACAAAATGAAAATATTTTGATGTTGCACTCCATGACCATGACCACGAGGTAAGCGCCGTCTCCCGTATTTCGAAGAGATGAAAATTCCAACTTCGCCGAGCGCTGTGCTTTCTACCAATCGCACGTACGCAGTGTGGCACTTTTTGTCATAGTTACACTGATCGGTTCTTGCGCTGGTCTATGCAGTTTTTCTGACCGCCTTCACCAGATATCGACGCGTATCTCTTCTCCATACATCATGATAGATTCAATTGTGTGCGTCCCCACTTTTCTTCTTCATTCCCCATCATCGCGATGAGACAAAATTTTTCAAACTAGAGTATATGAGGCCAGAAGGTCTATGCTTTTATCAGCTTTTACTGAACCCTCCTCTCGTCGCGAACTGCGCTAACCTCCCCTCCAGTAGGTGAGAATGCAGTCCAATTCCCCCAATCCCGGATGATATACAAGGAATTACCGCCTGAACCGTCCGTCGCCGGACGAACTTGACGACAAATCCATGGCTGTTTTTTTAAAACGCTGATCCCCAACCACTTTCCGTCCCTCCGAGCTCGTACTCATGGAACCCCCAGCTTGTTGACTAGGCTTCTTTGTTGCACCCCTGTTCGGAGTACTGGTAAGTCTTCTCTCTAATCATCCATCCATCCATGATGCTATATCACGACGGTCTTCGTATCATTACTGCCGAAGATGCCCGCCACAGCTCAATTTTTCGGGCACCCCCTCCTGAACCAAAAACTTTTCCTTCTCAGCTCTTGCTAATCTCCTTCCAGATTTCTCTGCTTGTTCCTTCTCGAAGATTTGCTATATTGTGAGTTGACTTTCCGCCTAGCATCTATCCCTTTCCGATGAGAACTTCATACCAAAATTATCAACTAGAAGCTGTTTCTGAGCTTCGGCCATGACTGCACACACCCTGAACTGATCATTCACTCCTCGTCGCGTCGTTTGTGGGCAATCCTCATTATTCCCTCAGATACATTTGCTATGCTTCACCGATAACCGGCTCTATCACGTAGTTTGTACCAATGCAACTTGCCTTCCTTCTTTGTCCTTTGTTCCCTGCGTTGCGAGTTTCGGTGTGCAGCTTTGGTCGACGCAACTACACTGTACTCTCTGAACGTCTGTCCTGGTGGCCGCAACGGGGGTTGTGGTCTACAAGTCGTTGCCCCCCTGCAAGCGTTACCTTCGTCGCATGACGAGCCTGAGACGAGAACCCGTCGACTGAGGGGAGCCTGCAGAAGCTCTGTGTGATATGTTCAAGAGGCTAATGGTAAATCGTAGAAGTATCAAGATTATAATTATATATATACATACTGCATAACATTAAAAGCAAGTCGCTGGAAAGGTGATTCAAGATGGAAAAGAAGTATTCTCTTCGTACTTATGTGCAGGGCGGCTTCATTCTCGCGAGTCGTTAACGGCAGTCAGATAATCTCAGCACCACGGCAAAACAGCGTAGCAGCGCGCCAGTCCAGTACAAGCCCCAGCCACACGATCCACCCCAGTTGTCCATTGCGATTGAAGTTCTCTGTCAGGTTTATCAGCACTGCCCTACAGGCTGTCAAAAAGCAGCATTACCCCAACAACTCGACGGAACATCCAAGTCGACCGTGTTGAACTGCCAGATGAGATGGAGCGCAGTCCCGCCGACAGAAACGACAAAGTACACGGGGCCCTGCGCATTGAGGTAACCCGCGGCGGCGAGCCATGCGACGAAGACGACGGCGCATGCGATGAGGAGTGGGCGTATCCTGTTGCCGAAGAGGATTGCTGTAGATTTAACGCCGGCTTTGAGGTCGTCGGTGATATCTTGGCATGCGTATATCGTATCTAAACCTGATGGTCAGAGTTGGTTTGGTGAAGAAGGGATCGCGCGGACCGTAGACCATCGTCCAGCTGAAAGACGCGGAGTGAGTTCATGTAGCATGCGGAGTTGTGCAGGACGTACCACCAGCATCCTAGCATCCCACACCCTATAATCTTGAAGTCGAGGGATCCGACGACGGATACCCAGGCAGTGATAAGCCCGAAGTTCATCGCGAAGCCCAGCCATGCCTGAGGCCAGTATGTGACGCGCTTCAGCAAAGGGTAAATCGCGAACCTATAGACAAATCATGTAAAGAGGGGTGCGAGGATATAAGAGTTGCACGCACAAAGGAAGAAGCTGGAAAAGTGCGACGTAGAGCCTGCAAGCCGTTAGTCGTTGGTCTGTGCTGGGAAAACATCAAGAACGTACGCAACACCTTCCAGTGTGAAGTAGAACACGGCGACACCGACAAGGTACTGGATTCCGACGTATATAGAGGCGGCGAATACTGAGATACGTCCGCTGGGAAGAGGTCGAACCTTGCACCGTTCTTTATTCGGACAGGTGAGTCAGAGGGCATACACGCCGCAATGATTCGCGACCCACCGACAGCAGCGTCCATGTCGCGGTCAAAGATGTCGTTGATGGTGCATGCGGAGCTACGAACAACGAATGCCCAGACGAGACATAGGCATAACCTGAGGGCATAATCATATAGCGACATAGGTTGGGTCGACTGAACTGCGTGTGCTGCCATCGTCAATCCCCACACTGCCGGAAGTTAAGAGAAACTGTAAGGGGTGCAATCAAATAGGCTCACCAAATGGCCAAAACATGAGCTTTGTCCCAGTGGACTATGGAATAGTCAATATGATGAAGTTGAAGCACTGGAAGGTTGCGGCATACCTTCTCCAGTCTGATCAACTCCATGTACGGGTGCAACACTGTTGGAGATATGTCCAGCGGAAATTTCAGGGGCCTTGCTTTCACTGCATCGAATGCATGCTCGCTTTTGGGTTCTCTGAGCGGAAGAATGTGTTCGTCTTGAGCAAGGGAAGGCATGATAGTGGCTAAATCAAGCAAATAACTTTGCCCCAGTTTTATATTTGCAGCTCATTCTCTTTGTATTCAAGTAAAGGATGGGTTGACACGATCAATGAGCAGGCATGCATATTGTGTCGGTGCGAACATGAATCTGAGCAAAACAAGATCGGATCCGTATAGCTCGTGAAGCCCAATGGTCGGGCAAGGGACGGAGCCAGAGGGCCCTCGAAGCCGCGCGCCTCCGAGTAGACCAGTCTTTGCGAGAGTACGGACTCGTCGCGTCGCTGAACAACGTCGCTCGTCGCCTGAAATCCGAGATAGTCGCAAGGAACCGAGTCTGATCCTATTCCCCGTGGGCAGGAGAGATAGATGCCAGCCATCGTTTTCGAGGACGTTGAAGCCGTCCGCTTGATTTGAAACAGTGAGTAATGTAATGCAGGATGGCCGATCTCTTCCTCAATGAGCATTAGTGTTCAGATCCACGGTAGACTTGCATCATAGGGCTTGCTTTGTTTCCTTCGGTGTGGACAAGCTGCTCGGAAGACAGTGAGGCGGCGTCGGGGGCGAATTGACCCCGCACTCGAGCTATTGTGCGACCGGGATGCTGTCGGGGTCTTGAACCGGCATGCTCGGAGCATAGTTCGAGGCAATCAGATCGCTTTCACCCCGACTGGGCCGCATGTCGACTGTGACTGAGAATGCCTTGGGACTCGGACATGTCTTGTTGGATAGGCAGACTTCCGATGAAATCTGTAGCCACAATGCCGGCGTAGTGAAGTAGAATGAGTACTCTCAAGCCGCTGGCATAGCGAACCGTGTCAATTGAGAAAGTGAGTCTTTCGCAAGGCCGACTTTGTTCGTTGGTTTGTGGAAGTTGAAGGGAAGTGTGTCTCCGGAAATCGGGCCGAAGATCGATTCCGGAATGCCGAAAGCAAAACGGTTGCCTGTTGACCTACTTCTGAATTTGTTCTGAATCAGCCTACTCAGAACGCCAAAATCACTATCTCTTACCTCAGAATTACTTTCTTGAATTCTCAGGCACGTAGATCTTTCTGCCAAAGGAATGGATTGGCTCTCTTGAGCCTTCGGCACTCCTCCTGCTCCTCTTCGTGACCTTCTTTTGTTCGTGCCCCTTGTCGGACCCATTGTGTTGCCACCAAGGCGAAGGGAATGGCATAAGGTAACCTTGAGCATCCTCCTCACAGACGAGTATCCGGATCACAACCTCGTCCATCGCAGTGCAATGGTCTGAATGAGTGGTGGAAAGAAGCACACTTTGTGCTCTGCGCGATAGCCAACATCTGGCAATGGGATGCTCAGTCTCCTACCTTGGCGCTCATTGGGACAATGCGAGTGTTGCGCCACATGATGGCCCCCTCTGTATCACCTGTAGTCAAATTAGCTGTGCTCCTGCACGCGCTGGGTCCTTTGGTCTGGTTTTATCGAAAGAAGCGTGGCTTGCTGTGCGCGTGAGTGAGATATCCCACATGCTTCTGATATCGAATTCTAGGCGACCTTTCCTCCATCCCAGCAGCGTCACCTAGTATGCTTCTCTGAGGGTAATTGCTGCGCGCGCTGGAAGGGATATAAAAGTCTGGATACGATGACGGCTTCCCTCAAGTTTTCCTCCAAAGTTCCTGCGTCACGAAATTGCTTGACAACGGAGTTCGCCATCTCTCCTTGACAGTCAACGCCCACTATGCGCCTGCAACTTGCGGTTTCTCTCCTTTTTGCATCTTTTGTCGCTTCACAGCAGATATGGGATATTGTACGCTGCCTGTCGCACCCATCGCCGTGCATGATTGACCAGATACCTATGCATAGTGGCAAACAACATGGAATCGGGGACGGCTCTTCTCGTCTCTCAGTCCCTCTTCTCCCATCAACTTTGTCGACGGGGGAGGCTCTGGGAGTGCCAGCATTAACATAGCAGATGGAACAGTGTACCAGCAAATGGCGGGCTTTGGCGGGACTCTGAGTACGCGGCGTCGGTACATCCACAGATTCCCCGCGCTGACATCACCTCTCCTAGGCGATTCCGGTGCACAGGTCCTCAATAACCTAAAGGTGCTTTTCATGTCATCCATGCGTTTCTTCCTTCGTTGACCCCGGTACACAGTCGACGAACTCCAACAATTACTGGGCGTTGTTGAGATACCTTTTTGACACTACGGAAGGAGCAAACGCAGCTGGCCTGAGTTACTTGCGCGTGACACTCGCTGCCTCTGACTTCTCGCCGAGAGGAGGTACAAATCTCTTTCCATCTATCATGCGCATGATCTAACGCCTTTCTAGCCTATAGCTTCGACGATACGAACGGCGATACTTCATTCAACAATTTCAACATCAACAATGCCCCATCCAATTTGTTCTCCGTACTGACCGATATCAAGTCCATTAATGGAGGTGCGTTACTGAACACTCAAAGCATCTTCTCCCTCTGACAACATCCGCAGCTATCAAGATACATGCTGTGCCCTGGTCTCCAGTACGTCTTCTTCAATGTTCGACGTATCCATCTAAGTCACTTTATAGCCAGCCTGGATGAAGAGCAGTGGTTCTATGAACGGAGGGTCCCTCAAATCTCAATACGTAACAAACTGTAAGCCCATCGTGCTTGCCTTTTTATTATGTACTTACGCTTGTAGACGCTACCTACCTCCTTAAGTGCATACAGGGATTCAACTCCAAGGGCTTCTCTCTCTACGCCATTTCCATCCAGAACGAGCCACAGAACGACAACCCAACATACCCGACCTCTACGCTCACCCCAGCGACGGAAGCACAGATTGGCATTGCGCTACGCAGCTTGATGGATAACAACGGATTCGGTGGTGTCAAGCTGATTGGGTATGAGCACAACTGGGATAACGCAGCGTCGTATCCAGTGCAGCTTATGCAGAATGCGCCGAACGCATTTGCTGGGGTCGCCTTCCATTGCTATGCTGTGAGACCCTTCATTGCATCGAGGGATCTTTCTAATGGTACGACAGGGAGCGGTAGGAAACCAAGACTCGTTCCATTCGGCGTACTCGAACAAGGAGGTTAGTACGCACTTCCCACGATCTGCCCTTGTCCTGATTTAGCTCTCGTAGATCTACTTCACAGGTACTTTGACTTCTTTCTAAGCTTCTCACACATCTTCTAACACTTCAGGAAGAATGCTCTGGTACGATTGGAAGTGACTGGTGGTCTGATATTAAGTGGTACATGGACAACATGTACGTTCTCATGTTCTCGACACCGAACGTCTTATTCACACGCATCTTTCCAGTTTCATTGGGTCTGTACAGCACAGTTCGATGTCTGGACTGATGTGGAATATTGCACTCGATGGAAACGGCAATCCGTTGTATCCGGGGACGAACAGCTGTGGTGGAGGGTGCCGACCCATTGCGACTGTGAACAGCGATGGCTCGTACAGTGTCAACCAGGAGTGTCGGTGATCTCCGTTCACCAAGCTGTGGTTAAGTTAACATTTCCTATAGTCTATGCCATGGCACAAGCCTCGAAGGCTATCATTCCGAGGGATGCGGGCGGACCAACTGGACGTCGGATTGGCGTCACGGTCGGTGGCGACTTGAGCTGGGCACTTCGCGTTACTGCGTTTGTTACGGGGAGATCGAATTCTGCCGACTGGTCGAGGTATTCGATTGTTGTGCTGAACTGTGAGTAGAGTCGTTCCTTCTTGAGTTCGGGCTCACCAGTGTGCAGGGGACGACCAACCAAATGGCTCTTGGAACCCAACGGATGTAACTGCGACAATTAACTTCCGTGGTAGAACAGCGACGTATACGTTCCCGGTTGGAATTACCACTCTTTGGTGGTATGGTAAGTTCTGCCGTTCCCCTTTTTCTTCAAGGGCTAATGTTCTCTCAGCGGAAACCACCAATTTCAACGGGACCGCGGTCACCATGGACACTCTTGTGGGTGGAATCGGCGAGGGCCAGAAGCACAAGCAGAAGCACTTCAGCTGGCATGGCTTGTTCAACAAGGTCTTGCATCGTTCTTCGCACATATAAGCGTTGTATAGGGGCGTTGAGGCTATGTAAAGTTGTATTTATGAGATAAATGACCTCTTATGACCTTGATGATTGATAGTTAACTGTAGTATGTCAGTTGTTTTAATTGTTATCCTTTTATCGCAGTAAGTACAAGCAGATGCGTCATCGATACGATCACCCTGTGCTCGTACTCTCGACCATCATGTCCACATTCTCATTGGATGAAGAAGTGAAGTTGTACACAAGCAATGCGGAACGCGAGAAATACAGCTTGCTCGCGACGTTCTTTGGGATCATAGTGAATCTGGAGTACCTGGAGCGAGCGTATGTCCGGGACTCGATAACCGCTGTAGAGTGCGTTTCTCATCTCGCACCAAGGGTGGAATGAAGGCTAAGAGCAGCATGTAAAGAGATATTCACCAGCGTGTACTCGGCTGCTGTCGCAGTATAAGACAATGCTGAAGCTGGTGGGGGATGAGGTCGAGTCGGTGGAGGGGTTCATGAGCAAGTACAAGGTGCGTCGCAAGTCTCTGGTGTTTGGAAGGTGGCCGATTCCTGCTTTGCAGATGGATAATCCAGCTGCATTACATCGGATACAGGTTGGCGTGCCAGCGACGGTGGAGCATTCGACAGAGGCGGGCCCAGAGACGGGCAAGTGGGTCGCTGAGACGACACAGGTGCGTGGATGATACCGCCTCCTCGTGAACCCCTACTGACTAGCTCGTGGCAGAGCTTCATCACGCTCATGGATGCGCTGAAGCTGGAGTTGCGGGCCAAGGACCAGCTGTATCCGTATCTCCAGGAACTGGTCACTGGCTATGCGCGGTTCAAGGGAAGCACAGATTGGGAAGGGAGGAGTAAGATGGTTGGATGGTGCGTCCTTCCTTGTTTCTTTCGACCTCCCTCGGTGTATTCATAGCGCCTAGGCTTATTACGCTCAATGGGATGAAAGCCGCAGAAGAGATTACGGAAGAACAGAAGCGACAGCTACTGTTCGACGTCGAACATGCGTACACAGAGTTCTTCCGTAGTCTCAGTGGGAAGGAGGCCGCGAATTGATCTGTCTTTTGAAATCTAGGGAACCCCCTCCTCACACCGACAAGACAATCCATAATCAGTGAGGCCTACGAGTATGCCGCAACTTTTAGCACTCAATATTCGATGTCGAGCACCTGAGAGGGGGCAAGTGCGCTCGGCACTGAAGGCGCTACTCGAAATTAGGCTTCATGTCTGGCTCGACACCACGGTGCCCAGGGACTGCATTGCCATCTGAAATGTTGTCGTTTGTTGAATCAAGAACTCCAAATTACGTGGCTGAGGCAGATGCTAGTACAGCAACTTAATCTGAGAACCGATGCGCTGCGCGAGCCTATGCCCGCGACTACCTAAATAGGCTTACTTATGGACCTAACTCCTGAATTCTACGCTGAAAATCAAGATGGATTTTGCAGATAAAGAACGCTCAATGTGTGTAAAGTATACCGCATCGTCTTTTGAAGGTGAAAAGATGTGGTAGATAGGTACAACTCAAGCTGGGTCCACAGAGCTTGATGAGTTACTGCTCGAGAAAGGCGCTACAGGTCAGTTTAAACGGCAAACGGCATGATCTCCCTCGGGGTCAGACTCACTTGAGAGTCGTCCACCATCCTACTACTATCAGCATTTCTCTTATCGAACTACAGTAGACTGAATCATAAATGAGTCATTGCAAACGATGATCAGTCTGAGCAGGGAGTTGCGGCCAAGAATCTTTGCCACTGCCCTTTTAATCACAATTCTGAGGCTGCAAGGGATGCACGTGATCGCGGGTTGTACATACGCGGTCCGAATCTCCGATGCCGAATGCCCCTCGGGTCCTCCTTTCCGACCACCACCACTAGCACCACTTCAAGCTCCTTGTCAATAGTCACGTCGTCGGCATGCCCTTCAAAACTCTCTGCTCAGGACTGGAATTTCATTCTCTTTTGATACGCGAGTAATTTCCCCATTTCCAAGGTGGATCGCACGTCCTTGCAGACGCATATGGACATGCTGTCTTTAGCTCTGTCCACATTCGACACGGTTTCAACATCCGGAAATGATTCACCACTGGATCTTAAGGCAAGAATTGTAACCCTTCGGCGAATCCTTGGGAAGAGTGCGTCGAACCGAGATGAGCTGGTGGCAAAAATCGCCCTCATTGATGGTTTGCTCAAGAACACCCACATTCGCGATCTTCCAGTCGAAATCATGTCGGAAATTTTTACGTGGTGCATTTTTTCCTCGCTCAAGGATTCACTTTACAATGTCATTCGACTCATTCCTCTGCAACGTGTGTGTCGTCGTTGGCGCGATGTTATATCGTCGGAGCCATGTGTGCAGAACACCATTCGCGTACCAATGCCGCCCCATCTCGACTCTTTGCTAACAGAATATCCGGATTCGCAACAGGTGTCCTATTGGCAGGCATTCAGCTATCAACTATCCAGGACTCGCAACGATGTGCCTCTTCGCATTCTTGCTGGTGGCACACAGGTCATCTATAACTCTCCCGAATATATACACCCATTTAACGACTTTCTTCTTCATTTCTACTATCTACTGCTTCGTACATCGCACGTTCGACTTGTCTTCAGAGGTACAGAGTTTACGGAATTTTCCCAGGTCATGCCTCTCCCTACGGTCGACGTTCCCCTCCCTCAAATGCGCTATTTGGACTGGAACTGTAATCTTTTCCCTTGCGACAATGTGAATGCATTTCTCAAGAACGCATCGGGACTGCAAGTGCTCAAATTGCGAACACGGCTAACTCTGAAGGTAGTCATACCAACACTCAGAGACTTTTACTTCAACGACGGGATGCTATCAGAATTTTTGCCGTATATGCCGTCACTCTCCTACGTCGAGTGCAGATGCTATGACGATTATTCCTCCACGCCTGTCCTTCACAAAAAACTCCAAACAATGCGCGTCCTTGAAGGTACACCGTTCGCGGCCGTGACCCTTCCAGCGCTCAAGGACCTATGTTGCGGTTCCTCGGGCTTTCAACGTAGTGATCATCGTGGATTCTGGCCAACGTCAGAGGATATTGCATTCTTCGAGCGTTCGAATTGCCAGCTACGGCGTCTGGTAGTGACGACGCCTACACTTATGGCTGGATTCTTCCACATATTTTCATCGCAGAACAGCCTGCACTATCTCTACCTGACGGGCGATTCTGGTGTTATAGGTGCAACATATCATGCCGTTGTTGCGTACATTCGCGCTGGGCATCACCCATTGTTGAAGGAGGGTTCGTTCACAGGGACAAGGGCTCCGAAGAACCCATGGGCAACATGGGTACCTTGGGAGTGGTGCATCGAGGCGGCTCAAGAAGGGATGCTACATGTTGACTCGGAAGTGCAACTCTGGCCGCAGGACACGGGCACCGCTCAGAGTGGCGTTGACCTACTTGTACGTTCGCTGCTGAGAAAGGCATAGTCATATACAGATTTTTTCATGCGCACAAGTACTACCAGATTTTTCCATGCGCACAAGTACTACTGCAGGTAGACGATAAGCAAGGAGGAATCATTGACTTCCCATGTTATTTATCTATACCTACACAAAGTCACTCTGCAGCAGATAAGGCATTATCTCTTGCGAGTGGTGTTTTTTGCACTTGCATTCTGGTCGCTATGTCTGTCTGCCTGTGAAGACGACACTATTTTTCAGCTCACTGGACCAAATAAGCATAAGGGTAGCTCACAACAACCAATTGATACTTAGTAGCCACACGTTTGCACGCAATGGCATACAACCAAGATACAAAACTCGCAATTGACCATAAGCTACATGGAAAAAGAACTATGTATTTTGTACAGATTTGCACAAGCGCTCTCCGTGTTTTTCGATGTCGATTTTCCTCCACTCCAGACCTTGTCGAGACGTGAGCCATATCCCAACACTGAACCTGACCGTGGACAACAGCACTGGAAAGATCAGAGGGCAATGCAGCCAATGTTAATGAGTCCGTTCTGGTGCGAAAGTCAGTGTATGAATGAACATCAAGTCAAGGTATAGGCGTACGAATTGAGCATGGTCGCAGCAAACTGCAGTTTGCTCGCACCCGCCAGCGCCGCCGCCAAGGACGGAGATAGGGTTGCAGTTCAGACCGCTGGAATTTTAACGTCAGTAACCATACGTTGGTTAGGAGATGAGGACTGACACGACGGCGTTGATATCTTGAATAACGACTCCCAGCAATCCAAGGAGGCTGGTGATGTCTGGATTCTCTGCTTGGCTTCCGACGGTGTTGCAGCACTGCTGGTTTCCTCCGCTACCGCAAGAGTCACCGGTTCCGCCGCCGCCGCGCTTGAGAACGGCACTGTTAATGCATCATACACGGTTAACGTACAGGCCTGCAGGAGACACGAGAAAGACGTACGTCTCAGCCTCGCCAACTGGGGAGGCAGCGCCGAGGCTGGCAATAGCGACGATGCCAAAGAAGATGCGGGAGGCGAACATTGTGTTGGAGTTGGGAAGAGAAGAGATGGGAAGACTGGGAAGGACACTGAGTGCTGGATCTACCTTTCTCGTTCGCCCAGCTTTTATAGGTCCTCTTCTTCAGGTCGCCTACTAATTGAGGGTCCCCAGTCAGTGGTCACGGCGCACATTCACCGTCTCATCTCCTCGTTCTGGTCAGTGGCACCTGGGCCTAATCTGTCGATCGTGAGAAGATGGGCCGCGAGCCAAATTTGCGTCAAATGAACATTCTGGCTGTTCAACTTTCATGATTGAAAAGGTCTTCCTGAGGAAAACCCGAATTTTCCCGTGTGAACTGGTAGGAAAACATACGACGGTAATTGACTCTACAAACTGAGTTTGCTCAATGCGGATGTAATCAGGCCGACATAGGGCTTCGTTTAAAAGAACACCGGCCAGATTGAGTTGTGAATTCCATGAATTTAGATCGGCGCCCGTGGCTCTGTTCTCATGATAACACGCATTGAGGCCCAAGATCCCGTAATTAACATGTATCTGATTCGGTTCCCCGTGACGGTTTTGTCCACCATACTCAAGGATGCAGAGGAAATCTACGAACCTCTGTGTCTTGCAAACGAGAGTGCCAGTGGATGCAATAGCGGCTATTGTACGCAACCTCCGAACAACTTTTTCCATATAAGGGCTGTCAATTGCAGATAACAGTTCGAACACCGATCTCGGCGACCTTGACCTACGATGCCCATTATCATACCTCGAGACCGGTAGCGTTGTAAACATACATCTATTTACCGGAATATGAGAAGAAGCCGTGTGCCCCGGAATCCCGTCTGACCGTGGCAACCTGCACGTATGTGCGCCAAGGGCAGCGTTTTCTTTCCCGTGCAGCTAATAAATGTAGCCACCCTCAAATTCACGAACTCTTTGCGGGTTTGTTTCAGTAAGATCTCACGCGCACATGCGCCCGCGTAACATGAACAATGCCCATAAGCTTTAATTGCTCATATTCTCAAAGAAGCCGCACGAAAGTACAAGTCCGTATGCCGTGGGATTAACCAATGACACTGAGAGAAATTTTCGAAAGAAGCTATACTTCTTTACATTGTATTTTTGGGTCTGTAACGGACATCGGAGTGAACCGTGAACGCTAATTTTTTGCTAGTCGGGGTCCACTTGAAGTATGGGCGGTGAGTTGCATGACGGTCTTGAAAGTTGAGACTCAGTGTCATGGAAGACATTGACATACAGAACGTCAAAAGCTCCACGCGCGGGCGCGCCAGTTTCTCATGTTTCCAGCATTGCGGTTCCTTCCGTGCAAATACCCCACCCCAGAGATGCATTTGAAGGTTGTTTTGAAGACCTCGGCATCAGCACCCAGCGGTTCTTGGCAGAATGCTCAAAGTCGAGGGTCTATACGTTCCCTCTGCGTAAGCTTAGTCCGCCCTTGAACTGTCCAAATCGGCTCCTCAATGTGGCCCCACTCGGGCCAACGATGAGAGAGGTGTGCCGTCGCTTAAACAAGGGTCTTCAGGCCTATGAACACCTGCCCCAGAACAGCGTGCATGGGGGTAAACGGGGAGCCAGTCGGGGCTCTAAGGAGAGGATGTGGAAAGGGACGTGAAGTCGAGCAGGATGACGTTGAAAGAGGGACAGTGAAGAAGAAATACTTGGCGGGCGAGTCAAGTGATGCAGAGAAATTAGTCCTAGCCACGGGGAGACGCTGTTTGTCCCACGGGGTTACGAGTGAAAAAATCCATCCATCATCGATATCGTCCGCTGGGTAAATCTGTCTAATTGTCCCACCTCATCGAGGCCACAACACCTCAACCTCGCCCAGTTCTGAGCCTACCGCCCTTCCAGGACGCCTCAGCATCGTCAACTCAGAACTTATACCACTTCTTCTTCTTCTCCCCATTCGCACTCACCACACTCCCCGTCCCACTCTGGAACGAGTCGGTCTCGCTGGGGACTGGCCTGCTCGCACCCCTCACACTCGAAGCCGCCGACTTTGTCTTCTGCTGCATCGGCGGTGCAAGCTTTGGTTGTGGCCTCGGCCCGTCCTGCGTGTAGTACTTGCTGTCATAGAACTCCTGGTACGGCCTTTGTCCAGGATACTCCGGGATCCCATTTGGCATGGCCTTCGATCCGACGCCTGCGAGGTCCAGCACCTTCAGGTCATCCACAAATTGCTTGGGCGTAATCATGTGTGTCGAGCCTGGCAGCCGTTAGTGTTGGTGAATATGAGCAGGGTTGCGCAGAAAACAGACCAATGTAGATATCCTTGTCTAACGCCTGCGAAAGCTGGTACGCCTCGCGAACTTCGGAATAGGTCATCCCACCCGCAATGAACACAAACAGCCGCTGCTTGATTTTGTCCACAGGACCTTGACCAGGTCTCGGCGAACGATGCCATGAAGGCTTTGCACTACGTAACGAAGCCGTCTGCGGGGCCGCCATCCGCTGCTGCGTTGCTGGCGCGACGTAGGCTGATGGCTGTTCCTTCACATACGGGAACATCTCCATGTTCAATTTGTTTTCCACGTTTTCCTACACATTGGCTTAGTCGTGAGTACTTCATAGAGCAACCTAGGTGACACACCCTGATGATGGAAGTGAGTAATGGTTTGAAGCGCGACAAATCGTAGTCGTCGTCCGCTGGTCTTTGCTTGATCTTCTTCTTCTGATCCTTGTCCGTCGGTGCCCTCGTAACTCGCACGCCGAGGTGTAACAAAGAGTTGACCGCGTCTTGCTCAGAAATGGACAGTCGTGCATGTTGGTATAGGCGTCGCTTGTCCTCTTCTGGGACACCTTCGCGATGCTGGATATAAAGCGCAACTAACCGGACCTTGTTGACGTTGCTGCCAGAGTTTTAGTCAAACGAGGCATGCGATGCGCAAAAGGAGGCCCTACACAACCTCTCTGCTGTCGAGCAGAGGCACCATCTCTTCCACCAGCTTCTTCGGGGACTTGCCCTCGGCGGTCACACCAGTAGCACAGTTTTGCTCGACGTTTGCAAGCGCAGGTAGTTTGTCTCGCTCGAAGATGGCCATACATTCTTGAGCCATGCTGAGGTGTAACGAGAACTAAGGACAAGTTAGCATCGTGCCTACATGCAACTGAATTAACAAACCTTTTCTCGTTGCTCTTGGAATTGAGGCAGCCCAGCCAACATTTCTCTCATGTCGCTTAAGTTTGCCGTTCCCTCCCTAACGCCTAGTCAGTGATGAGATGCCTCAATGTGAAGAAAAGACGTGCCCTTGGAAGACAGCATTCTCGATCAAGAATTTCTTGAAGTCCGCTTCAAGCTCGTTGATGGCCTCCTGCATATGCTTGTGCCGCAACGTTGTCCAGAGTGTGTCGGCGTCGGAAAGCGTTGCTGTCTTGTCCTCAAAAGAGTTAGCTGCAGCCTCGAACTTGTATCTGGAGTTGATGTGAGTTCAGCCGAAATGACAGGACCTTAGACGTACACGTATTTGGTGCCATCTTCGATGCGAAGAAGGTCGTTTGCCATAGCCTGGTATGTGAATTCGTGGAGGAAGGGTGCTAGAGTATCCATGGATCGGTCGGTGATGATCATCGTCGAGCGTCCACGCGTGGAGTCCACTTTCCCGAAAGCCGAGTCTGCCTTCTTGTGTTCCTCGAGGTTGCTCTGCACCATGAACGCCAGCAGTTTGGCCACGTATTCCGACTCAACAGCCTCAAATGCTCGGGCGTCGGCCCCTCGAGCGAGGTTTGTCCGCCATCGGCCCGCATCTGCCTTTGGAGGTGGTGGTCGCGTGGAGGTATGTGGCCTAAGAGGGCCAAGGGGAGGGTGATTATTTGGGGTGTAATATCGAATAAAGGGGAATTCATTGAGAGATATTAGTATGTTGGTGATCTGTTGTTAGTGTGAGCATGAGGATATGAGCATAGCTGTGACGCACAATCTTGCTCTGGAACCGTAAGCTCTCTTCCAACCGGTCGCGCGCCATTTTGAACTCGTTCTCTGTCTTTGGCGGACTGTAGATGGTAAAGAACATTTCGGGGCTTGAGGTCAGAAACATCTGGGATTCGACCGCTGCGACAGATCAGCCGTGTGCAAGATGGAACGGGAGACTCGGACGGACCAGAGAAATTGACAAATAGGTCCTTGAGGCCTTTGAGATATGGCTCAGCTGGTGATGCTGCCAGGCGCTCGAATAATGGTTCCGGGAGACCTAGCCGGTGTTAACACAAGCGCAGCGAAACTGGAGCTACTGACCTTCGATGAAGAACAAGTGGGCGGCTGCGTACTGGGTATTGGGCGGACTGAAGTCGCGCATAACGCGATCGACGTTCTGGTTGGTGGGCATTATGAGGTAGACGGCTTCAAATCCTGGCTGGGGCTCGCGGTAGTTGGATATCGATTCAATCACTGAGCACACGGTTACGACGGCGACAACGACGAGAATCTGGTACACGCACAGGTCACATTTTCCTCCAGGATATCGAACTGCTTGAGCACAGAGCCAAGGAGTTTCTGCGAGTGCTCATCGACGACAAGGATTTTCCATTTCCCTGGCGGGTTCACCGACCGGATGGCCTCAAGGAATTCTGAGTGGAGCGGGTGAGCAAGCCTTGCCGGCAGCGACGGCGGACGGACGCACTCTCGCGCAAGACGGTGATCAGGGAAACGACCATGGCGCCACAGAGAGAGTTGCACTCCCGGCTGGCAATCCCTGTAAGAGATGCATTTCGGCTCCCGGAGCCGGCTACCGGGTCAGGCTTTCGGGGCCTTTACACTCATGACTTGCCTGGCCACCATCTCACTTCTGCCAATCACCGCGCCCTCCCGCTCATCGTTGCGCGCGACCGACGCTTTGCTCATCTCATGGTACTAGGAAGAACGCGTGGAAAGGCTGCCACTCCCGACATCATCGTAATCGACGACACCGACTCTGAGAACGAGGGAGGAGAACAGCCGCTTTCAAAGCGCCAAAGGACCACTCAAAGTGCGCCGCCCTGCTTTACATCTGCAGATTACGCGTGCCCATTTTTTGCCAATTCTAGCGTCGACATCCAAGATTAGCGCCGAACCGCCGCTTCCAGCGAGGATGAAGAACGCCCACTTGAAGGGCCGCAAGCGGTTTTCTGCCGACATCGACGATTTGAAGCAGTATGTTGACAAACAGCCAATTTGTATCCACGGAGTGCGTGTTACCAGTGAGTGTCCATCTCATCGCGACCGCGCGCCTGCCTCATGCATCACCGCAGAAATACGCGCTGGCGACGATGAAGGCTCGGTCGATGTGCGCGTCGTCGATTCCACCGACGCAACCGCCAACATCACCCTCGTCTTCAATGGCAAGCCTCGCTTGCAATCACAACCTTGATCATACTCATTCATTGCAAAGAGACTTCGGACTATCCCAGGGAGCACATGCTATTTAGCTACACCGACGGCCCAATTCATGAAAGTGTCCAGGCTGCGCTCGCAACCGTCGCCGAGGATGGTGCACGACCACTCCGAGAGACGATCGAACGCATGTTATGCGCCATTGTGGGCAAAGAGCCACCAAACACCGACGGTGCGGACGACGACGAAGAAGAAGAGGAGGACCCCGGTGACTATGACGGTCTTCTCGACGACGACGATTTCGCAATTGCATCTATCAAGGGCATTCTAGACAGATCCAAATTGCAGCGGTAGGCGGCTGCCCTTCGCACGTGCTTGGCATTCCTCTAACGCGCCTGTCCAGTGACTTCATTGACGTTGTTGCCTCCCATTACCGGCCTGGTCTCCTCAGGTTCAGTGCCGATGACTTCTGTCTCTCGGTCTCCGTCCCCGTCATCAAGCTAGCCGACTCCATTCCCGCGCAGGCGCTCATGGCATGGGATCGTCGTCTCTTGTCCCGCTCCCAACACCTCGTTCTCCTCATATCTGGACAGTGTGGAATATATCCAACCCTTGATAATAACGGCTCCTACACGTCGTCCGCGAAGAATGCCAGTGTACAGCTCAAATTTCAAGTCGGTCTATCCGGCCAATACAAGCCTAGCGAAGAGAACGCGAGAGAAGCAGTCAGAAAGTTTGGTCTTGTCGTTGCCGATGCAGAAGACGAACTCCGCCTGCAACAGGAAAGAGAGGCAGCCGAGGCAGCTTTGGCTTTTGATTACAGCGAAGACCCTCTCGGGACTCCCGAGCCTCCACCGCCCCCTCCCATTGCATTCGAGCCTGTCGAAGAGGACACTGACCCTGGTCGTTTTGACAAATTCAGCTTGAGTTCTTCCTTTGAGCATCTGTTGGACCAGCACTTTTTGAAGGTCGTGAACATCCGCCGTGTCTTCAGATTGGGGTGGGCCGGTGCTGAGCTCCTCCATTCGCACGCCGAGCAGCAGCAGCGCTCTACCCAGTCTCTCTTCGATCTCAACTCCCAGGTACACTTGCTCGTGCGGATAAGGTTGTCCAATTTACTCATCACCTTAGATGTATTTTGCGGCCGACAAAGAGGAGGCCACCCTTGACCGTAACCTACCCGATGACCCTCTCAAAGACCTTGAACCGTCTGCAGACATCAATTTGATGTCAACTGCCTTTAGCTACCTCGTGCGGCGCATGACGGTAGGCTTGTTGCGCTTGTTCTTGTTCAACCGACTAACCCTCTGCAGTTGTGTACTCGCTACTGCTTAATCTGCCACAACCGTCTTGACACCGACTATGAAGCGCTCAAGCCCTATGTTTGCGACAAGAATCTCTGCGCCTACCAATACTACACTCAGAACCGTGGTCCAAAGCTTGAGGTTCATCTATCTAGCATGTCTTGTTCTTTCTTTCCTGATGGGATTTTGTCAGTATGAAATCCTGCACAACCCCCAGACCGTTGACTTGCTTGTCTCCATTGCATATTGTTCTGCAGCCGAAGGTGTTTTGGATGATTTCCCTGTCGGGATGGGTCTGCGCGTACCATTACCTGCACAGAGCACTCTCATCGCACAACCCAACAATCGGTATAGCGCGGCGCATCAGTATGCAATACAGCAGCCAGCCTCAGATCCGCCCAAGCAACTGCAGCCAGACAATTCTGGACTCGTCGAGTTCGATGAGCTATCAAACCAGCAGGTGACTATAGTGAGGTTTGCAGTTTCTTGAATCAAAGAACTGATAACATATCAGAAACGCGCCTCTGTTGCATTTCTTATCGATTCTCTCCCTGCAGTCGATGACATGAGGTATACGCCCGTATTGTCCGTTACTAAGTCATCCCTAATACACGTTTACAGGAAGCATCTCGAGAGAAAGGTGAAGCCCGGAAAGTCAAAGCCCAAGTTAACAGAGGTGGACCCAGCGACTCTTCCCGCAGCGTGGTCAACGCTTCGGTGGTGTGTTGCATCATGTACGGCGTACTTAGAGCCCATGGCCGCGGACGAGCAAATTGGCAACCTCGGTGGGCGCGGGGACCCTTGGTTTGTATACGATACTTACATCGACATTGCAGACCCTTCGTGGAAGCAATTTCGGTTCACGGTCGGTGCGCCAGACATGGAGGCGCGGTTCAAAGGGGCTGCTGATGATGCCAAGAAGAGGGATCAGAATGCACGCAAGTTCCCTACGCTCTACGTAAGTGCTTTCTTCTCGCTCTGATCCATAGCACTGATGCCATCCAGGCTTTTCATGGCTCGAGCATGCGCAACTGGCATTCCGTACGTTCCTTCTCGTCTATATGAGGAGAAAGCTCAGACAGTTTCAGATTATAAGACATGGTCTCTGGTTCAAGAATGTTGCCAACGGCCGTGCATTCGGCGATGGTGTATATCTCGCCAAGGCAGCGGAGACGTCTATGGGATCGTATGCACAAAACACTGGCACAATCTGGAAAAAGAGTCGCATCAGCCCTACAGCATGCACAGCCGTCGTCGAGGCTGTAAACATGCCGCAGGAGTTTGTGTCTAACAACCCGCATTTCGTTATCAACAAGACAGAATGGCTCTTTTGGTGCGTCGCCTGGCCTTGCCCCTGCATTGAGGTATTGACGTATAGAAGTCGTTACTTGTTAGTGAAGTGCCCCGCGGCAGTTGACCAGCCAACACCCAGGGGTGCAGGGCATGTCCCATTCGTGAGTATGGACCCAAAGCATCCTGCAACATTTGGCGCTAGAGAGATTCAAATTCCTCAACCCGGCTGGAAGGACAATATTGTCCTACAGGAGCGCCGTAATGAGCTTCTCACCTCCAACGATGAGGTAGATTTCATCGACCAAGAGGTCTTCGAATTCCAGGACAATGGGAACGAGGTGCACATGATTTCAGATGGCGACGACGATTATGATGATGATGATGGGACGAATGGCTTTATGGACGACGACGACGACTATGTGGTGTCCAGTAAGGGCAAGGCGAAGGCTGCCCCCGCACCCAAGGCTCCGCCGAAGAAGCCCACCAACGATTGGAAGCACAACCGTGACTACGTTGCTTCGGCCATCGAACGTCGCATGCCTCCACCAAACGAATCATCGAGCGGATCCCTACAAGCTGTTTCGAGAGAGCTGAAGTCAATGTTGAAGGAACAGAAGGCGGCATCAAGCTTGAAGGAGCTCGGGTGGTATCTTCCCGAAGAGTTCATCGACGATAACCTCTTTTCGTGGATTGTTGAGTTGCATTCTTTCGACCCAGATATCCCCATTGCAAAGGATATGAAGGCCAAGTACGTTCTTTCTTTTCTGCCATTGAACTCAGAGGTTTATGCGCTTGGTTAGAAGAGTCAACTCTATCATCTTCGAGATTCGTTTCCCCCCGACTTTCCCAATGTCCCCGCCCTTCTTCCGAATTCTTACTCCACGCTTCCTACCGTTCATTCATGGTGGAGGGGGGCACGTTACCGGTGGTGGGTCTATCTGTATGGACCTGCTCACAAGCAATGGGTGGTTGCCCAGTTACAGCATTCCCGCTATCCTCTTGCAGATCAAGCTGGCCATTTCAAACTTGGAACCGCGGCCGGCACGGTTAGCGCAAAATTGGGATAAGGATTATCAGCCTGGGGAGGCGCTAGAGGGATACAAGAGGGCAGCTAATACACATGGCTGGACAGTGCCGGCGGGTTTCGACAAGCTTGTGCGTTAGAGCAAGTTGAGAAGAGGATTGTGGGAAGGGCGCTCCTGCCAACTTGTAGATTTTTGCGGGCGTCGTCGTGGATCGAATGATGCGTTAGCAGTTACTAAATGATATATCAATGTATAGATTATCTCGTAGATATGGGGGATGTGTTGAAGGGGTGGTCATACCAAAGTCTCGCTCAGGGGAGTTTTGGTGTAGTCTTGGGCCGGCCACCCAACTCTTTCGGTGACGCTTTGAGTCGTACAGCGTGCCATTCGTAACGGCATTGGTCTCAAGATGGAGTCATTAACACTCGTTGGGATGTCTTGGCCCACGCAGGACTCAAGTTTTATAGCAAGCCTGCGAAGATCACACAGCAAACCATCATCGAGCAAAAGAAAGTTATTCCATCCCATACTACAACAAATACAATTCCCGTTTCAGAACAACCCCAATAAATCATCCTGCTGGTTTTGTTGGTTCTGCGCTTGAGGCGCTGCTGGCGACATTACGCCTACCGACGGCGAGGTCACACCAGCCGGGGAAGGGCTCATCCCAAAGTCTAATCCACCAAGATTTCCAAACGCCGGACCGGCCGCTGAAGGCGCCTGTTGCGGCGTCGACTGCGCCCCGAATATTGACACTAAGTCATCCAATGGATTGCTCGACGTTCCAGACAAGATACTTGCCGCCGCGGGTGTCTGCGAGAACTGCGTCGCTGCCAGGCCAGATGGCTGACCATCTGTTGCTGGTGCGTCGTCGAAGTCACTATTGAGGGCGTAAGCAAGGGTAGTCAAGGATGCGGCGGTTGACGTACAGCAAGTTCTCGCTTTGCTGACCAGCAGCAACTGTTTGAAGCGCTTTTTGTGCTGAAGACCGCTCGTCTGCTTCGGCGCCCACGCTCTTGACTTTGTCGACACCAACCCGCCCTCGTCCCACGAAGGTTTCCGAAGGCTTGTGATATGCACTTGCCAGACTACCAATCTCGCCGAGGAGCTGCTCGAGCAGGCCTGCGGAGACTGTTGTTCGTGGTACCGAGATGAGTGGTCTTGGTGTAAGAATGACCGACTGGGGGAAAAAATTCAATTTACGGAGCACCAATTGAACTGTGTGACATACTTTGGCAGCGCCAGGATCTGTTGATAATAACCGCCAGTAGATGTATGCACGGTCCCGCACGTCTGGTGAGTCGCATTCCTTCGTAGCCGTGTTCAACACCTTCTGTACAATACCCTGGGACGAGTCAGGTTTCTTGAGGAAAAGTTTCACGACCGCAGTGAGCGTTTGTAGCTGGACGGGATAGGATTCCTCGGTGAAGGTGTCGACAAAAATACCAAGCAATTCATCGGCGTTGTCAATCTTGCTTGCATATTCGCCGATGATCCAGATGAGCGATGCCTTCGCCTCCGGCTCATCGAGTTCGTCAAGGTTGGAGCATAATGTAGGGATAATGCCCTCATAGGTGGAGGGATATTTACGGAAGATGTCCTTCATCACGACAACGGCCTCCTGAACGACGTAGCTGACGCGGGTGGCAATGAGGTCGAGGAGAACGTTAACGCAGCGCTCGGCGGCACCATCAATCTTGACTGCAGTCTGGCCAATAGCTTTGATGCTTTTGCGAACGAAGTCGACGTCAACTTCAGAGGCGTATCTTGGGAACGTCAGGGTAGTAAAAGGATATGGGGATGGTCTCACTCCTTCAGTTCACTGAGCAACGCGTCCACATTGTTCTCACCGGCTAGGCGAACCATGATATCCAACTTCTCAACCTTGACATAAAGCGGGTCGTTGTATTTGCAGAAAAAGACGCGCATTTCGTTTTGCAGGATGTCTGGTCGTTTCTGGAGCAGGAGATTGACGTTGCGGAGTGCAACCCACTGGACTTCTGGCGGGGAGGAAAGGAGGGTGACCAGTGGTGGAGCCATCTTGCGGACGAGTTGCTTGACAAGCTCTTCACGGCGAACCCCGCGCATGTGGATCATAATGACCTTGACGGCTGCGAGGACGACGGAACCGTTGGCGTGCTGGAACTGGGGAACGACGCGCTCGCAGATGTGCTCGCTCTCTTTGTCATCCTGAGCTTCGTAGCGGGCAAGTGCAGAGAGAATGGCTACTCGACCCCATTCGGAGCATTCGTTGAGAGCGACGAGGAGTTTGGAGAGTGTGCCAGCTGATATGACGAACACTGCTGGGTCTTGGTCGGAAGTGGAGGCAGTAGTAGCAGACGCGTGGATGTCAGAAAGGGCGGCAACGGTGTTGGCGACGACCATCGGATTGCTGTCTCCAATCATCTCGTGCAGCTGTTCCAAAAAGCCATTCTCTATCACCAGCTCGGGCTTCAGATCGTACAACTTTGCCACGCATAACGCCGCCGTCTTGCGCACGTACGGGTTCTCATCCCGCAGGCACTTTTGGAGTGGGTCGCATAGATAATCGATGATCTTCTCCGCGCGCAGGATACCCATTGTCCGGATCGCTAACGCGCGCACAAGCGGGTTTGGGTCGTCCGTGTCCTTGACAAACGTGTTGACGGCGAGAATAACGAGTTCTGGTTGTGTTTTGGCATAGTTCATCAGATACAGATACACCAATTTCTTCTGCTCGAGGTCGTCGGTCTGCATGTTCTTGAGCACGTCGGGGAAGAGTCCGCTAACATCCTTTCCAACGGTCATCGACGCGATAGTGCGCTTGATGGCATCCTTCCGTTTGTCGCGGTATTCACTGTTCAGGTCAACGCTCAGCTCGTAATTCTCGCCCTTGCGCGGCCCGCGGACACTCATGATGATGGCGATGGCAGCAGTTAAAGTGAGACCACGTGTGGGACGCGATCAATGATGGTTTGGCGAACTTCACTTAAGCTCAGTGGTCCAAAAGGTCGACCAGAAATCCCTGTGCAGTGTCCTGAGAGGGCGTAGAAATACTCATTAACCTAAAATAGCCTAAAATAAAGTGCCCATACAAGCCAGGTACATTGTTTCAGTATCGTCTAAGCAGCATTTTTCGGTGGCAGCGCTGTATTCACTTCATTTGGGCTCGGACAATAGAAGTTAGAGCGGCCGCATATGTAAGTAGAATTTCAACGCATTCTCAGAGACGTATCGCTCTAGCCGCACGAACGCCCATGAATTTCTAATCACATCCAACCTTGAAGTTCTCTCTGCGAGGTTGAGTCGTTCAGCAGTCGCCCATCCAATTTTCAGACGCGTCCCCCTGATGGTCAGGCACTCCAAAAGCAGTCTCAACTAGAGAGAGAATTCTCAATTCTATGAATAACAAAAGACGCCATCATAAACGTACTTTTCACGGATACGTTAGATAGAAAACGCACATGCAATTTGTCCTTTTTGAGATCCCTACGAGACTCGCGTTTGCTAATAGAGGACGTCGCCGTAGCGTCGGAATGCGCGCGCTTGGGTTTGGCAGGATGCTTCTGGAATTGCATGAGAGCTTGTAGGCGGGCGCGCGTCGGTGATTGGAGGTTTCGGCCACGCTGCTCGGGCTTGACGTCGCCATCGAGAGGGTAAGCAGAGCTCTGGGACAATGGAATCGGCATTGGCTGTGTCCTATGGCTACCTGGAGCATTTGCGAGGGACGCTGGAGGATGCTTTACAGAACCATCCCTTTTGATAACTTGTAAGCGATCCGGCACACATATTCAATATCTTTACGCACCGAGACGCATCCCTCTTTCCGTCATACTTGGAGCCTTCCCTCTGTAGTGGAAGGGATGGTGGTTGTGGTGGACTGGATGCATACATTTCGTTGAGATCATCAACCCAGCTTGGTTGACGCTCTGCCATTTTTGCGATGGGAAATTCTTCTCCAGACGAGATAGAGGACAATATACCATCCATGTCATTCCCCTTGAGTGTAGCTTGGTTTTCTACAGCTCCCATTAGAGGCGTAAGTTCCTTGCAGGGTTTACAAGTGATATTTCGCGAACCATCACGGCTTTCGAGTTGATAATCAGGTGGCGGCGGGGAAAGACCAAAAGGTTGGGGGAGAGCGCCAAAGTGCTCATCTACCTGTGCTCTTCGGGACGCCAGGGACATGGGGCCAGTTCCTCGCCACAGCTTTTGGGACGCCCATAGGGAATCAAATCGCGATCCAGCAGCAGGATAAACTCGCCAGCGACCCACTGGTCTAAGTGAGTTCAGAAACTGCATAAAATCGTGGTCCATCTAGTGAGCACTGTCAGTTGGCGTATTCAATGTCGGCTGCATCACAGCACTGGCTTACCAGCCCAAGCTGTTGCTGGCATCTCTCAATCCGCATGTACGGGCCATAAGCAAGAAAACGATCTGGGTTGTTTTGCAGCTCGGCTATTTGCCTCAATGTTTTGTCGATTTTTGAGATTTTTGCCTGCATATCGCTGCACGGAGCAGTATCCTCATCATCATCCATGCGATGATGGACAACAATGAGGGTGTACGGTGGTGCACCTACGGGGTACAGAACATTGTCCTGTGGTAAATTGACACCTTGATCAAATGCCATGGTGCGATACACTGTCGGGCAAAGACGATTTAACGGTGACCGTAAAGAGGAAACACCGAGGAAATCACACAATACGGATGCGATCAACTCGAATTCGCCGCCACATGCAACACGTGCTGGAGTCTGCTTGGACCGCAACGCTCATCACATCCTCAGATTCCAGGAATGGCGAAGCACATAATGTGATTCTGAATTTCCTCTAACAAGAACCAGAACCCCAAATATCTGATGCATGATGACAGTGGACTACCCCGATTCTGAGGACAGCCAGACCACAGCTGAAAGTGAACATCTCCAGCAAGCTAATCACAATGAACTGAACTATGTCATGTCCATGATGCGACCATGATACGACCGGATCTCTTACACGCGTTTGCAGCGCGCACACGGTCTCGTGCTTCCCAGCGAAACCGTTTCGCGAGCTATCCTACGCGTTTAACGGGCTGGATGCACGCCTCCCACTTCAGATACCTTTATTGAGTAGCATTTCGATGTTGCAGGGATCGCAGAAGGCAGCGGAATGGCAAGGGTTGGGTCAGCACGTTTCTGCCTCATGGGCGGTGGTACAAAAGCCCTGACCCGCGACGCGACGCGAATCATTTTGCTTCTCTCGTTCGTGCATCCACAACCTCATCCACTCTGAAGTCCTTCTTCGTTCTGTATCAACGTTCTCTTCAGAGCTTCAGCTCATCCTTACCACGGATGCCTCGACTTCCCAGCATTCTGTTTCTCGGGGCGGGCGTGGTGCTGGCGGCAGCGTCGGCATTATGGCAACGGACGGAACTTGGTGGGCTGGAAAAACAGCTAGAGGAGGAGCGGAGGCGGCAGAGGGACGCAAAGCGCGCGGCGGAGCAGACAGAGAACGATTTGCAGGCGTGCCGGTATGAACTGGAGCAGGCGCGGCGAGCACGCAACCAACTGGAAGAGGAGGCGCGGATTGTGAAGAAGGAAGTCGCGCGGTTATCCGAAACGCAGGCGCTAACGATGGCGCTGCTCCACTCGCGCACCGAAGAGCTCACAGCGGCAGAGGCGTATCTCAACAAGGCCGACGCGACCTCTGAAGCGGAGATCGTCGACGAACTTGATGCCCTCAACGTAGAAATTCTGCAGACGGCAGCGACGATGGCCGAGACGTTTACGTTTGGAAGGTCTGAAGGCTCCGAGGAGCTGCGGCGCGCGGCGGACAACGAAGTGGTCAACACGCTGGGGACGCGCATGATAGATCTTCTCCAGAAAAGCACACATAATGAGGATCCTCTGGCCGTCCAGATTGCTCTGCAAGCTGTGCTGTGTGCGTATATGGAGTGGATCATCACTTCGTGGTACTTCGAGGGCAAGGAAGGGGATACGTTGCTCGGTGACATTTACAATGCCATCCTCGAGACCGGTGAGCTTTAAGTCATTGCATTTCCTCACAGTCATCTAACTATTGGCGTTCAGAAGATCAGTCTATAGCCGGTCGCTGGCGCGCGCTAACGCGCAAGTACGCGGTGCAGACCTTTGCGCACGGCAGCTCGGATATCCATCAACAGCTCGTCGACGTCGTGATGGAGAACTTGGTGAATGTTCTCATCAGCGCTGGCTTGGACTCGGACACAGAACAAATCAGCGAGTCCGTCGTTGCTCAATTCACCGGTCACACGTCCGAGATGGTCAAAAGGGCCGCACACCTCAACTGGCTCATGGGCCAAACGATTACGTCCTGCGAGCTCGCGCCTTTGTATTTGGTACCAGACAACCCTTTTGACGAGGAGTTTATGGAGGACACCTTCGGTCAGGGCCCTGAGAATCCTGACGAGCTGATTCTCTGCACGACGGATCTAGGGTTGGCGAGGTCAGAGCGACTGGCCGACGGGAACTGGCAAAAGCTGGTACTCAAAAAACCCAGAGTGACTCTCCTATCCGGAGTCAATCCTCCAGAAAATGTGGCGGAAACGGCGAAGGCTCAGCAGGGGCATGCGGCTGAGCTCGAGCGCCGGCCCGAGCCGTCGACTGAGGTTAGCGAATTCTCTATGTAGCTATGCAAAATTTCTGTATGTATGTAACTCTATGATCGTAGTGTATGTTCTGTATGCGCCGTAATTCTCAATCAAATGGCTTTTTATTGTCACTGTATCTTTCTAACGCTGCCCGGCGATACTAGACTCTTTGATAGAAGAAAATTAGCGGCCTTGATTCTGAAAGTCGAACGTTGAACTGTCAGGTTGGCACGCGTAAGTAGACCTCATTTGAGACCCCTGCGAGTAAATAGACATGGGTAGGAGGCCGATAATTAATGGTCGGGTTCTTGGTCGACTCCGATGCTAACTTCTGTGGGGGAGAACCCATAGCAGCGGCTCATCCAAAAGGAAAGGACTCCAGAGGTCGGTTGGACACACATCAAGCGCCATTGTTCAAGGCACGTGCAATCGGTGGCGTTCGGCCATCACGGCAACGTCAATGCTCAAGCGCCCAGTGCTCAAGCGCTCTTTGCTCTGAGCTCGGTACTAACAGTGGAAACAGGTACCAAGTCCCGACATATCCCACAACGAGGCCGATGTGTCAACCCTTTAGGTGATTTGTAGTGCGCTCATGTTCTCTCCGTTTGGTTCGTGTAAATAGGTTGTGTCCAACAAGTTCTCCCTCGATTCTCCTCCTCAAACCACGAAGGAAATCGAAAGCTGGGAATGTTTATTTGCGTCAGGGTCTGGCGAGGGCGCACTGTCAAAATTGAGTGCGCTCAAACTTTCAGCAGTAGGTACAACTCTTTATAAGTGAGTCTGCTTTTCTGTTTGCTTCGACGCTGCGATGGCCTGTGCGTATGGTTCTGATTATATGGTGTTCTCTTTCGAATATATATAACCTTCATCGTCTGCAAAGTGCCGGATATTTGTATCAAATGTTGATGCCATTCCGAAAAGGAAAGGTATGTTCACCTATGTTCACCAGGAGTCTGCCCTGGACTTGAAATTGGAACGGAACGGCCCATAGATACACTTGAATTCCTTGATGAATCTGGACGCTCAAACTTGCGATATCTACTTCCTAGAGTAGGTGTCGATAATTAAGGATGCTTCCGAGACGGATGCCACATGTTAGCCGAACCGGGTCGATCAATCACGCTTCCCCACACTCCTCACCACCACAACGGAGACCCGGGAAGAGTATAAAAGCAGCTGCCTCTGCTCCTGCGATCTGCGATGATCCCCCGCAGTGCTGTCCGACGATTCAGGACCATGAAGAGCGTACTACCGCAGAGGACGCAGTCCTATGTACGCCCAGCCGACTGGAAGCACGTCGCGCCGGGCAACGCGTCGACACAGATGAAATTACCCAAACTTCCTGTTCCCGCTCTTCCAGACACTTTGGCAAAGCTTTCCGACAGTCTCAAACCGATTGCGTGGACGCCGGAAGAGTTCGCAGCCGTGCAGAGCAAAATCGAGCAGTTTGGCAAGCCCGGGGGAATTGGCGAAGTGTTGCAACAGCGGTTAAAGGAGCGCGAGGCAACGACGGAGCATTGGTTAGAAGAGTGGTGGGACGATGGTGGATACCTTGGATATCGCGACTCTGTGCGTTTCCAGCCAAAAGCAACCCTACACTTTCTGACGCAGCTTAGGTCGTGATTAACGTTTCGTACTACTATGGATTCGATGCGCACCCTTCACATCTACCTCAAAGACCTGCCGCTCGTGCTGCAGCCATTGCTCGGGGTGCCATGCTTTTCCGCCAATTGCTCAAGACTGGTCAGCTCAAGCCCGAGGGCACGAAGGAGGGGCCATTTTGCATGGATACCTACCGCTGGATGTTCGACTGCTGTCGTATTCCCGGTCCGAAGGGCTTGGACTGGAGTGTGACCTACGCGAACCCCGAAGACGACGGTACCACAGGCCACATCATTGTCTTCCGGCACAACAAGCCATGGAAGGTCACTGTCACGGACAACGGGCGCATTCTGAGTACAGAGGAAATCGAAAGGTGGATGCTTCACTAACACGTCCCTCTTGTCTAACAACTCGTAGGCAAATACAGCACATCTACGATAATACTACGTCCCTCGGGCCCGGTGTAGGCGTCCTACCCGCGTCGAACCGCGACGTTTGGGCCGAGGATTTCCTGGACCTATCTTCTTCTATCAACAATATCGACATCGTACAAGATATCCACTCTGCCGCATTTACCATCAGCCTCGACAGCGCTGCGCCCTCTAATGCTGTTGATCACAGCCGGTTCCTCTGGCACGGTCACATGGAAGGAAACAGGCCTGCCGGTCTGCAGAACCGCTGGGTGGACAAACCAGTCCAGTTCATTGTTTATGACAACATGTACGCAGGCATTATGGGTGAGCACTCCATCATGGACGGCACACCGACCGCACGCATGTGCGACGACGTCCTGAACTGGATCGCGGACCCTAAATGGGATCATGGCACACCGTCTGGCGCGTCCTACACCCCCAAAGCGATGGAATGGGAGATGACACCGGTCATCATCAATGCCATCGACAAGGCGAACGGTGCAGCACGCAAGCTCATTCAGGATCAGGAGCTGAGTTACTATCTCACCGCGTACGGCAAAGCCGCCATCAAGAAGTTCGGCGTGAGCCCCGACTCTTGGGCGCAGATGCTCATTCAACTGGCGTACCGTCGGCTTATTGGGGATGCGCAGCGGACTGGAGGAACGTATGAGGCTGCAACGACGCGCAAGTTCTGGAAAGGCCGCACAGAAGCTATCCGCGTTGTAACTAAAGAGAGCGACGCGTTTATTGCAGCCATGGATGACCCCAGCAAGACAAAGGACGAGCGCAAGGCGTTACTGGCGGCAGCAGCGAAGAAACATATTGGGTTGGCGAAGGCGGCAGGGTCTGGTCAGGGCATTGATAGGCATATTTATGGCCTGAAGAAGCTGGTGCAGGAGGGCGAGGATGCTCCAGAGCTATTCAGCGATCCCGTGCTTGCACGATCGACCAACTGGGTATTGAGTACCAGTGCAGTCTTCTCTGCGCATTTCCCCGTCTATGGCTGGGGAGAGGTCGTACCTGACGGCTTTGGTGTTGCCTACATGACCGGATACGATGGTGCGAGTCTTGGTTTTTTTTTTCAGCCCAGACTAACACTCTGTAGACCGTCTGCAGTTCACGGTCACATCGAGAACAGAGATGCCAAACAAGAAGTTTGTTGAGGAATTGGCGCGTGCGGCGGACGATCTGTATGCATTGTTCGACTCGCCAATCTCCAAGCTGTAGACGATGTACAATAATCTGATAATAATTACCAGAAGCTTCAAAGCTGTGCATTATTATGGACCCACAATCAGGGCGGTGCCTGATTGTCTATCTTATCCGATAAATTTTCTCTCGCAGAACCTCGCAGGACTTCGCTTAATCCTAAGCTGCGGTGCTCAGCCCGCACATATAAGAGCCATACCAAGCGAGGCGGAAGCTCTCAGTTTCTTGCTCCCAAGTTCCTTTCTCCTTCTCTCGTCGACATGATCCCTGAGCTTCCCCGTAACGGGCCTGCAGATGCAGATGCAGCTTCGATCAACGAGAAAGGTTCAAGTACGGAGGACGTAGACAAGACTCCGAGCGACGTCGAGGCAACAGACGTCGAGACAAGCACTATCCACTCCATCCATGACTTCCCGTGGACGTGGAAGGTCACAGCACTGGTCCTTGGGCTTCTACTCTCCGCTGGTTCCTCCTTCTCTGAAAACACGCTCGGCCCTCTCAAGTCGACCTTCAAGAAGGAGCTCGGAATCACCAGTGAGTCGACTACACGCGCGGTTGTCATCACAGCGGCCTCAATGGCTGCATAGACGCTCAGTACGGCGCCATTTCGTCGGCGACAAGTCTTGTGAACACCATTCTGCCTATTATTGGCGGGTTCATTTTGGATTACTATGGTATTTGCTGGTATGCCCTTCCTTTATGACATGACCCGCAACGCAAGATCTCATCTCTACCTCCAGGGGATCCATGCTCTCATCCGTCTTCATCTTCCTCGGTGCCACAATTTCGGCAGCGGGCAGTAACGCTGAGAGCTTCACGCTTGTCATTGTCGGGCGTATCGTCCTTGGCTTTGGGTCTACCGTCATAGAAAGCGCTGGAAGCAAGATTCTCGCACATTGGTTCCAACACCGCGGCCTCGCATTCGTGTATGGTCTCGATATTGCGTGGGGTACGCTCCCTTCTCTTTGAAGCCCTCACACGACATGCTCAAAGCGATTTATAGGTAAAATCATTGTTCTCATCGCAAAGGCGACTGCCGTCCCCATGCGCGACAGCGCCTTCTGGGGCTGGGCACTCTGGATTCCCGCCATCGTCTGCTTTGTCAACCTTCTCGAGAATTTGGTTTTCGTGTACTGGACAACACGCGTCGTACCAGAGTGGGCTCGAATGCCTACTGGGCGCTCCAAGTCGGGGGGCGCGCGCGTGCTCCCCCGCCTGGACGCGCTCGCCGCTGTGCCATGGATGTTCTGGCTCATTGTGTGCTCGCAGCTGCTCCAGGCAGGCGTTGTCGGTGGGTTCAATGGCTTGAGTGCGGACATCATCACACAGACCCGTGGGTCGACGGATGAGATCGCGGGGTATACGAGCGCACTGCAGCAAGTCATCCCAATTTTTATGGTCCCATGCTTGGGGCTGTTTTTCGATCGGGTAGGATTCAGGATGTTCTTCGGTGAGTACATACACTCTCTAGATATGGGAAGCGAGGCTTACAAATTATGTAGTCTCATTCACAAGTTTATTATGGATTGTTGTGTATTCGCTTCTCGGGTTCTCCAGCGCGAATGCATTGGGCGTCATGATCCTTGCTTCATTTGCCCAATCTTTTGTATGTCCAGATGGCTGACAATTAAGAACACCACTCATCGTTGGCAGAATGCCATTCCGTTCACCTGCTCAATTCCGCTCCTTGTCCCCGAGCAAACAGAACTTGGATTGACGTTCGGCATTTGGAAGGCGTTCAATAACGCGGGGTCAGTCATTGTCGACATGGTCGCAGGACGTCTGCAAGATATTGTACGTCTCTTCTGGATTATAGCTCTATTACTGACGCGTCTCAGACGGCGGATGGGGGTTACCACAAAGTCATTTCGTTCTTTGTCGCAATGAAGGCCATCGAGTTCTGTCTTGGGGCGTTTTACGGTATCTTGGACCGCAAATACTTGGCTGGAATCTTGACGATGAGCGAAACCCGGAGACTAGCGCTACACAAGACTGGGATCCACAAGAAAGTGGACGGTCGGCAGCCAAAGAAGGTGTTTACATCGTTCGGTCTGGGGCTGTTGGCGACAGTGACCGTCATTGCCTGGGTTTTGTATATCAAGTACTCTTTGTAGACAAAAATGACGGTTAAAAAGCATACGCTTATGTAGACGATGCTACCACAACGGGCACTGCGAGCACGCGTTGATCAAATTTGATGGAAAGCAATGACGCACTGTTTACTTCCAGACCATCACCATGTACGATGCACCCCAAGGGCGACGACGAACTAGAGATCATTGAGCTGGAGACAGGACATGCGCTCGGGGACGGTGTGCGTCCTGACGAGGTCATAGAAGTAGAGGAAGATACGCTCGACTCGGTGAGTCTAGACCACCATGTGTCCTTATGTTTAGTTTCTGATATACTTGCAAGCAGATGGAAGTGTGTGATGAAGAGTTGGAAGAATTTGAACAATGGTTGCCTTCACGCGGAGAGGCGGGCCTGCAGGTCCGTTACTAGACACATGGCTAGCCAACGGCGCAAGCTAACCAAAGGTATAGAGCTCTACCCCGCGAGAGAGGAAGAGAGGAAGAGAAGACGACGATGCAGAGATAAAAGCCAAGAGGTTGAAGAAAAGATGAAAAGATGTCGGAACACTTCGAGTCGCCGAGGCGGGCCCTGATGGCCATCGTTGGCCTAAGAATATGAAGTCGGAGATTTGTGGCCGGGGAGTTGATCGCATGGATGGATTAGGATAGCGTAGTTCACTCTGAGCCACCATGTCTTTGTTGAGGAAAGCTGGAGAGTTTATGTGGCGTCGCTCGTCTAGAAGTGCCTGTTAGCATTTGCTTGGCGCAACCGATCATTCCTGGGCGTGGGAACAAGATTCTCCATTTAGGGTGAATCCGGCGGTACCTGTTCCTTTCAGCCTTCCATCTCGCCGCGTCCTTGGCCTTTTATTTCACATAATTTCTGCCCTTGTGCAGTCCCCCCGTCACTCATTACCATGAAGCTCAGTGCTTTTGCCACTCTTTTCGCCGCCGTCGGCGCCGCCAACGCCTCCGGCCTCAACCATCACCATGGCGTCCTCAAGCGCCAGGCGTCGACGACCGACTCCTCCTCAGCGTCGTCTTCTGCGGCGTCAAGCTCTTCGGGCGGCGCATCAAGCACGGCGTCCTCTGGCAGCAGTGCCTCTGTTACCGCACCAGCTTCCACCGGCACTGCGTCTAGCAACGTTGAGGGCGTTCCCCCGCTCAAGGAAATCACATTCGGCATGCCCTCCGGCACCGCCTGGGAGGCATCAACAACTGTCGCTTCGGGTGTCGTGCCAACTATCTCCGGCATTCCCGATGCCCCCGCCATCCCTGGATGTACGTCGCCGACCATGATTGTAATGTTCAACATTGACAGCTTGCAGTCGTCTTCAAATCAGGCGCATGGCCCAAGCAGGACAAGGCCCCTCCGACTGGTGCGCGCATAGCGGGTCTGTCTGACGCCTGACTGACCTTGAGCAGACTCGGAAGAGGTCAAGGCCTGGATGAAAGAACTCGATGGATTCGACATCCCCGACCTGGAGCCGACTACCGATGGCTACTGCGCCAGCGACCCCGAGTTCGCTGCCGATGCGGAAAATCGTGGCTGGTGGACTTGCGGTGGATGGACGCGCGACACCGACATTGTTGCATGTAACGACAAGTTGACATGGGGTGTCAGGTAGCTGTTTTTTATCTCCTATACGCAAACAAATTTCTCATCACCTTATCCAGCTTTGACGATGGTCCCGGCCCGTACACCCCCAAGCTACTCAAGTACCTCGATGAGAAAGACATTTCTGCGACATTCTTCGTTGTCGGTTCCCGCGTCATTGAGCGCCCAGCCATCCTCGTCCAAGAATACATGTCGGGCCATGAGATCGCAGTCCACACTTGGTCGCACACCCATCTCACCCAACAGACGACTGAGCAAATTGTCGCTGAGCTTGGCTGGACCCGCAAGGCTATCAAGGAGGTTCTTGGTGTAACCCCGACTACTATGCGCCCGCCTTACGGTGATATAGGTGCGTGTCTTTCCCTTAACTATTCCCCACACGCTCACATAGGACAGACGACCGTGTCCGCGCCATTTCCTTGGCTATGGGTCTGGTTCCTATGATCTGGACCCGTACCCCAAGTGCTACCTTCGATACCAATGGTGCGCGCGCCTTTAGATAGCTTTGATGTTGGCTGATCAACGTCAAGATTGGGCCGTCGCTGCGGGCAATGTGGACGGTGAAAGCTGTGTTGAGACCTTTAACAACATCCTTGGCAACGCTACAGAGCTCGACACCGGCATGATCGTGCTCGCCCACGACCTTTACGAGATCACTGTCGACCTGAACATGGGATACAACTTGGAAGCTGCACAAAAGCACGACCCGCCGTTCACCCTCAAGGCGATTGGACAGTGCATGGACATCCCTGCCACAGATATGTATCGCGAAACCAATACGAACAAGACATTCCCGTCGAACAAGGTCGCCATCGACGTTAGCGGAGATGGTACATCTGATGCGGAGACCGTTGCGTCCGCCGGCAATGGCGCTGCTGCGATGACGCTGTCGACGAGCTTTGCGACACTTGCAGGACTTGCTGCTGTGTTTGCTACATTTTTCTGATATAGTTTTTTACCTGGTATACCCTGCTATCCAACTAAGGGACTCTGATATACAGTACGTTGATCGTGGGTTTCTAATGATACACGAACGACTTGGATCTGTAATTGGTCCACCAGTCATAGACTTTTTTATGGGCATGGAGTGAACTTTGTGCAAGGTTTTACACGAGCACATGAATGCATGATTGTTGAGCAACGTCGAGCTTGGGCGTGGCTACAAGCCTTTGGCAGTTGGCACGGTTGCGGCATGGCCAGTCGACAACGAGGTTGGTTATACGATGCAGTCGGGTTCTGGGTAAAATTACCTTTCACTGTATACATAACAAGCAAGTGAATATTCTGACCGCGCATGGAGGAAAGCTCGAGGAAAGCAGTCTCTGCAGCGTCGTACATAGCGCAGGGCGACTGTAGCAATGTAGTGAGTTTGACTGGGGTCAGAAGTTTTTGAACAAGCGATACATATTTGGGTTATGCTTAAGTGCAGCTGCGAATAAGTTTAATCCCAACTCTGTACGCTGCTTCGCATTCGACGTTCCACGGTGGTATTACTATTAGCGCGTGATGAACTCGCGATCGAGTTCCATTCTCCTTCCATCACTATCACTTTCCGCCCTAACTTGCTAGTACAATCTACTCCCAAACAACAGACCTATGTCGCTCCGCATCGCGAAATTCGCGCTTGGCGCACCGCCATACGTGCTCACAGCGGTTCTACCTCTTCGCGGCGAAGAGGACGCGACTACAGTCCGACCGCCGTTTCTCGACGCGTTAAACATAACCCTTCTGGCATTAGCCTCTTTGGAAAACGAATACATCTTTTGGGAAGGTTCTCCTGGTCATATATATGTAGAGAAATGCACCCGGCAGTGCGCTCTCCTGGTGCGTGGCGCTTTCATGGTTACTTTCTCCTCTGACGCGGCGGTTACTAGGACAAGGATACATGTGCACAGATCACAACTCTGACTCGGAAGCCGTGGCAGCTATACGCGTCGTCTAGCGCGTGGTCGCGCCTGTGTGTGGACGTTGAGGGCTGGAGAAAATCAGACGGTCCTGGATCTTTGAAGGCGCTGCAAGAAGAGGCGGATTCGCTGGAAGTTAACCTTGGTTCTGTCGTGTCCTTTGCTCCTGCTTTACCAATGATAGAAGCGCCTCCTATGAGCCCAGCCACACTGCCTACTCCGCCGCCTACGCAACCTACTCTTGCAGAACCTGCTCCTGGGATAGGTTCTGCTCCTGCCGCGAACCCTGTGGCATCCTCATCAACAGTCTCTGTGCGTCCATCCCCTGCAACGTGCGTACCAGCTGCCACAAAACGTCGTGCAGAGGACGTCGGAGAAGGCACACCTAAGGCAAAGCGTGCGCGAAAGAAGTCTGTGATCCGCGTCCCTCGTTTGCACGACGTGAAGTGGAGGTCGGCTTATGGTGGCGTTTTCATGGACGAGGATGGAAATGGCCGAGCTGCATGCAGTATGATACACGCTCACTCGCATTCGTGCATTTTTTTCATGCCACACACAGTTATCACCGAAGAACCTGGCCTTCGACAATTTAAGACTACGTACAAGAGAGGGGACTTGTGCGTTGTCTTTATCCTTGTCAGGTTCAGATTTTGATATCGTCCAGTGTGATTATCGCAAAACCACAAGACTGCACGGATACATTCGCTTGGGTTGCGCGTATCACGGGCTTTGAGTATGCCTCCGGGCAGGCGCCAGTGGGTAGAATAGAGACAATACTGGCAAGTATCCAATGGTTCAACCCTGTCGGGGACAACGAGAGCCGGGAGATTCGTTTCTCAGGATTTCAAGACGTTCCCCTTTTGGCTTTTGATGGTGCGCATGAATTGCCTCTCAGAGTTCTTCGTTGCCTACATAGACTCTCCTTAGCATTGACCAACGTCGCCAAATTAGACAGCAGGAATCCAACGCTACCGTTGCTACGCGAGAGCGACAGATTCATAAAAAAATCCAGTTCTACAATGTTTGAAAACTCAGCGAGTCACATTTCTCTCACTTCTTACCTGTCGTTGCTTATGCATCTGGTAGCCAGCGGAAATCTGCTGCAAGACCTCTCCTACGGGCAATATTACGACGTATTGTTCTTTGGGTTTGGGTTTGCGACACTTGTATGATCCAAGTACAGACGACACGCGCTGGTGCCAGCGTTGCGAGGCATTTTTCCATGTCCAATGCTTAGGGACAGACCTGCATCGCCGTGACCTCCTCAAGTGCGCAGGAGACAATCAAAAGTATCTCCGTACATTCGTCGACCCAGTTGTATTAAGCAAACAAATGGTTGCGCAGATACCCATTGCGCGCTGCCACCGCCCTCAAGGCCAAGGCCCGCTCTCCTTAGAGAAGATTATCCTCGAAGCCATTGCTACCATGGACGACATGGAAGAATGGGAATGGTGGCTGTGGCGGCAGTACCCTTCCGTAATTGAGGACGATCGTGTTTCTGGGATGGCTGGGATGGTACGACTGGAAAGTGAGAGAAAGGAGTGGATGGCTATGGCGGAGGATGTTATTAGAAATATGTACGAGGCGGATATGGCGTGGTATCTATGCAAGAGTTGTGGGATGCAGTACATCTAGCGAGCATAGTATATGTATCGTTTAATTATGCAGGTTTTGACTACTTGCTACAGATATCAGTGACATTTGAGGGACGCGCTGAGTTTCTACAAGTTGGAGGCGTGTTTTTGACACCGTCGTACGCATATAGGGCCGCTCAATAGGAATATCAGCGTAATCAGCGATTAGATAGCTGAGAAAGTGATTGCAACCTTTGAACGTGCTAGAATCTGGGTGGAATCCAAATGTCAGTACGCCGCCGGCGATCATCTAAACTCTTCACACTACTGTGACTACTACCACACACTACTCAATCTCTCGAGCCTTACCTGGAAATGGGCTCTTACCAAATACCTGCACCTTAAATGTCGCTCAGGATCGCGAAATACCCCCTCGGTGCCCCGCCGTACGCACTATGGGCCGTCCGTCCCTTGCGCGGCGAAGAGGACGCAGACGGACTGCGACCTGGATTCCTTGATGCGCTCGATACCACCGTTCGAAAACTAGCAAAGATAGAGAATGATTACATCTACGAGAAGGGCCCAGTAGGGCGCCTGTATATCGAGAAGTGTAAGAAGCAGCGCAGACTTTTGGTGCGCACTGAACGTGTCCTTCCTAGTCTCATTCTGACATTCCTCAGACTAAGAAGATATGTGGGCATCTCGATACGCTGTCTAGGGCCCCGTGGCATTTTTACTCGGCCTCGGACGCATGGACGCGTTTGTGCACAGACGCAGAAGCCTGGAAGAAGCCAAGCGGGCCAGGATCACTAAAGACACTGGCAGAAGAGGCGGCTGCGCTGGACGCTGAGCTTGGCCTTGAGATTACAGTAGTTCCCTGCGAGCCGGACGAGGAGATGCCAGAAACCATGGAATCACCTCCAGCAGCGTTGCCTACACCACCCCCAACACAACCTACTATTTCGATTGTTAATATTCCGAATCTATCTACCGGGCCCTCAAGGCAGGCCGGTCCTTTACAGTCATCTATACGGCGCAGACGACGCATCTCCGGCGACGGGAACATTTCCAAACCTAAACGCGTTCGCATCGACACCGGTCCATTGGGTCGTGTTCCCCGACTCCATGAGGCGACCACCAGGACATTGTGCGCAGGAGGTGCTGCTCTCAATGATGGCGCTATATGTGGTAGGATTGGTCCCTGCAGCCGAAAGTGGAATGTGCACTCACATACGTGCGATGTAGTCATTTCTGAAGACCCAGCGCGATCCGAGGCTTCCAAGTTGACCTATCATCCAGGTGCTTTGTATGTCCCCTTTCACTGCTCAGAATGTATCATCTAACTCGAGACTTCTTAGTGTGTTTGTTGCAAAACCAGACAAGTGCAAGGATGGCTTTCCTTGGATAGCGCGTATCATAGGCTTCGAGTCGCATTCTTTTTGCGACATTGATGCTGAAATCGAGTGGTACAACCCTCGCGATGGGAAAGACCTGCAGATCGGGAAATCCCCAGCGACCTTTCCTGCCCGGAGCACCATGGCTCCTCTGACCTCTTCCGACTTGCTCAACTTGCCGCTGTTCCAAATTCCCCAGCCATCCATCGCAGCAGAAGAAAGTGATGCGTTTTCGATGAGCCTGTTGGGTTCGGTGAAAAGTACAGACCCTGCCTCGTTCACAAAGTCAAGCAGACGGGTGGAAAAGGAGGCGGCAGAGATGGATGGCAAGGTGAAGTCGTCAAATAAGGTCGAACAATCGGACCCCATCTCAGTGAAGACCAGCAATGGACTATCCACAGCTCAAGATGCACCACATATTGCGTATAGAAGGGCACTGAAGCGCAAGGGGCGCAAGCCGTCAGACAATAGTGTCACTATGCACACCTCAACCTCGACCTCGACGCGTGAACTTTGCTCTGCAGGACGTCAGACTGTCAACTTCTTAGCTTTAGATGGTACGTGCTTAGTGCAGCAATTGTCCTAGGATCACTAAATGTTTTTCAAGGATTGGCTACGGTTGCGCTGTTTACAAACAAGTGCTTGACCTTGCCTTTGGTTAGCGAGACCACATTCTATGTGTATGCGCGCGGGTGCGGGTCTGTGCGTATACCATCGTCTCTTTGTACACACATTGACAGCCCTCAGAAATCCGGTGTCTGTTTGCCCACGCAGAATTCGTGCCCACTCGAGGGCGCGTATGATCCAGACACGCAGGACCTGCGTTGGTGCAGCCTTTGCCAGACTTTCTTTCACCTCTCTTGCTTGGGTGAAGAGGGTCTCAGCCGGAGTGCGCTTCGCACACGCGTAGGAGTGAACCAGAGCCATCTTCGGACTGTCGTAGACTGCACCGAACTCAGTGTGGGATTGCTTGCGCAGCTTCCTATTGCACGGTGGCACCGGGGCAAGGGACAGCCACCACTTTCGCCAGAGCACATGGTCCTTAGCGCAATTGAGTGCGTTGAGAGTGGTGGGTCGGATGTGCTCTGGGAATCCTGGCTGGCGAAGCACCACCATGCGGTAGAGCAGGATAATGTATCTTTCGGAGACGCAACACTGGAACGGAGGTTGCTGAGGGACAAGAGGGAGTGGATTGACATGGCTGAGGATGTTATCTGGAACATGGTGGAGGCAGACTTACCGTGGTATCTATGCAAAGGCTGTGGAGATCAGTGGATATAGCTTAGTGTATGTTGTATGGTCTAGAAAGTTGTGGATCTGTTCTGCTTTGCATAACTTGAAGTACTACGCAGTATGTTTGACTCTCTGGCTTTGTTGCGCCTGAGCGGTCGCGTTTTGGGAGCTGGAGTTATGTACTGCTTCCACATTGCAATATGACAATTGTTCAGTAGGCCCTCTGAACGCGCCACACATTTCGACTTCAGTCTCTGGTCTCGAATGTATGTCACGTGATCGCGATGTGTGGCGAGTCACGCGCACGACTCACTCAGACTGGACTTGCCTCCACGCAACGAATGACCTGTTGGCTTCAAGACAACATGAATATATAATTGGGATTCTGGGTCTAGTTTTACAATTTGGATAGCAAAATAAGTAACAAACATCAGGAAGTGTTCATTGCATCGTCCAAGTCAAAGTCAAAGTCATCAAAATCGTCTGCACCGAACATGTCTTCGGGTGAGACATCTGCGAACTGCTCCTCGGCCTGCATGCGTTCGTACTCTTCTGCGTATGCTGCAATTTCGGCCTCTTCAGGGTCAAATTCTAGAACCTCTCCTTTATTTCGAAAAGCCGTCAATTAGAGCTCAGAAAAGCGAATGCACACGCACCTCGACAGTCATCCTCCCAAAGATCAATTTCAGAGGCCCCAATGGGCGATGAACCGACTTCCCGCTCGTAGGACGCTTCGTATTGATGCTTCAATCTAGCATTCGACGCCTCGACGACACGCTGGAACAGCTTCATTCCAATCATTTAGCACGGGCATGAGAGGCTGTCCCAACAAACGTACTTGGTCATTCATCACTGTCTCATCATCCTCCTCTTGTTCGTCGTCCATCATGTCATCCTCCTCCCCGGCTAGCCGCCGGCGCGCGCGCACCGCTTCTCTCCGCGCCGACTTTGCGCGCGCCAAACATTTGTCTTGAAAGCGCTTGCGAGCCGCCGCCTTCTCGGCATCCGTGGTCGGCAATAATGCGCCCCGCCGCCTGTCGCCCGACGGCGACGACGGCTCTGCGCCAAACGCTGACATAGATTTATACTGAGTCCGACGCCGCTCCGTCGCTGCGCTGAGTGGTGATGACATTTGCGGACTGCTGGCGCTGGGCGAAGAAAAGTCGCTGTAATTGGTGCGAAATCCTTTTGGTCGGTGGGGCGTGGTGAACGCCGATGGGCTGTTTGCTGCCTCGAAAGCCATCATAGTAGGTGTACGCTGCAAGTGAAACAAGGATGCGAGTAGTTTTTTGGTTGAAGGTGGTGGTCAAGAAACAAGAAGTGTGGCACACGTGACTCAACGCGTCGCGTCGCGTCCGAATAAACCCCGTGATTACTCGGAGTAGCACTCGGTTCTGCATCGCGAAAGCATCATTCGGCAAGTTAAGATAAATACAATAATTACGGACGTATCTGCGATGGTTGATTCTTCTTGGAGGGCATTGTATTTGGTTTATCAAATTGGGAACAATATTATTAACTGACGGCCACGTGACAACAAGGCGAGATGGCCGAGCGGTCTAAGGCGCCAGACTAAGGATCAGCTTGCCCGGCAAGCATTTCATCTGGTCCGAAAGGGCGTGGGTTCGAATCCCACTCTCGTCATTTTTTTCCAATCTTATGTTTACCTGACCAAGTGTTTTAGAAATTAGCGCTAAGTAAGGCTCGCAGGCAAAAAAGAGATTGCCACTTGGCTAGTTTGCTCAATGCTTGCCGGAGTCTTGTGCAATAGGATAGACTAGGTTTGGACCTGAAGTATAACAAACACCATTCTCGAGCTTTACACGACACCGAGCTTAGATGGATTCAACAAAGTGGTCTCCGTTGTGTCACGTAATGCGAGGGTTGCTAGAAATACAGTTACAATTCATGAAGTTCTCCAATGTTCTTCAATACGCAATGGGCGTATCCGTGCCCGCATTTCCTTGTTTCGCATCCTCCAGCTCATTCTTGAGATCCGTGCCATTCAAAGACTGGTCAATAAGGCCAGCCTCATTCTTCGACTTCCACTCGCCCTTGCCCGCCTTGTAGTACGGATCCCCGCCGCCGCGCTGCGACTTGTCTGACCATGCCTGCTCTGGTGCGGCACTGTAGCCTCCAGATTGTGTTGCTGAGAAACGAAGGTTAGGACAATGCGTTAGCCAGAGAGAGCAACGACGTACTGTCATTTGCATTGGGGTAATTACGCGTGAAGCTGTTTAGGTTTTTGCGCGTCGCCTCTGTGATGGTGGTCAGCACGGGCACTACGTCGGGACCCATCGATCCGCGCACCATCGTCGACCCAAGAACCCTCCTTGAAGACAGCACGGGCGCTGTTATCGAGCCCGGCGTTGTTGAATGAGTTTCCTGACATGGTGGTAGTGGTGTGGTGATGAATGTGGGGAGGGGATTTGTGAGAATAAGGCGGAGGCGTCCCGTCTTATAATGGTCGAGCTGTCCCATGACATCAACAAAGGTGTCATGCGGCCGATGCTCGTGATCGCGGGGTTCAAGTGGTACCAGTGACCCAACAGTGACCAAGGCGCGTGCCATCAGTGCAAACTACTTCGCTGTAGTAAACGCGACGCGCCTCGACATGGACTAGTCGTTCTATCATTTCATTAACCAGTGATAGGGCCCATTCGGCTCAGTAAAGTTCACCGAGAGCTTGCTTCTTGCACGCTGCAGTCTGATAGTCTGGATGCTTTGCACCAAGTTGAGGAATCACCGGCCAACGAGAATTCAGTGATTTACCGCTGGATCTCATGGTGGATATCAAGAGCCTGGTTATTACATTGCACAGATAATCTACGTTATGTGGAGTACTCCAGTTTCGCTGGAGAACCATCAGCGTCGAGTAGCAGTCCGTGGGGTTGCACTCACTCTCGTGTTTCTTTGCATCGCTGACCTTGCGTGCAGCCTTGGTCAGATCCTCCTGGTTGACATACTCCCTATCGTCACGAATAGCGAACATTCCAGCCTCCGTTATGATATTACGTAGATCAGCTCCGTTGAAGCCGTCAGAGAGCTATTCCCCGTCAGTCAGGCTACATGGATAAACACAACCACGCACCTTGACAATTGCCTCGTAGTCGATCTCCCCATCCTTGTTCACTGGTGTAGCGTGAATCTTGAGAATCTCGAGGCGCGCCTGCTCGTTAGGGAGAGGAACTTCGACCTTTCTGTCGAGACGACCAGGACGAAGGAGTGCGGGATCAAGGGTATCAGGTCGGTTGGTGGCCATGATCAACTTCGTGCGTCCTAACGAGTCGAAGCCGTCCATTTGGTTAAGAAGCTGAGGCCAATTAGTACGTGATATATAGAGTGTCCAAAATAGCATACCTCCATGAGCGTTCTTTGGATTTCTCTGTCGGCACTGGTACCCTCGGAGAATCGACGACCACCAATGGCATCAATCTCATCCATAAAGATTACACATGGTTCATGGTCCCTCGCGTACCCAAACATTTCGCGAATAACGCGCGCACTCTCTCCAATATACTTGTCGACGATGGCCGAGGACACGACCTTCAGGAAGTTGGTGTTCAAGGTGGCCGCGACGGCACGCGCAAGCAGCGTCTTGCCCGTACCAGGAGGGCCATACAGTAAGACACCCTTCGGTGGCTTGATCCCAACGCGTTGGAACAATTCAGGATTGAGAAGAGGGAGTTCGATGATCTGAGGAGTGATTAGAAATGAACCAGGTAACAGAAATATACATACCTCACGCAATTCACGAACTTGCTCTCCCAGCCCACCGATCCCAGCAAACGACGCGCCTCCAGGGTCTTCTAAGCTCATCTTGTACACCAGAGGATCCACCTCGCGTGGTAGGATACGCATAATCGTAAGGGTGGTCATGTCTAGCGAGACGCGCGTCCCGCTCTTTAGCTTGTGTGCGGGTAATGCGGGTCGGTAGGATACAACATAACGGGGGCCAGATGATGCTTTCACAATGACTGTCCAATAGTGAGTCTTCTGTCGAAGTAGGATAGCAGAATGCATAAAGTACTTACAGCGATCGTCATCCAGCTGCTTCATCACTTCACCAATGATCTGTCCAACGGACTGCACGGCCTTGATATCCTCCTCGGTCTTCGCAAAGTCCTTCTCCAGATCCTTCAGCGAGAATCGTACTACAAGCACGGTGAGCCTCAGCTTGCGAGCCGTAGATATCACGTACGGTTCTTCAAGCTAGTACTATTCGTCTCATGATTCCGCATTTTCTATCCACTTATCAGCCCTGGCCGCCACCCAGTAACACAATACAAACATCGCGGTAGCTCTTGAGCGCGTCTTTACGCCGCTGGTCCATTTGTCCTGATGAGGTAGAGGCGTCCATGGTGGTCAAAGTGGAAGTCGTGATTTGCGACGCGTACGCGGATGACGCGTCCCGTGTCATCATAAAAATTTCATGGAATAGCTGAGAGGCCTCCTCCCAGGGCCTGATGGTCTAGTAGTATGATTCCTTCTTAGGGTGTTCACCGTTTGGAGGAGGTCCCGGGTTCAATTCCCGGTTAGGCCCATTGTTTTTGCTTCTTGTGTTTTTGCACAAATATTCAGTCCCTTGACACTGGTCAGTGGTCAGTGGTCACTGGTCACTGGAGTCACTGGACCCTGGTCACCTCAGTGCTAAGAGCTCACTAATAGACCCATTACCGATTTGAACGTTCAACGTCTACAATCCTTATCCGATGTCAATTTAAGCGCACTCCAGTCAAGTTAGCTGTACCAGGTACCTCCTTAAAACGTCCGCCGAAAACAGGAGAATAGCGTACATATGCCACTCTCCATCTGACGAAATCACAACGAATTTCTCACAATATTATACTATGTACATATACAAAATCCAGCCTGATACACAAAGCAAAACTATTTTAACCACACACCCGGTCTTTCACCAATACTCAGAGTCTCTATAGGGCACAATGTGCTCCTTATCGTTCTTCTTCCTTCCCTCCTCCCACTTATCAAACCACTTTGCCATCGCATCCCGCCTCTTCGCGTCGCCCACATTCACTGTTGCAATCATCTTTCCCCACTGCAAGCTCAATGCGAAGCACGTCAGCTCCACGAACGACGAATGCTCCGAATACGGCACGCCGTATATCTGCAAGCCCGACGTCCCGCCGCGCGCCGCAGGCTTCAGGTCCGTCCACGAAAATGTACCGCCTTTCGATGCCTTGGCAATAACGGCATTCACCGTAGGTATTGTTTCTGTCCCAGCTGGGGGCGAGAATCTGCGCAGTCGTCAACATACATGTAATCTTCGAATTTGAGAGATGAGAAGAACACGTACGTCCACCCAGTTGGCCTGAACGCAACTGCATTATCAAAATGCTCCTGGTACTTCTTTACATACTCCTTCAACACGTCGGAGATGACATTGTTCAGCGGGACTACATGCACCTGCGCCTCCAACGGCTTGTTCGTTAGCATTGCATGTAGCTCGGGGTCCGTCTGACACTTGAGAATCGCTGTCTTCTGCGCGTTGCAATACACCTTGCTTTTGAGTGCCTTCGCAATGGCTTTGACGATGCGCTCCTTCCCAATAGAATAAGTCCTGTAACTGTGAGTCGGCATAACAGCGTAAAGACCTGTCCATACCCGACGATCATGAGTGTACGCTTCATTTTCTTCGAGGTGCCAGGTGACGACGAGGGCCCAGCAGGGGTAGACGTCAACCATCCATTCATAGGACTTTTTGTATTGGTTGTGGTACCGTCACTGATGCGCTTCGCCAGCTCAGCGCATGCTGATATGACTTGCGGCTGAGGCGGGAACGAGTACTGAAGAGCCATTAAATGAGCAGGAGAGACGCTGCAGTTGAGCATACCTTCGGGTCAAGATACGTCGTATCGAGATAAACATGGTCTATCTTTTTCCCCTTGACGCAAGGATGGAGGACGTGTTGTGGGGAAGCGCGAAAGTCACCACAGTGCAGGTATCGATAGACCTTGTCACTTCCAATGAAGATCGACTTGAACTCACTGTCGCCGGCATGGAGCGTTTGCTTGCCTTCGAAAAAGAAAAGACTCGAGCCAGGGCAATGGTTTGCCTCGATGAGAGTCACCTTGACGCCGTTTGTATTGGGAATCTCGGTGGGGATGTCCATGGGCAATGGCCGCACCCACTTCTTGTCGACCTTGAGCATATGCATAATGAGATTGGCAGTGCCCTCAGAGCAATAGATGGGGCCATTCTTCCAGGAAGACGAGAGATTGGTGTAGTGATCCGAATGTGCATGGCTAAACGCGGCGTGACCAAAGATAGACTGCAAAAATGAAAGACACGCACGTGAGGAAGTACGCTGTGACATTGGGAATGGCACCGTACTTAAAGGCGTCAACAGCGATTGGCATTCCCTGCAAGACCTTGTAGAATGGGGCTTTCGAGCGTCCGGTGCTGGTTTTGACTTTCGGGCCCTTCCGTGGGCTGGCAATGTCTGCTTCAATCCAAGCCTCATTGTCTGTGCGCGACGCCATAAGCATGGAAAATGCATTGACTTTCGATCCACCAGGCGTAGTTGGGGCCGGCAGATTCGAGTTCTGATCGAATGAGCATGAAACGAGAGAGTAAAATATGGCGCACCTTTTTGAACGGCGTTCCTCGCTCACTAGCAATGATAGTCACTTCATCATCAACTATGGTAACCTCGTCATCGTCCCCTGGGATCTGCTCGTCGTCCCCAGTCCCCCATTCATCATCAATATCGATAATTGGATCGTCACTTGGGTCTTGTGCTGGCGATGGAGGCTTTGGTGGTTCTATACACTCAGGCGATTCGTCAGGACTGGACGAGAGAAGGATGGGTTTGCCAAAGAAAGGACTCGGCGTTCGATTGTCTGCAGTAGGCTCGGATGGAAATTGCTTCGGGAGTTCGGAAGCGGCCACTGTGGCTGGACTAGACAGAAAGAGCGTTGGCTGACCGAACAATGGGGAAGTCGCACGACGCTTGGCAATGGGAGTACTTGTACTCTCCACGACTTCAACATCTGAGGAGTCTTGCATTTCTTCGGCTTTGCGCTTCCCAAGGGATTTTTCTGATGGCGGTGGAGCGGGCTCATCGTCGTCGTCGATAATGATGACTTCGCTAGTGTGTCGCTTGACTGGTGTCTGATTCTTCTTCGTCTTGCATGGCTTTGACGCCACAGAGTGCGCAGAGAAGAATGTATGCAAAGTGGGTGTGGATTTAGAAGGGCCCGCCGTGCGCTTGACCGCCTGTTTCGGGCGCGCCATGATGGTCAGACTTCAGTCACAGGGAATACGGGGTCACGTGGTGTGAGTCCACCGCGTCGATCCTGTCTGCTTTAGTCACCGTCACAGCCACCGCGCGCGCTTGCAGAAAACTACCACGGCAGCCTCGTAGTTTTCTCATAGTTGTCTGAATAAAAACTTTCTCCTTGTGAGTATGCCTGACTGACATGTGCTAGTGTCCTTGGGCCCGCTTTGAAAAGTCTCCTTGGCAACTTTTCTCTTCTGCTAGCCAGTCTGGCCCTCAAATCACTTTATTATCACTGTGGCTAGTGCCAGTCTATTTCAGCGACACACTCACCTTGGCTTATCTCATATCTAATACCTGATCGAACCCGGCATAATTCGCCGCGGCGCGACAATCAATTGCCTCCTTCACCTACTGCAACCATTCGCCTAGCATCCGCCAGAATGTTCATACTTCGCCGTGTATCTTTGCGATCAGCACCCTCGCGATTCCACCTGTCCAGAACGCTCACCATGACCAGCCAACCGGCCACCTCCATCCTGCACCGTACCCCATGGCGCCCACCCGTCGCGGTGCGTGCTGAAGGCATGTACATTGACCTCGACAACGGAAAGCGCATCATCGACGCAGTCGGAGGCGCTGCTGTAGCCTGCATTGGCAACAGTGTTCCCGAAGTGCAACAGGCCATCAAGGACCAGGTCGACCAAGTTTCTTGTAAGTCACCTGGTACATTCCCGTCCGCGTGTGTTCAGCAACATAGATGTGTACAACATGCAGCTCTCCAGCAAGCCTGCTGAGGAACTGGCGCAAATCCTTGTTGACTCGAGTAACGGGGCCTTCGAGCTTGTCGGGTATGCCTCTGGAGGTCCGTACATCTCGTTACACGCGGACGCACAAGTAATTGACTTTCTTTCAAGGCTCGGAAGCCATGGAAGGCGTCCTCAAGCTTGCCAGACAAGTACGCTGCCTCCTTACCGTTTCCTTCCCAGTCATCTGATTAGCCCAGTACTACTATGAATCAGGTCAGAAGCAGCGCGTCAACTTCATTGGCCGTAACATGTCCTACCACGGAAACACCCTTGGCACACTCTCCGTCGCAATGCACCCTACTCGTCGTACACCCTACGCTGACGTCCTCGACGACCAGCACTTCCACCACGTCTCCCCAGCATATTACAAGCGTTTCTCCAACCCCGGCGAAACAGAGGCTCAGTATGTTCAGCGCCTTGCGCAGGAACTCGAGGCCAAGTTCATCGCGCTGGGTCCCGACACCGTCATTGGCTGTATGTCTTTCCTTCTGCATGCTCATCCCTCATTGAATTTTCCTTCGCCAGTCGTCGCTGAGACCGTTTCTGGTGCCACCCTTGGATGCGCGACTGCCCCCAAAGGATACTTCGCCGCAATGAAAGCCATTTGCCACAAATATGGCGCTCTCTTCATCCTAGATGAGGTGATGTGTGGCATGGGACGTGCGTCGTTCATTTCGCATATTTAAGTGTACGTACTGAGTAGCCGGCTCTAGGTATGGGCAGCTTACACGCATGGGAGACCTTTGGAGATGGTGAGGCTCCCGATATTCAAGCTGTTGCGAAAGGTCTCGGCGGTGGTTATGCGTCCATCGGTGCTGTCCTGATGTCCAAGAAGGTCGCTGGCGGCATCCGTCAGGGTAGCGGAATCTGGATGCACGGCCACACATACCAGGTGGGTGTTTTCTCTCCTACATATGCGCACGAACAGCTTCATGAAAGCGTAGGGTCACCCGCTAGCCTGTGCTGCCTCTGTCGCAGTGCAGAAGTATATCGCTTCACACGACCTCCTCACGAATTGCACGAAGCAAGGAGCATACCTAGAAAAGCTCCTCCAGGATGCGTTCGCGTCGCCAAACGCTGTCGCCGCGCCGTATATCTTCGATATCCGCGGCGGTGGCCTCTTTTGGGGCATTGAGTTTGACTTCCCCGCTGGCGCGTTCGGAAAAGACCAGTTCGCGATGCTCGTTCAAGCGCGCGCACTCGAAAAGGGTGTTGCGCTCATGGGCATGACTGGGGGTGGAAATCTGCAAGGATCAAAGGGGAGCCATGTTATGTTGGCACCAGCTTATAACGTTACGAACGAGCAGCTGGAACACATTGTGAGTGTGCTGAAGGAGACAGTGGAAGAAATTATCGGCACTCTCAAAGCATGATGGTTAGATCTTTTGACCACAAAAGGCTGATATAAAATTCATGTAAAATTCATGTATGTTGTGAAAATTAGAGTCTTTGGTTTTCTCTGTGATACCGTATCAAGTTTGTGGCGATTCACATGCCCGGGATCAGTAAATGGAATGCTGTGATCACTCTCTACTTCCTGCCTCGATGAACAACCGCCCAGATCGACCGCTTGTCGTGAAATGCCAATTTGACCGATGGAATAAGAGGATTACATTCTCTTCGGCGAGGAATTGCACGTACATTCTGCTTCGGCACAAGGTGGATGCCCTTGCGACGTTCAACTGAACTCTCTTGCTGAGTGAGCTAGTAGATTGAACAATGCTTTTCGTTGTCGGCGTCAGGCTATGCCGTCACGTACAAGGACGACGATGGAGAGGTGACGGACATTAGGAATGAGATGGATTTGTCCGAGGCGATCCAGTACTTCCAGGCGGGAAGCGATGACCCTCCGTTGTCCTCGGCGGCTTCCATCCTTTCTGGACGCAGCTTCGGGAGCAAGAAGATCACACTCAGGGTTCACATCAGTGTCGACTACGACGGCCCAAGCCTATCAGACACCGGCTCTATCGCGTCCATTGAAGAGTATGGGCCATCACGACAGTCCAACGGCGGGGGCAGCGAATTTTCGTTCTCATTGGGCGCACCGTCCATCATCGAGCCCGACGACGATGATTCGGTGACGGTGAGCTCGAAAGACACTGGAGGAATGCGGTCTCGGACAAGTTCTGCCCAGCTGCGCATCCCCGATCGCTCATCGCAGCTGTCTGGCGAGTCATCCTGGGGCCTAGGCAGTGGACGTTCCCGCTCGCGCAGCCCAGCAGTTCGCGGCCCGAGATCTGCCCGCTCGTCAACGAGCCTCCGCCACCAAGTGCGCGACCCATTTTCGGACGACAACAGGGCAGTCTATCCCACAGATCCAAGCGCTGTCTTTGAGCGCCTTAGACTGGAGGAAGAGGACAATGCCTCTAGCGTTGGCCCAGCTTACAAACCACTGTCTCCCACTTGGCTCCAAGACCAGAATGACCGCGCCCGTGCCCAACTCGGCGTCCCCCCAGAACCCACAGAATCAGACTCGTTGTCGCTCAACTATGCCGAGGACGATGGCAAGCTGGCGCTCGAGCGTGACGACCGCGGCAAATACTACTACACATACAATGTGGCCACATCCTCTGGAGCATCTCAAGCCCAGGACCAGTCGGCATCCATGTTCGAGGAGGAGCTTGATTTTACCCTCGCAGAGAGCCCAATGGCGTCCCGGCCCCGACCCAACTCCCGCCATCTCAATTGGCTTGCATCGCAGCAGGTTCAGGTTCATTCGCCGCCTCAGAGGCATGCTTCCACCTCTTCTGCACCCTTGGCTCCCCCTCCTCTTCCCCCGCGCCGTAGCTCATCTATTGCGTCGTCTGAACTACCAGCTTATGAAGACATCCCGCCAGAACTTTTGCCTTTCATCCCAACCACCCCGCCTGTGCTTGTCACCGGTTGTTCCGAGTGCAATTCTGTCCTTGACTCGATTCGCTATGTCTGTTCAACCTGTGGCGAGAAAGACCCTGTTGGCCCATACCAGGCCGGCAAGGGCAAGGGGCGGTTATCAACAGACTCCTACGGCTCCCAATACCCACCCCAGGTCCATAGGTCATCTCATACGCTACTTGGAAGCTCTGGTTCCTACCATGAATCGCAACAAAAGCTGTTATCCAGTTTGCCAAATACATTTGGCTCGGACTCAACAGTGCATCTATCTCGCGGATTCGAACTTTGCTCGGCGTGCATTGAATCAGCGGGTTTGACACACGCAATTGAGGCAGGCGTTGCGCCTGGGTCGTCTCCTACTACGTCTTCGGCCCTCTCGCCGTCGAGCCCAACGGCGTCGCAGTGGCGGAGGCTCGCGCCGAAAGAGAAAGGAAAATTACGACATGCGTACCATGAGAAGATCTGGGGCCATGGGGGCTGGAAGGATATTGGTTTGTCTCCTTATCTACTGGACTGTCGCTTTGTGCTGACTCGAGACTAGAGCAGGATGAGGCGTCAAGTATCTCGTGTTCTGCTTGCGGCGCAGTCACCGCGCTCGGCAAGAGCTTCAAATGCGCGTCGTGTAAGAAGTATTACCTGTGCAGGGCATGTTATAGGTTGGTGGCATTCGACCCCAAGACAAGAGGGACTGTCCTGACATTGCGCCGCAGCTTGGTACACAACGTCCACCCCAGTCATGCGTTCTTGGTCGTCCCGGACCATGGATATGCTGTGAGCACCAAGAGTGACTCAGAATACATTCCTATGTTGCCTGATCCCAATGATGATGAATGTCAGTGTCCTTGTCCTGCCGGTGTGTATGCTTCTCATGGATCGTAGTCCTCAAGCATCCCGGAGTCAAGTGTGCGCATTGCTTACAAGATATCGTGGGCGCGCGCTTTCATTGCGCTATCTGCGACGCTGTCGATATATGTGCAAATTGCGAGTCAGCCGGCTTACCTGGAAACCTTGATTCTGCAGATGGAGGCCATAATTCGTCGCATATCATGATTAAGGTATGTTCACTCCCGTATCTACGAGATTCTAGCTAATCTATGTAGATTCCCATACCACTGGAGACGACCGAACTCCAGATCGCCAGCAAGCGCGCCATACACTTGTGGACGGGACGTGATGCGGCCAACGTTGTCCCACCACGACCGTCGTCACCGTCGAAATCAAGCTCAGCGCTGTCTGGGTACGCAAAGACGGTCATTGGAGGCAATAAGAGCGAGGAAGAACAGCGCGACCACAGACTGTACTGCAACGGATGCGCGCAGTCAATTGCTGGCGTGCGATACCAGTGTGGGAATTGCCCATCAAAGCCAACGGCATTCAATCTGTGCGCACACTGTGAGGCGCGTTCGTATATGCTGCACGACCCGACACATGTGTTCTTCAAGCTCCCAAGGAGGGTGGACAGGCCGATTGAGTCGTCGAGAGCTCTACTGCCCAAATTGTAAGTGTTATTTCTTTGAAGAGGGGATGGGGACGTTGACTGCCGTCTGCGTAGGTATCGACAACCTGTGGGGCCCGGGCCTGATACTATTATTTCGGACGATCCTCAAGGTATGTACCTCATTTGCGCTCTCCTCTGGGACAGTTGCTGAGATGTTGACAGCGTACTTGCGCGAGCTCACGCATAGTACGGCGCTGTGTGACCTCTGTATGACTTGTATCCAGGGTGCGTGGTTCCGGTGCGTATACTGTGGAAAGGATCTTTGCGACGCGTGCGAGGAGTTGGACAACCACAACTACAAGCATTTCTTCATGGTGTTCAAAGCGCCGGTGGACATGCATGCGGTCAAGTGTGTCGGGTTTTTCCTTCATTCTATGACAGAATACTGATTGTCTTCTACAGGGTGTTCACAAACTTGGAGAACCCCAGCCAGAGTCCACCCGTAATCAACTATCCTGTGTATCTCTAGACATACTCTTGCTCTGTACTATCATCTTTATGCAATGTATCGTTAAAACGTTTGGGCTTCAAGTTTGAGACCGATGCAGGGAAATTTTGTGAGGTACAAGGTGTGAACTGGAATGAAAGAGAACGAGGAAAAGTTTAAAAAGTACTGCTTGCTATCCTCGTTTGAATCCTGAAGAACATGCATTAGCGTGGGGGGAAGGTAGCGCGAGTGCTACACACCTAATCGTCTCCGTTCATAGAAGAGATCTGTTCTACTTGCGCCAAGATTGACGATCTTTGGGCATCCATCGCGGTCTTTCTCTAGCCTCGTGCATTCCGCACAATAGTACGCGTCCGAGATTCCTGAGTTGTGTCAAATGGATTCGTATGCTAGACAGGCATCGTGTTTGAAACGGAAACGCACCAGGAGCACCACAAATGATACATCTCCCTCCGTATGTGCCGAAATTGCACTCGTCGCAAATGCGCACGAGAGTTTCTGGGCGAACGTAGGAATCGCATACTGGGCTGTTGTTCTATGAGCGCTTGTTTTAGGCATTTCTCCAAGACGTTACGCACCACTTTCCGTCGCATTTCTCGCAGAGACGGCCGATAGCTAGAAGTTTGCTTAGCGCCATTTCCCTACCAATTTACTTGAAGAAAGTGCGTACCAATACCTGGCTGACGGCGGCACATTATGAGATCTACGAGGCGTGTAAGAGTCTGCAAAGGTAGGGCCAATGAAGCAGACTAACCGGGATGATGTTTAGACATGGTGGTGACTGGCCAAAGGTGGGGATGAGCGATCGCGCTTAGTCATTGCTCTCGTCGCTCAATTTGTGCACGTGGGATTTACATCCGTTACCCCCGCGCCCGAGGCGCCTTTTGGTGCGCCGACGGACTCTGCCCAAGTTAGGGACAATGCTCTTGAATTAAACCCTCGTAAGTCTGATTTGACCAGCCAACCTCTCTGATACGCAGCCAATTTTCCGCCACGGCTAGTGTTACATCGCTACCCGGCACCGCCCTGTGTGAAGTGGTTCGACTTTGGCATCTTGACAATATATAAGCGAGTACATAGTGTACTCAGTCATTTGAATCTGTTCTCCCCACCTCCTCGGCCCCGTCGTAGCAACACTGACCAGACGAGGACACATGGATTTCGTCCTTGAGGTCGCGGATAACTACGTGCTCGACAATGTGTGGGCAAAAATCTTGCCCTTGCATCTCGACGCACCCGGCCCATCAGTGCCAATTATTCGGGCTCTATGGGGGCAAATGCAACGACAATCATGGTTTCTGCGTGGCCTCGCGACTACATCCCACGACAGCTCGTTTCTGTCTTCATCCTCTCGCTCATCGGCGTGGTCCTGCTCTACTTCAGTACGGCCTGGGCATCATATCACTGGTTCTTTGATCACGACGTTATGAACCATCCCAAATTCCTCAAGAACCAGGTCCGGAAAGAAATTATGTGCAGCTTGAAGGCGTTCCCTGGGATGATAGCACTTACTTTGCCGTGGTTTATGGGCCATATACACGGTTACAGCAAACTTTACGACGGCCTTGATACTTACGGTTATGCATGGCTCATATGTAGCGTCCCAGCGTATGTGGCTGAACGACCTGCTTCAAAGAAACAGATTGACATTACAAACAGGTTCTTGCTCTTCACGGACTTCCTCATCTACTGGGTTCATCGGCTCGAGCATCACCCTGCACTTTATAAGCACTGCCACAAACTGCACCATAAATGGGTTGGTGAGTTGCTCTTACATCAGTTTCTTGACCTTTACACTAATTCTTTGCCTAGTTCCCACGCCGTTCTCATCACACGCCTTCCATCCCATGGACGGTTACCTTCAATCCGTGCCATATCACCTCTTCGTTGTGATCTTTCCTATGCATCGCATGTTATTCCTTTGCCTATTTGGCTTTGTGAATTTCTGGGCCATTCTCATCCATGACTCCGACATGCTTGTGGGCCATCCGTTGGAGTCGGTCATCAACGGTCCCGCTCACCATACCCTCCATCACATGTACTTCACTGTCAACTATGGGCAGTATTTCACATGGGCAGACCGTGTCTGGAATAGCTACAAGCAGCCAGAGGCGCACATGGACCCGTTGATTGAGGCGAGGGCGGCAATGAAAGCGAAGGGGAAGTAACAGAGACGTGCGTCAGGTTCGGGCACAAGGAGGAAAAGTAGACCTAGAATACAGAAGCATTTAATGTACCGTTGAAAATGGACAGACATGTGTTGGTCTATTGCGACGGACTTTCTCTGTTTCTCACCTCGAGCGAACCATGCCTCGTGACTGTGTGTCCATTGATCGATCAACATTTGTCAGATTTTCTTTCCAGATTTTCAGCATCCAGGTCGTTTGCCACATTATTGTTCACGGCAACCACTGTGTCATGTCAGGAGATTTGCGATTGCTAAGAAGTCCGGTCCCCTTATCGGACACCTCAGCTCGTAGTCAAATTTCAATGTTATAGCGTATACCACATAATGACATGTACTGATGCTAATGTTCAACAAGTGCATTCACAAGCTATAGCATGTATACATATGTAACGAGATATGTCGAGATTCATCTTCAGCGCTTCAGCTTCAGCTCCCACCGCGCACACGATAACACGCAGAATCCAGAATCCAGATGTCTGATTGTAGCGAATACGGTACTCACATACCCGGTTATCCGTACACTTTCCTTTATCTCACGCTTCGGACTGACAGCTTTCGTACCTGCCTCCTAACCACCTTCGTATTTAAGGAGTAGCTACTCATTTCTTCGAATCCAGATTTATTCTAACCGTTCTCCCCTCGTATCGAACTCGTGTGACGACAGCATTGACAGCTTTCGCCACATATTTTTGAACGTAAGAACTAAAAACTTTCATTAACTAACTATCCGTAGCTTCTGCTCAGGACGCGCCTGGTCTGATCAACCGAGCTCGGCCGACGTTAGCTACGACAACCTCGACAAAATTTTTCTCTGCTTTTCCCACTTCCTGGACCGAACGCGCTATGTCTCCTCATCACCCCCCCTCCCTTCTTCCCGCTGCAGCCGGCGAGGGCGGTGCCGCTTCCTCTGGCGCCGCCGCTTCTGCTGGTGATCCGTCTGCCAGCGCTGCTGCGATGTCGCAGGATGATGTCGACACGCAGCTGCTGTCTCGAGATGCGGCGATTGAATCTATGCGCGCTCAGGGAGTCGACATGATGCTTGCTCGAGACCGACTCCGCGACGGGGCTGCTCGTGTGCAGTCGCGTTTCCCAGGCGAATTTTCTTATGACATGTCAGCTCTCACCTCGTTGAATGAGATCGCTGACGCTCCGCTACAGGAATCGACCCCTCGCCGGGGACGCTCGATGTCTGTTCAATCAGACTCGAAGCCGCCCGGGCTGGTACACCCTTCGATGGGTTCCCCTCGTAGATCGCGTGCATCTAGCATTGCGGGAGAGGCTCGGTCGACCTCTCCAAGATTGGGGAGGTCTTCGTCGCCGACGGGCGAGGCCGACGATGTCACTGCGGAGGCCCTCGACGGTGCTCCGCTGCTGACTTATCCTGCTGTCTCTGACAGTCAGGAGATGAGGTTCACAGTCCCCAGCGAGCTGGCGGACGGTGCCTCACTACCCCTTGAAACCTCTCGTTTAACGCGGAGTGAATACAGGGAAGGTCATTCCTCTCCTCTGGGGGGGCATGATGGTCTCTTTGGCTCGGTTTCGGCTGGGCCTCGAGAACGTGGTGGTTACAATAGCCATGATAGTACACCTGTATTTACCAGAGAGCAGGATCCATATCGTATTGTGAACCAAACTGACGCTGTTCCGGAGGGCGCGCTGGCGCTCTCCAACATGAGCATGGATGAAGCGAGCCAGGAGGTGCGGCGCTTGGATGAGCTTGAGAATCAACTCTTCCTGCGTCGCCGCGAGGCTCGCCAGTCTGCCCTTCGTGAGAAAGCGGCTCAAATGAAAGAGGAAACACCTTCCGTACCTCGAGTCTCGTTTGCGCCGCTTGGATATGATACTAGTGCTCCGGTGGCCGGGCCTTCAGCGAAGGCGCAGGGGAAAATGCGCGACTTTACTGGCGCAGATATCCCTGGCGTTCCGGCTTCTGATCTCGACGTGGCTGGTCAACGTGAGGCTCTTGAGGCGTACGAGGGTCTGCGTGAAGTTAGCCATGATGAGCAGCGTGCGATCTATGAGGACATTATCATGCCTTCGCAGACGCGCAACGGTACTACAGCGCCGTTGTCCACCCCGACTGTGACTTTGCCAGTTGCAGCGTTGCGGGATCGCACACCTTTTGAGAATGAGAGTGGACGGAGTCTTCCGACTCCTGAGACCAGCGAACGTGTAGTCCAAGGCAGTGTGCGACATCCATCGGTGGCTCGTTCAGCATACCACGCTGAGACGAATCCCTTTGGGCCGGCTGCACACCTGGAACCTAGTAGCTCGTTAGCTCGAATGCTGCGTGGGGGTGAGGGAAATGGGCGCCGTGGTTCGCGTTCTGAATCTCCGCCTGGCTCCTCTTCCTCGCCTAGTTCGGACTCGGAGGGCGGCTTGGGGCGCCAGTCTCGTCGCAGGCATAGGCGCTCACATACTCTTAAGGTTACGAAACCGATAGATCCTACCGCATACAGCGGTAGCGCTGATATAGGAAAGTACACTACTTTTGTGCGCGAAATGAATGAGTACTTGGTTATTCAGAACGATCCTGTTCGTCGGGATCCCCTTCACATAGCACGGTTCCTGAAAGGGACAGCGCGTCAGTGGTATGAGGATGTGGTGGCTGACGACGACCCACTTGAATGGCCATTTCAGCGCTTCATGCAAGCACTTATGAATGCGTGCTTCCCTACGGACTGGAAAGCACGCCTCCGACGCGAAATTGATGGCATTGTTCAGGGAGAGTCGTCAATTCGGGCATACTCTCGTAAGCTGTCGCGCTCGCTAAATCTCTTGAACGAGGACAGCGAGAAACAGAAGATCGTCCGCCTGTATAATGGGATGAATTTTATCACACGAAGTGACCTTTACAAGCTTGGTTACTCCGAGGAGGTAACCTCTTGGGATACCACTGTGTCAGTTGGCGAGCGGCTGGAGCGTGCAGACGAGCTTGCCCGGAAGACCTATCTTTCGGGTGAGAAACATAAGGCGAAAATGGCGGATCGACGCACTAATGATACGAACGAACGCAATAAATACAATAGCGTTCCTCGTTCTCGGCGCGGACAGACACCTACACCAATCCACGTGTCCCCCTCGTACGAGGCGAAGGAGATTCGTGGTCAGTCGGTGCCAAATCGACAGTGGAAGAAAGGCGCACCTGCGCCTTCTGACCGTCCTCCCCGCAAGGAAAATGTGTGGGAGAAGTTCAAGATGTCTGAGTCCGAGTACCGCCAGCATCTGTCGGACGGCCTGTGCTTGAGGTGTCACAAGAAGGGGCATGTTTCGAGGAACTGCCCCGATGCAAACGTAGTTCGGGCATCGAGCTCATCCAAACCGCCGGGTAGGGTGCAGGTTGCTTCGGCAAGTCTGACCGCGGAGAGGTCAGCAACGCGTCTCAGTATATTTCCGGAAAATGTACCAGATCAGACGACGGTTTGCATGCATGAGGTCGGAGTCGACGGTGTGGGCTTTGGCCTCTCCGAAATCGACGGGGTCCTCCCAGACTGTAGTTGTCCAGGCATAGAGCCTACAGACATGCTTGACATCATGGTCAGCGGTGCGGACACTGAGGAGAATACCTTGTGGAATTACCCACGGCAGTGGGATACCATCCCTGCGCGGTCTTGGTCCTTCAACCGCTTCCTCTGTGAACGGGTGAGTAGGATTCTCAATGAAGTATCGGACTGGCCGGGCGATGAGGCTTACGCTGAGTACAAGGCCACTTTACGCGGACCACGCTTCTGCCCTGCCATTTGCGCGACGAACGAAGGTGTCGCCATAACCGACACCTTGAGAGATCCTGGCCAGTGCAAGGATGATTTGATAATTCCTTTTGGCCAGGTGTACTGTCACCAGGCCGCGCACTGGGTGTACAGTGAGTACGGACACCAGTGTTTGCGGGAGGGTCGCAGGGTCTCACCTGACTTTCCCGGCTTCGCTAAGTGTCCGGACTCCTTCGAGAGCCTGATGTGTAGGGCGGTGTCGACAGAACTGCAACGGACGTTTGGGTCGGGCGCGGATGAGCGTCGGTTCTGCGTGTTCATGCGCGGCGCCGGAATGTGCATCAACGACTCTGGCAGTATACGCTTCGTACTCCTGAATCCGCGGCTGGCGGAACGACCTGGATTTTGTCTAGTCGAGTGGTATCTTGCCGCGCTGAGACGAAAGTATCAAGTCAAGCCTTTGTCTTTTTGGGATGATGAGTGGGAGCTCACCGAGGTCAAGAATCCTGATACGAGGCTGACGGCGTTGCACTTTGGTGCTGCTGGCTTGGAGCGCAACGCTGCGAGTACGCGGGACTTTACGCGCAAAGTACCACATCCTCTCGTGGTTGAGGTTCTCGTGGCTGGACATCCGTGTCGTGCTCTGCTCGACTCGGGTTC
>KN880450.1:0-207437 GCA_000934385.1 Cylindrobasidium torrendii FP15055 ss-10
GTCCCTAAGCCGTCGTGTCAGTAAGCTCGTTATCAGAGTAGAGCACGACACACTAGCGCTGTTATGACGGGTGGGTAGCGACACCGGTCGTCGTTGCTGTGCTGGCAGTGGTGGTGGAAGGGAGGAAAGGACTTGAAAACTGCGAAGTCCCTCTTGTCGTGGCCCAGTCCAAGGCTCGGCACCCTCGGCTGATGCAGAGTTGCTGGCAACCGAATTCCACCTCACAAGATTCCGGGCCATCGAAAAGTTTGTAGCTCATATCCAGGTCAAACATTGATATCTCATTCTGAGGGATATTCGAAAATAACATTTGTACACCGCTGCACGCCAGTATTCGAAAAAAACTTTTCTGGTCCGAAATGTTATTTTCGAATATCCCTCAAAATTAGATATCAACATTTGACCTGCAAATGAGCTACAAACTGTTCGATTGCCCCGGAATCCTGTGAGGTGGAATCCGGTTGCCAGCAACTCTGCATCAGCCGAGGGTGCCGAGCCTTGGACTTGCAACGACAAGAGGGACTTAGCAGTTTCCAAGTGGGCCTGTCCTCCCTAGTACCACCACTGCCAGCACATCGACAACCAGTGTCGCTGCAAGTCCCGCCCGTCATGGCGATGCACTGGCAGGCGCGTGTATTGTGTTGCACTCTAACGATGGCGTAGACTAACTTCCACCGGACAGCCTAGCCCGAGCCTAGCGCGTCGTGCGCTCACTGCCTGCGCGCACACTCCTTGTCGGTGGCAACGACCTGCTCATAAGTGAGTACTCCTCATATTTTTCTTCCTCAAGATCTTTACTTACGGCGGGCTCAAGGCTGGCTGCAAGCCAAGATGCATGCTAGCTATGGCGCCCAGGGAAACGCGGGATTGAGCGGCGGCGCGAGGGCGGGATGGGCGCGAGGTCATTGAAAGGTAGATTTGAGTAGCATACATAGTAGGGATTCCTGTATGTACTATGTCCGTATTGTAGTGCTATGCTATGAAAGATCCTTTGTGCAACCAACAAACAATGTGGATGCAGCAGGCAGCGACGACGGCAGCGGCGGAGGGCGCAGTGGCAACGACGGTCCCCAAGCAAATGTCAGGGTCGGCACAAAATCCTTTTTGTCTAATATCGTACGGGAAACTTTGTTTTCTGATTTGCTTTTTTATGTTGTTTTCTAATTTCGTAAACTTTTAAATAAAACGAATAGAATCTCAAAACATTTATATCGAATAGCCTGGTGCGGTGGTGTACCCGGTCACTATCCCATATCGTGCCACCCGCTCAGTACTTTCTGTTCGGGAAGCACGGTCTGTATCTGGAAGACGCGGGGGAAGAAACAAAACTGGGGTCTGTACGCCTCGGGGGCAAAGAGGCCCTGCGGGTTCCTCAGTCTTCCTCCGTATTCCTCAGTTCGACATGGATCTCGTGGTATCCTCGTGGCATGGCAGCCAGGAACCTTCCGCTGTCCGCAATGCAAACTTTCCTGTTCTGGGGATTATCCTCAGCGCCACATGAAATGCCTACGATGGGGTCACTGATGACGAAGAAGAGCGCGATGTGTACATCACGATCGCAGTGACGCTGCAGACCGCACTGCTCCCCGAATCGCGACGAGAGGCACTCGGGCAGGAATAATAGATATGGTTGCAAGCTGTACAGGCTGGCCACTCGAGACAAGGCAGAAAATTGGACGATCAATGTTTGTACAAGGAATTTTGATACTAAGGCATGGCTTTGCAAATGGCATACAACATAAACGAAGACTGGTTTGTCAGTCAGCTGTAAAGTATCTCGCTACTAGAATACAGATACCCGACTCTTTCAATTTGTTGGTCGGGGGTAAGACGTGTTTGTACCACAGACGATGGCGAGAAAGCTAATAAACATACGACGCAAAGCAGCGCAACCCAATGAGAGGAAGGAAACGCAGAAGGTAAAAAAGAAATCATGTCCGTACAGAGGCTCGTCTGAGGGATTTGCGGCATATAGTCCATATCGTGCGATGAAACTAGTACCCGTAGGCACCACTGCTGGCTTGAGGACGTCCATTGTCTACCTTGCCCACACCGACGCCCACGCTAACAGGAACACCGCCGACTGCGCCGTTGACTTGGCCAACACCAACACCACCAACGAGAGCGCTGAGGCGGGAAATCTCCTCGCGGGAAGTGACCAGGGCAGTGGTCAGACGCTCGTTTTCTTGCTGAAGGAATTCGACTTTGGCTTGCAGCTGAGCGAGCCATGCTTTCTTGCGCTGCCTGCACTTAAGGGCCGCTGCATCATGTTGAGCAAAGAAAAAAGCGACGACAGAAGTGTAGCGCACCTTGTCTATTCCTTTCCAAAAAGTTCTTCCGCTTCTCGTCCTCCGTCAGTTGCCCGCCGTTTTTGGACGAGCCATTGCCGTTGCCCATAGACTGCATCGACATCATGTCATGACCTCCTTGGTGTTGCTTCTTCGACATGGGCATATCCATGTAGTCCTCATCGTCGTCCTCTTCATCATCATCGTCGTCGTCGTCAGCCGCCTTGCGCCCGCGCGCAGAACGACGCGTCACAGTCTTCCGCTTAGTACCTCGCTTGCCGTTCGTCGGTGGCTCGCTGGGCTCGGGGCCCGTGCTACGAGCCTGTGCCTCCTCGCGCTTCGTAAGTTCTTGATGGGCTTGGGAGAGCAGGAAGAGGCCATTGGCAGCGGTGTTGGCGGCATTGTTGGCGCTGTTGAGGTATTCGCCATCTTGTGACTGGGGAGCATATCCATTGCCATTCATGGCTCCAGTGATTGCGTTTAGTGTATTAGGAGTGATGGTCAGGGCGTTCTGCATGAATGCGTTCGTGTTGGGCGTGTTTGGGAAGGGTCCACCGACGAGCGGGGTGAGACCAGTGCGAGGCGTAAGACCGGTCCGTGGAGTAAGCCCGGTCCGGAAGGAGGATGGATCGAATTCAGAGGTTGCTCCAGCGGTGGGCCCTGCGAGCATTGCGGGCGATAGTGGTCCTGCACGGAGGGAGTTGGTCATGCCAGGCGCAAGCCCCCACTGATACGACGCATTGGGATCGGACGGTGAAGAGATAGATGAGAGGGGCGGCAGCACGGGGCGGGATTCGGCTGGAGGAGATTTGGATTTGGACTTGCCATTGGATTGGTCTGTGTTGTTTGATTCACCGGAGGATGGCCCCAGCGATGGCGGCTGCGGTGACCGGCCATGTCGTACGATGGTTCCCGACGGATTACGTGAAAAAGACTGCTCGAAAGGGTTTGGTTCTAGGTCGAAGTCGGCGCGCTTCGAGGTTTTGGGCGAGGTTCCGCGCTGCTCATTGGGAGACATGGTATTCAGACGCAGTGACGTTTTGGTGGGAAGAGTGACGACAGTCGGAACAACGTCATCTGCCCTTTTAACGTTTTCGTTTTGTTTACGAAAGAAACCCACGTGCACGGCAAATGATGGGACCCCGGACACCATCTCCTCAGTGCGCTTTTCGGCTGATTACCCCCTCAGTCGGAAACTAGTCGACCAACGTCCTTAAAAATCTGGGATCCATATAAAAGAAGTGTTTGTGCATATGTCGACTCACTTTCAGCGCCAAAGAGGGCGGGAATGCAGCCCTGCAGCCTAATCTGCAACATAACAGTCGGGGTCCTGTGACGTCATTTCAAGCGTAAGGCGATTTTGTCCCTGGTGTGCCATTTGAGGGTGTTCCCTCGATTTCCAACCCTTTCGATATGTGAAAGCCGTCGACGATGGCCAAACGACTTCCATGTCGCGACACAACAGCGCCGTCCAGAATTCCATCGTCGCGCGCTCTCGAGAGCAACACCGAGGCATGGGCAGTCCGATCCGCACCCCCGGACGCCACATCGTCGGATGATACCCAGCCGAGCTATCGCCTCGCGCCAGAGTGACCTCTGAATCAGTAGCGGGCTAACGGCTGGCGACAGACGGCAGTAGGGTGGTCCACGCCCTACAGTAGATCCCGCGGAAATACCAAATGCAGTAGAATGACAATCAGACTTGCACGATGAAGCGTGCTCATCCTCAAGTCGAACTGCAAGGTGTGAACGCTTGGTTACCAGGGGAGGCAGAAGTATTGGGTAGTATTTGGCGCCTGGGAACGTGGTCAGGCCCATGTACAAACGCGGTAATTGTTCATCGTTGGCCCTTGTTCCCGTCTTGGTCATCACAAAGGCAGCTTGAGGCGTGACCTTTCTCAGCCTTGAAGGGTGTGCCATGCAGAAGCAAAGCTATCCGTGTAAAACTTCAGGATACTGACCTTGAGCGCACTGTTCATTGTTCTTCTGGACCGCCGGTATTGGGAAACCCAGCTTTGGCCGCGAACAAAGGGCCAGCATAGACGCAGTATAAGAAGGGCATGCGGCTACGAACAAAGCCGTACATCGTCAAGCAGCGCGTCCAGCTATCGCAGTGCTCAGCCCCTCATCCCACGAGAAACAGAGCATACACACATACCAAGTCATGCAATCCCGTAGTGCCTCCGATACGATTAAACACCTGGTTGCGCCGTCCTCTCAGTTTTCGAGTTCGACTTGTAATTTCTTGGAGGAGTTGCATCCACAAGGCAATTCGCCCATGCCCGTGGCCTTCACTGGCCATTCTTATATCACGCCACAAAACACGCCGCAATCCACACCACAATGTCCCCCAGCACCTAAGCAAGGCGTCCTACGAGACTCGTACACGTTCTATCCGCAGCAGAGTTCAAAGCACCTTCCGATGCAGCCCGGTAAATGTGGCGTGAAGGGCAGAAAGCTCGAATTCGACCTGTCGTTGGGGGCGGTCGCAGGAAAAATCGTAGATGGGCTTGGGGCGCCTATCAAGCTAGGATCATGGCTTGGCGAAGAAGAGGAATACTGTATCACCAATCCTGGGGCGCACACCCCACATCCGAAAGAATAAAGAGGAGAGTCAAAGAGGCATGAAAGACCAGTTGCGTGGCCAGGAAAACCGCTGTTGTGTAGTTATTGCTATGGAATGTTAGAAAGTGCTGTTCAAATGATAATGAGCGTGTCTAACATAAACTGACCCGATGATTTCAAAAACCCATTGCCGAGTCAAGCCGTGTATTATGGCGAGCACAGAGAATGATACTCAGTGCGGCCAGCAAGGTCGAAGACAATTGCAGGTCGAACATGGAGGACGAAGAGAAACATGCTCATTGTCATGCACTGCCGTCGCGCCCACTACGTATGCATGACGAGCTACAAGCCACTTCATCAATTAATGGCTTCTTTCTGCGGGTCCGGGGCGCGTCATTTCCATCATACCGCCTTCACCCAGCCTCGACATTGGTGTTCAACTTTACTTTTCATGTCCGATTTTTCCTGGTGTGTCTACAGGGCAGGTGCCACTGAGAGGCAACCGGGGCGAGTGCGGGGCGCCTGCGGCTTCCCCCACATTCCGCTTTCAGATGATCGCGTGTGTTTATGAGCACCGAGAAAAAAAGTCTCTCCGCGTCTCCCATCACGATTTTCCACAAAGCATCTCTGAATCGCCTGCGAGGCATCCATACAATGAGCCTCCTTCGTCCTGACTCGACGCTTTTCCTCCTGTGCGATGTCCAGGCTAAATTTCGTGCGTAGTCCAACCATCACTCTCACATTAGTTCGATTGACGCGATATTGAAGGGCCTGCGATACACAATTACGACGGCGTAGTCGCAAATGCCAATAAGTTGATGAAGATAGCCAAGGTAAAACATCCATTGTGCACCCATGTGTATAGCCTAATCCAAACTGGGCACAGCTCGCAAATTGCGGCGTCCTCGCAACCACACAACATTCGCGCGGTAAGCTACTCTTAACAATAGAGATATCCAGCATGCTGAATCTATGAGCTAATACAGGACTTGGACCAGTGGACCCATCCATCGACCTTTCCGCCCTCGGTGACCTCCACCTCGGCACACTCGACAAGACCCTCTTCTCTATGCTCACGCCAGAGGTGAAGGAAATTCTGGTCCGGCGCGCCCCATCTGCAGTCGTTCTCATGGGCATTGAAGCACATATATGTGTCCAACAAACAGCATTGCAACTCCTCACTACACCGACATTCGCTAATATCAAGGTTTACATCGCCCACGACGCCGTCTCGTCTTCCCACCCAACAGAAATGGATATTGCGATACACAGACTACGTGCAGCTGGTGCAGTTATAACCACCAGCGAAAGCCTCGGCTTCGAACTTATTGGCGACGCCATACACCCCAACTTCCGCGAATTCAGCAAACTCATCAAGGAAACAAAGATGGCACCCAAATGACGAGGTGGACAGCGATGTATTACTACACACACAAACACAGTATAAATATGTAAATTCCAGTTGCAGGGCCCGCTCATGGGGAGAGGAATGTAAATCAATTAATGGCGTACTAATCGCTGTCGCTGTCGCTGCTGTCGTTTGCAGCGCCTCCCTCATCATCCGTCGAGCTCTCGTCGTCGCTCTCTGCCGCATAGTCAACACGCTTGACCTTGCCGCCCTTCATAAGCGCCATCTGGCCGGCGAGCGAATCCTCCTCAGGATCAGAAATATCATCCTCGACCTCCTCCGCCGCGGTTGGCTCCTCAACAGTCAATGTTATGGGAGTCGACACCTCCGCACCAACGAAAGAGTCCGACACAATGTATACCCTCCACGGATTTACACCTACACTCGGAGGCGCTTGGAAGCGTATTTTGTATGTCCTGTACGGTCGTGATGCAGGAAGTTCGGAGACGTGAGGGATGTCGTATATCCGCATGGGCTGCACGGCAGCAAGCTTTTGGGTTTTAGGGTCTGCGAGCACAATCCACCATGAAGGCTTGCGGCTAGAAGGCCAGTAAGGAGCATGAGCGAACGATGGCTTGAGGTCAGGCATATCCTCAACATCCTTGATGGTTGTAAGGAACTTGTAGTCCTCTTTATCATTGGCCTTAGCGGAGTCGTCCGGAATTGGCGTAGAGTCCGCCGGTGAGAGCGGCGACGTAAGGCGAAGCTTCAGGACGAGGTGTACAATGGCAGAGGGCGTCACCTGGCGCTCATCAATGACTGGTATAGATGTAAGCGAATGCAATAGAACGTGTTCAAGTTTATACCTTTAAAGGATGCGTCAAGTACATCCACGTTGCCCCATTTCTCTACTGCCTTGCGTGCATCTGCAGCACGCGCATCTGATGCATCCTCAAGGTCTTTCACCACTGCAGAGATGGGCTTATTGAAAGGGACTTCGTCACCCTTGATGCCAGGAAGCTGAGCCGCAGGCGCCTGTAACGGTAGAAGGGCTTGGGTAAGATATGCGTTGAGGCGCATGATGGACAGTGAAGGAACAAGCCAGCTGCGAGAACTGGCAACGTTGAGCTGAGAGTTGAGCAGAAGTGGGGTATGTAGAACGACACGGCGCTGCTCTGTACAGGTTGTTGAGTTTAGTTGGACTAAAAGGACCAGTCAACAGATACGGACCTTTCTTAAGCGCAGAGCTATTGATATTCAGGCGCAGGAGATGGGCGAACAACAACGTTATGGCGCGTTGTTGGCCAACGTTTGACGCTTCGGCAGACTTCTGGACGGCGACAAAGAACTGGACGTGCTTGCTTGCTTGAATCTCCTTCTCGATGCGGGCAAATTCGGCCTTGTCGGATGCGGTGGGGATACATTCAAACTGGTATGCCTTGCTGAGCATTCCCAAAGCATCTGCAACAGTCGATTGCTCGGTGACACTCTTCCAGAATGCCGTGGCCGACTTGGCGTTGACACCATCCTTTGTGAGCTGGCGGGATCCAAACCACCAGCGACCGACTAGTAAGGGCAATCCTCCGCCAAAGAGAACACCATAGACACCGAGAACCCAGATGTTGTTCTTGCCCTCAATGATCCAAGTGGGAAGAGCGATGCCCATAGACATTTGCTGGCGGCCATCTGGATCTCCAAATTCCTCCCAGTTCTTGCGAATGGTTTCATCTGTAAGACTACGACTGGTCAACGTGGCTTTCAATGAATGGGTAGTACAACACGCACGATTTGTACGCCTTTGTCAAATCCACGAAGAAGTTCTGAATGTCCTCCACAGTTTGGTTCGCAGTGGCCTTGACCTTGTCCGGGTGGTAGAGCTTGGATAACTTCTTGTAATGCGACTTGATCTCCTTCTCGCCTGTGCCAATAGCAATGCCAAGAATCTCGTAAGGATCGTAGAGTTTGCTGCCATTTTGGGTGTTGGACACAAAGTATGCAAGGCCGCCAAATGCTACCCAGCCAAGCGCGATGAGCACATTTCTACGCGTCTGTTAGTGGTCATTATTTGGGATTGTGTCCGAACGACGCACTTGGCAGTGAATATTTGCCCTTCCGCCTTTGCAGCTTCCGCGCGCGCCTTGATACACGGCTCGCATCGACACCCATTTGTGTCCTTTCGGCGTTCTAGAAATAAACGCGTCAGTTGCTGATGCACAAAGCGGGGCGAAGTGCGCACTGAAGAGTGGTGCGAAAGTGAGCGGGACAAGAATGAAGGCCAGAATTGCGATGACAAAGGTCGCAGCCATGCTGCCGCTTTCATCGTAGTTGTAGTTCGCCATAGCGGCGGAAACGAAGGTCGAAGTGCTGAATCAAAGAGGTTAAGCAGCTGCGTGGCGGCCATCACCGTGTACGTGTCCTTGATTAGATTGAATGAGGTAAGCACTCGCGAAACAGACTCGCGGGAACGCGAGTATTCTCTCGGAGAGGCGCTAAATGCGCGTCCAAATTCACGGCGTAGATTTCTACTCTTTTAGCACTCGTCAGCTGTGTGCCCCCGTGCAGGAGAATACTGGAGCAGTGTGGCGCTCCGGCTCCGCGATCAAGCAGCTGATCCGTCTTGTTTAGTGGTTTCAGGCACTTTCCATTTCCATTCTGCATTCATCCAACTTTCTCATCACTTTGAACACCGCCCTCCCCCCTTCCACTCTTTCTGCCATGATTGATACAGGAAAGCTCAACTACTCTGCGGATCTCTGGTTCGAAGACGGGGACATCGTGCTCAAAGCCGAGAACACACTCTTTCGTGTCACGCAAGGGATTTTGGTATACCACTCCCACATTTTTATGCAAATGGTGCTTCAAGCGCCTACCACAACGATCGTCGATGGCTGTCGACTATTGGAGATGACTGGCGACAAGGCTGTTGACCTCACCCATTTCCTCAAGGCGATTCATGACCCAGCGTGCGTCGCAATACTTTGGCTGTTCGTCGCGACACTAACATCCCGATGGCCCTCAGCTATTACGACCCTGCCCAAGATACCCCATTCGAAGTGATATCCGGCATTCTACGCATCAGCACGAAGTACAATGCCAATGGCCTTCGTCTCACCTGCGTACGCCATCTTCAGCGCATATTCCCCGCGTCCCTCGAGGACTGGGATAACCGCTCTGCGCCTGGAAACGACACCATTCAAAAGTTCCGCGCCCGCACACTCGCTGTTATCATGCTTGCACTGGAGACCGACCATCCTGTCCTCCTCCCAAGTGCCATGGCCTACTCATGGTCGGTTGGACTCGAGGGACTGCTAGATGGCGTCCCCTCGAATCACTCTTTCCCGAAGACCGACCTTGACTGGGCTACGAAGCGCCAGTGCATTATCGCTCGCGACCGTCTCACCCTCGCCATCCGCACCGACCTCCTCGCCTTCATGCTCAAACCAGCACATTGTGGTACTGTCGCGCGCTGCAACCACGGCCGCCTTGCGTCCTTGAAAGCCTGGGGAACCTTCTTCGCCACAGCCGTTATCCCCACGCCATTCCGCTTCGAGGTCAATTGGACAGACTTAACACAGCGCATGTGCACGCAGTGTGTAGAAGAAGGGCGCGCCGAGTTTTTGTCGGCAAGATGGGTTCTTTGGGAAAGGCTTCCCTCATTCTTTGGCCTAGACGAATGGGATTCCTTGCGCCGAAAAGCAGGGCTAGACACCGTACCGACATGAAGTTTCTTTTGGGATTCTTACACTCATTTCTTCTTACCTTGACCTTGCGTAAAACACTCTAATTGCTCATATGTATTTATAACGTCAAAACATGGTGGTATAAACGGAATAACGCTTGGGTGAGGTTAAGATCCAGGGTTGATATCCAGTGAGCCATGCATACGCTTCTATGGGTGTAGTATGTTTTGGTGACAGCACTTCCTATACTGGGCATGGTGTTTCAGCATCTCAATTTTGGCGAAGACATGGCAAGGATGCAACGGAATGACAAAGTAATCTCATCCCAACGCTACTTGGTCGTTGTTGATGACCATGATGATATAGCACAGGACCGTCACATTACGTGAGGAGAAAGGTGCTGAATGGCAAGCCTTGGGCAAGCCCACGAGACGAACCAGGCCCCTTGGGGGGTCATACAACTTGCCAGAACTTAGTCACAGTATATGCCAGGTCGAATGCCCTTCTGCGGTGTCCAATGTGCTACCTTACTACATAGGCGATCCGCGGTCACAGTGTGGCAGGTTCGGACGGTGCGCGCACAAGAAACGTTGAAGGAAAATAGGCAATCGCCGCAAGTTGTACCATAATCTATGCAATATTGCATACTAGAAATGACGGAAAGAAACTGCGACCCGAGACAACATCCAAATTTGGTCGCCTGAGCAGCTGTATAACGACTGTAAAAAAAACTCTACCGTGGGGCCTATCAAAAGTTAGGACGCATGACACTCGACATACCGATGGGGGCTTTGGCGACGATAGCATAGTCAGTATACTTCATCCGCTTAAGCTCGACGTTACCTCGCATTCAATCCTCGGCAATGGTCGCTAGACACGCCACCATTCTTTACAGGTCTTTGAAGAGGCCATCGGCGTTGTTCACTTGCAATATACAGCGTATGGTAGAGAAAAGTTGAACGGTAAGACGAGAACTTGATGTGCAAATTTTGTGACTACTTGAAGACTTGAAGAAAGAGTCTAGTTCTTGGACTTGACGCAGAAAGATGTGGAACGATTTGGTGACCGTAAGCTCCTCGTGGACTTCCACCTTGACACCTTGGCCTTGAATCATGCCGCACGATCCTCCTTGGACTTGTCCAGTACACGTACATATCCTGCGCTCACCAACGAGATTCACGGTCACGATCACCTCCACGATCTCCACCGCGGTCGCCACCACGGTCACGGTCACGGTCATCGTAGTCCCGAGCCCTGGATGGACTGCTGCCTGCGCCCCCTCGGGGAGGGCTGCGAGAGTAGCTCCTGCGACGACGATAATCAGGCGAATGTCCTCCACCTCCGCGTCCTCCACGACGAGAATCGCGGTCATCATCGCGGTCGCGCCAGTCTCGTGAGTCACGGCCGTAGGGATCCCGATCCCTGTCTCCACGACGGTATGAGTCGCGGCCTCCGTCGCGGTCGCGGTCCCTGTAGTCACGGTCCCTGTAGTCGCGTCCGCCTCCGTCACGGCGACCACCAGCCCGGCGGTGGCCCATGTATTCGCCTGGAGTAGGAGCATGAGGCCTGTCAGTGACGGAGTAGTCAACACGGATACGACGGCCATTTAATTCCTGGTGAAAGATTTAATAGATTTCGCAGAGCGCGTAAAATACGCGTACAACTCCGTTTAGCTCTTTGATGCAGCGAGTCGCATCCTCGACGGTGGCCATTTTGATGAAACCGAAACCACGAGAACGATCGGACTGGTCAACGTCAAAAACTTGTCAAATCGCCGATTTTTTGAACGTACGCGCTGGTCGTAGACAATGGTGACCTTATCGACGACACCGTAGCGCCCAAATTCATCATCAAGATCACGCTCCTGCGTGCGAATGCTTAAGCCAAAAACACCAAGGACGTTGGTGGGCTGAACGTCCTACAAGTTGGGTGAGTAGCTGCGACAAAGGAATGAAAGCGGAATGACATACGGCGGGAGCGCCAACTGGGCGACGAGGAGCAGGAGGGGAAGGCCTACGAAAGGCGGGACTACGACTACGCGAGCGAGAACGTCCCCGAGGGGAGGCCGGGGGAGCCTCCCGAGTTTCGGGAGCCGGAGGAGCCGCTACTGGGGCAGGGGCCGGCGCCATATAGGCGTCAGAGTAAGGGTCAAGTCCATTGGGCGCGTCAGCGTACTGGAATTCCTGTTAACACACAGACCGTTCAGGCATCGCGTCGACTTGCCATGATGGTGGTTCAGTCAAGAGTCACTGATGTCACTTGTTTGTTTCGGCCAACGTTCATCTCTTCCACCCAGTGGAAAGTATCTTGAGGTCCAACAGTATAACGCGTAACGTTCAGCATTGTAACATGAATTATCCCTGCAAAAGATGCTCCCAACGACTGTGGAATGCGCCGAGAATTGGCCGCGCGCCACACTCTGCAGGATGCCGGCCTTGTGACTCAGCGGCCATCAAAACGACTGTACAGTTGCCCTACGGACGAAAAAATAATATCCAATTTTATCCGGTGCCGCAAGCAAGTCAAGATGGTGAGCAGGCCGCCCTGGTCGGCGTTGAATCAAGAAGCACTTATCGCTGCTATGTCAGGGTATCGACATTACCGCCCACCACGTTAAGAAGGGTGCCAGGACCGCCCCGAAGAGCGAGGATCCGTACCTCCTACTTCTTGTGAAGGTGCGTTGCACGGCATCTGAGGATGGACCTGATTGCTGAGATGTGGATAGCTTTACCGCTTCCTTGCACGGAGGACAGATTCCTCGTTCAACAAGGTGAGTTTATCAACTATCAAGGGCTCTCAGGCCCTCTAAACATATTCATTCAGACCGTTCTCCACCGCCTTTTCCTCTCCAAAGTCAACAAGGCCCCCATCTCGCTCTCCAAAATCACCAAGGAGTCTGAAAACACCCCCGACCTTGCCAACAAGACCGTTGTCGTTGTTGGTGTTGTGACCGACGATGTCCGCCTGGCCGAGCTCCCAAAACTCACCATTGCCGCCCTCCGATTCACCGCATCTGCCAAAGCCCGCATCATCAAGGCTGGTGGCGAGGCCATCACTCTCGACCAGCTAGCACTGCGATCGCCTACTGGTTCCAACACCATTCTGTTGAGGGGAAAGAGGAACTCGCGCGAGGCTGTCAAGCACTTCGGCATGGGTGCGTCTACCAGCAATGTGATTCGGATTGTGGAACTCATACACCACTGTAGGTCCCCACAAGGCAAAGAGGCCATACACTATCTCGAAGGGAAGGAAGTTCGAGCAGGGTCGTGGTCGCCGCAAATCCCGCGGTTTCAAGGTATAATCTGGCTGGCAGGGCCGTCGTACCTATCTGTGGTGGGCGTCGAGTTATATGCGTCGTGTATGTTTATGTGTTATGCCGCTATGCACATCTGTTTCCACAACACGAACGGCTTGTACATTGTACATCAGGATCGCCAGATGTTCCCACCACCAATACCAGAGCTTGAGCCGCAAGTCATACGTTGCATTCACTTCCCACCGATTACTCGTTGGAAAAAAGGGTTTTCTAGCGTGAGGGTCGGGCAACAAAAACATGGTGTTGCACTAGTTGAAAGCCAGCGTAGCAAAGCTCACACAACACTCGCCTAAGCATGATTGATGCAGAGATCCAGTTACTGCTAGCCGATGTTCTGATTGTCAGTTTGAATCTGTACGGTTCAGACGACGTGCTTTTGAATGAACTTATCGAACCATGCAAATTACTCCGAATCTATTAAGTTACATATCTCCAATGGATTCAGTTGTGTGTCCAGCGCACGATCGCGCCTAACCCTAACCACGAACAGCTCCCGAGCCTCGAGGTCACTTACTTTTTTCTGTTCTTGCTCACCTGCATTCTCCGATCATGGGTCGTATACGCAAAAGTACTTGCTCTATTATCTGGCCATCTGATGGTATAATTGACGGAGTATAGAGACAAGCAAGCGTGGGACGTCGAACGACCGACGCAAAATCCAGCAGAAGGCGAAGGAGACACGGAAGAAGAGGGCCAGGGATTCAAAGAAAGATGTAACATGGAAGTCGAGTGAGTTTCCCAGAGTCATATGCCCTGTCCTTCACCGTTTAACTGTCCCCAAGAGCACAAGAAGGATCCCGGTATCCCTAACGAATTCCCGTACAAGGACCAAGTGCTTGCTGAGGTGCAGGAACAGCGTCGACAGGTGCGTACAACCCTGCCGTGCGTGACCCAAGGCTAACTTGTCACATAGGCTGAGGAGGAAAAGGAGCGTCGCAAGGCATCCAAGAAAGCATCCAAACTGGACGCGCAGTCGGAAAAGATGGTTGTCGACGAGGAGGACATTAGCAACCTTGCTGCCCAACCGCTCCAGGTCAAACTCACTCGGATGGAGAATAGCCAAAAGGATGTGGACACGGTCGACGAGGACAGCGAAGAAGATGAACCTGCACTCTTCAATAGCGAGCTATCAAATTTGAAGACCGTCCTTGAGCATGCGGACGTCGTTCTTCATGTTCTCGATGCCCGCGACCCCCTCTCGTTCCGCTCTACAAGGGTTGAGGAAATTTCAGGCAAGCGCACAGTATACGCCCTCAACAAAATTGGTGTGTTGAATTGGCTATACGTTATATCCATCTCTTAATATCTTCTAGATCTTGCTCCTCGCGAGGCCGTCGCAGGATGGGCAGCACAACTCCGCAAGGAAAACTCCACCGCACTATTCCGTTCTGCTACTGCATTCATACCCGCTGCCGCCAATGCGAAGGGCAAAGGCAAAGCGCCTGCCAACGACGCTGTGGGCGTAGATGCTCTTCTCGCTGCCGTCGCCGCAGCCACCTCGAAAAAGGGTAGCAAAGAACCAATAAATGTTGCCGTTGTTGGCTTCGCAAATGTGACTATTTTGTTAATACTGTTCCTTGTTCAATCATTCTGAATGCACAACAGGTCGGCAAAAGCGCATTGATCAACTCCCTTGCTCAAAAGGCATCCCTCCCCGTCTACGTCCCTGGATCGAGCAAAGTCCTTACTCCCACGACAACAACTTTGCCGCAAGAAGTGCATATCACCACTGCAGATGGCAAGAAGCTCAAATTCGTCGACACTCCTGGTTTTGCGTGGGAATCCAGCGAACTGACGGACGAAATTCTTGCCCGTGATCTGCTCATCAGGAATCGTGGACGGGTCGACAAAATGAAGGATCCCATGCCATCTGGTACTGCCTTCTTACAATTGGATTTGGCTATATGACTAACGCTGTCGGCTAGTCGTTCACTTTGTATCTCGCGCGAACAACGAGGACCTCATGGTGCACTACAGCCTGCCAGCATTCGTTCAAGGCGACGTTGATACCTTCCTACCTGGTGTTGCTCGTGCTAAGCAGATGATTAAGCGCGTGCGTATTTCTATCGACTTGGCTCGTTCCGTTTGGCTCATTCACGTTTAGCGAGGCGCTGTCGACCTTAATGCTGCTTGCCGCGCTGTGCTCCGTGATTGGAGTACTGGCGCTCTTAGATGGTATGCACAGCCGTCTTCGAAAGAGACTGTCGAGGATGCTTCGCTTGAGTTTGTACTGCCTAGGAAAGATTTCCGCAAGCAGGGAGGAGCGGTGCGGTTGACTGCTGGAGTTCCTGATGCACGGACGCCGGCCTTCGAGCAGGCTTATGTTCAGGCGAGCGACACTGACGAGGAGGAGGAGGAAGAGGAATTCACTGGCATTAAGGACGACGAAAATGTGGACCAGGAGGAGGATGAAGATGAGGAGGAAGATGAGGAAGTCGACGAGCTCGAAGATGACGAGGAGGAGGAAGAGGTTCCACCGCCCCCGCCCCAAAAGCAAAAGCGGAAACGAGGCAATGAGGAAACGCCTGCGCCTGTCCCCAAAAAGGTTGCCTTCGCGAAGCCGGGCAAAGCTTCGAAGTCAAGCGGTGCACTGCCTAAGGCAAAGCCAGCGAACACGCCGTCATCCAAATCCAAACTGAAGTCAAGCTTGAAGGTGACTGGTGACAAGGAGGAGTACGATTTCAAGCAGTTCTTCTAGAGCATGTCTTTCTTAGGTATGTTGTTATGTGTATATGTGCTACATCTCCCCCTTTATTGTTGTAGTAATTGAATGGCGCTTTGACTATTGTCCTTCTTCGATGCCCTATTATTCTCTGCGTGCCTCATGCCAGCCTGTTGGGCATTATGTCACCGATGTGGCAGGTTACTGTGTATGATCATTCCCAGGCTATCTTCTGCTGGCTTTCATATCCTTGAGTCTCTGTGATTCTGCTGGTCACCATCTCCGTGGTGATTTGCTGTTGCTGGCGGCAGTGCTGAATGCTAATTATCTCCCGAAACCTCAGTCTCTCTTCTTCTGCTACGACGTCCGGGAAGCACAAGAGGATAATAACCCCTCACAGCAAGCATAGCACGACCATATAAAGAGGCGCAGGATTTCCCTTAGACCCCGTATCTCATCCCATTTCCGACTGCAGCTGCGCAGTGTATATCATTTCCTGCTTCTCGAAGTTTTCCAAGACATTGACTATGTCGACGAGCAATGCTTTGTTTGCGCCCCGCCCAATGGAGGTACGTCCCCTCTCAACTGCTCTGCTAAACATCGCAATGACGGGACGACAGAGCGTTCCGGCCGAGCTCCTCATCATGATCTTTGAATACCTCAATCTCGATGCACGTCCCACTACCATTGACTCTGATATTGTACGCCTCGGGCACGTCTGTCGACGATGGCGAGCCGTTACACATGCATTGCCGGCCTGGTGGGCATGCTTCCGTGTCATCGTTACGCGCCGCTCCTCCCACCGTTCTCTGGCTGCGCTAGACTTCTGGCTCCAGCGTTCCAAAGGGGAGATGTTGGATGTGCGGATGGAACGAGTGCTAGCGTATAGCGAGACGGACCACCCTTCCAATCCAGTATATGCTTATGGGACGCGTCCCTGGGCAGCGGAGATGCTGAAGGTTCTTCTCACCCATAGTGCGCGCTGGCGCGACATGACCTTCGCCATACCCATGGACAAGTTCGATCCATTCTTCAGATACAACAACGAGCGCCGCAATTTGCCAAATATCCGGACCTTCATTGTGTATGGGCCAGGATTGCCCATGCCTTCGGACTCGTACTTTCACCCTCGGCACTTCCTGTTGGCGTTCGACCTCAGCCGCGTCACGTCTCTTTCATTAAAGCCCGGCTACCAGCAGGAGCTCAGCCTGTTAGAGCTTGTTGACACGCTTCGAACCTGTGCACAGCTCGAACGGGTATCCTTGGACGTGCAGACGAATATCTGGGAACCCGAAGTACACCACATCAAAGGCGCCATACAAATGCTCAAGCTACGCGAGCTGTCCATCGTCCTGCACAATTTTGGCACAACATGGGGTTATACCCTCCGGCTCTTCCAGGAAGCACTGGGCACGATCAAAGCGCCCCTTCTTGAGAGTGTTCGACTGGAGTGGAAATCCAACTCGTGGCCAATTGTGACTACTGTTCAGGCGATACGAGAGTTTCTCGCTCGAGCGCCCAAGATACGGACCTTGCACCTTGTTGATTTTTCTGTGGATGATGGGACTATTCTGACGTTGTTGGGAGCAACGCCGGCTCTTGAAGTGCTCGAGATCACGGCGTCAAAGTCAGATCCAGTCTGGAAGAACCCCACGCATGACAGGATATTCACCAGCACATTTTTCGAGGCCCTCCAGCATCGCCGAAAGTCACTCTGGGGAAGGTCGAGCGACTTCAAACTCGTGCCCAATCTACAGAGATGCTCAATCAAGGCATTAGGGCATGCTTGGGATTGCGCAGATATGCAACAATTTGTGGCGGACAGGGAGCTGAAGGAGTTTGTGTACCGGAACCACTCACCTGGGATGTTCATTTGTCGGTGTGTGGACCTAAACCATACGGACATGTGATCGCACGTGGTATTTTCCATTGTTCTCTTTAAAGGCTCGGACAGACACTGTGTACATAGTAGTACTTTACCGTCTATGAATGCGTCCTTCCCATACACACCGATCCAGTGCAGGCTACAATATAGATAGCCATACGATAATGAGATGTGTTTTTGTGGATGTTATGTAACGAAACTTGCGTCGACTCGTCACAGCCTTTGCTGTTCTCACAAGCTGATAAGAATGAAGTCTCCCAAGTGGTACATAGGACGACCGACTTGCCAGGCATACGAAGAAGAGTTTCGATGCCATGGCCGCGCTCGAGGAAATCATTAACTCTTGAAGCCCCGAAGACCGTTGTCGAGCTCTGGGTTGCCTCATGCCGCCGAGGGCGGGAACATCACCGTCACAGCGTGCTCAGTTGGTGGTTCGACTTGAGTCCAACGTTAGACGTTAACCGCAGGGTTGTCGGCCATTCGGACGCTTGAGTGGGATGCTCTCATTGAAACATCATGACTTGCCGCAGTGGGACTGCAGTGGGAGATGGAGCATTTGCATGCTGCCCGAGGACTTTTGTTGACGCATGGGTTCCAGACTTGATAGCGGTGGGGATGGTAGCACCGGGGATTGGGCTGACGGTCAACATCTCAGACAGTCTCTAAGCTTCGAATTCTCCAAGCCCACGGGCAGTATAAACTCATGAAATATTCATGAGAACCACTGGACGAGAACTCTCATGATTTTCTCGTCGCACGAACATGCGGATGTACGAGCTCAGCGCTCAGCTTGGGAATGGATCTGACGAGGCGTGCTCACAGCGGAGGCAGTACTAGTATGTGCATCGTCAAGTTCCCGATCCGACGCTCACTATTACGCTGTACGACGCGGTGAGGTCCATGTTGAGCTTCTTGTTGCGAAGGGAAATAGCAGTTTGTACAAACTCGACAACGTCTCCTTTCTGTCGGGCAACGCTAGCTCACAGCGGGTCACCAGTAGCGCGTTCTATTGTGCGTCGAGGTGGCTGTGTTGCGTAGCGCTCCGCCCGACATGCGCGTATAATACGCGATGGTTCCTGAGAGCGCTCCAATGGTTGCCTGGTTGCCTGGATATCAGCAATAAGAACGGCGCTCCACTGCTCCACAAACATATAGAAAAGCACATTTCCCCGCAGGGTTCACAGCCAATCACCTTCCAAAAACATTTGATGATGATCGATATGGCGGGATACTATTACGCGCTGTGAATACGGGTACGGGAGGATAGAGAGCGTTTGGCAAGCTACAGCTGTTGTACTTTGAGTTTGAAGGATGTCTAGCTAAATTCTTGAATTCAAACTTCCTCTTTTTCGTCGCTCCGGCCCGTAAAATAGACTTCGGCCAAATAGGCGCGTGATGCAATCGTCCTCTTTCTGATGGAATAAAGATCATGATGCAGGGTTTAGCGCGTTTCCGGTAAATATGGGTTGCCGCCTCATAACCCGCCTTTTCCTTCCTTAGTCTTTCAACACGATGTGCATATAATCTTGGAGCTCTGGATCAACGCACACCGACTGGATCCACCCAACGAGACAGCTCCCTAGCTGCCGCTTCACACTCATTTTTCGCCCACTTCCGCCTCGCCAGATTAGAATCATGCGAGGACACTCGGAAAACTTTGTTTTCGTTCGCCGACACGGTGCAAGACAGGCTCAGGACGATGGCGCTTCCCAGGCGAGCCAAACACCAACTTCGCCGGAAGGAGAAGGCGCCAGCAATGGCTCTAGCGCTCAGGGAGGCTCTGATGATGTAAACTCGTCGTCGAACGATACTCCAACGGCGTCCATTTCTCAAGGCGAACCATCACCTGATTCTCCAGCCACGCCTTCTGCGACCCCGGACGCGCCCACTTCAACTTCATCTCCGACTTCATCCCCCTCGAATGAAGCTTACACGTCGGAGCAAGCAAGTCCGTCCTCATCGTCCAGCACGCAGGAAGACGTCACCAGTCAACATGATGCTGGAGCAACGCCTACGTCGTCCGAGGCCTACAGCGACGCACCGTCAACTAGCTCCGCCTCGCCTTCTACAACTTCTTCCCCACCGGAGGAAGTCTACACGTCTGATCAAGCATCCTCCTCCTCGTCCAGTGCGGAGAACGCCGATTATACTACCAGTGAAGGCGGCGCCGGTGCGACGTCAATTTCATCTACGGCGAGTTCAGCGCCCTCCGAAAACGCGCCCGGGCCAGAAGCACCATCCACATTTTCGAATCCTACCACGAGTTCCTTTTCCCCAGAATCATCGTTCGCTTTCCCTTCAGATACCCTGTCCAATTCGATACCAACGCAAGTCCCTGCTACGTCCTCCTGGAGCTCATCAGTATCAACACCTACTGAGGCTACCACTGCTTACACTGATGATCAAGTTTCGTCGGCCACATCTTCCACTCGGTCTGACAATGCTCCAACAACGACTGGTGGGATTGCAACAATATACACGTACGCAATGTTGACTTTCCCCCGACAGATGTGAATTCCGAATCGTCTTCCACCGTTTTTTCCTCCAGTGCTTCCGACGGCCCGACAAGTACGCTAATCTGTTTCGCATGCACACTATAACTAACATTGTGGCAGTTTCTTCCTCAGTGCCAAGCTCACGGGTATCCTCCGGGTCTTCTGCACCGTTCCCCAGGCCTAGCTCTCAGACTTCGGCGTCTACTTCAACATCTGCGTCTCTTCCCACGTCTAACCCGTCCGACGGTCAACGAGCTGGCGAACCAACACCGTCTGAAACATCTGCTTTCTCAACCACAGAGAGTGCTTCCATACCGACTTCCTCTGCCACATCGGAGTCATCCTCATCGTCTACAGTTGCATCCCAGAGTCAGAGCGCGTCAGAGTCTCCAAAGACGACGAGCATAGAGGCTTCGGAGACCACTTCGTTGGATGCATCTCAGTCCGCTAGCACGAATTCCTCCGAGGAAAGCTCATATGTTCCATCCTCCACGGCCACGTCGCGTCTGTCGACACCTCCGACGCCATCGACTAGCACCCGTGCGCCAGAGGAAAGCTCAAATCTTCGTCCTGAAGCGCCCCACACGGTCACCTCAAGGTTGTCGTTGTCAGACACGTCCGCAAGTGCCTCGTCGTCCGTTCAACCTCCTAGGACGTCCAGCGCCAGTACCTCCCAGCAGTCTGCACTCTCGACATCTGGGACTACATCAGAACGCACATCTATTGGGACCACCAGCCGGTCAGCCTCAGCGGTGACTGCGGAATCTTCTGCGTCGGTATCTAAAGGGTCTTCGAGCGCATCGGAAGCCTCTGTGTTGGATACCACCACCGTTGACCCCAATGCACGGATAACCGGTGAGGCAACCTCGATAGCGTCCGAAACCGCGGACACGACTAGTGTTCAGACGCCTGCCCAGTCTTCAGCAACTGCTAAGGACACGACCTTGGGAACGCAAACACCTAGTGTGCCAACACCAGCTGCCACTGTCAGTGATACCGTGGATTCCGCCGCGGCGTCACAGAACACGGCGACCGCCCCCGCTGCGGCTTCGACATCAACTGCAAAGTCATATGCGTATACACAGGACCCGACACGTAGCCTGGATATTCACCTCGCCATTGACCCTACTGGCGAGAACAGTGGCGATTTCCCTTTCCAAATCATCACTGAATCTCAGACTACCCGTACCATCCCACGTCCAGGCGCAACTGGTAGCATTGGTATTGGAGGTCACGGGGGTGGGGGCGGTGGTGGTGGTGGTGGAGGAGGAGGAGGCAGTGGTGGCGGGTAAGGAGAGCAATTATCAAGTATGCATAATTACTAACTTCGTTTGCAGTGATGGGCACCCCAAGAATCTTGTCGGCATCATTCTCGGCAGCATCTTTGGATTCCTCGCCGTACTCCTACTTGTGTTGTGCTTCATTTGGCGCAAGCGCAGACGTGCCGCTATTGCTAGTGGTCTTAAGCGCGTGGAATCTGGCCGCTTTGGTGCATTCACACCCTCCATTTTCCGTGAGGGAGCACGTACGCCGCTGCGCAAGAAAGCGGACAACGCTGTCGAAGTCCAGTCGCTGTGGAATCGCACCGACAGTTTCGTCAGCGTTCGTACCGACCCACGTTACAGCCTTCAAGTACCCGGCGCACGCTCGCAGACAACCTCTCCAGCTCCTGCCGACGTTCCCTTCGTTATCACCAGCCACGGCTCCATCCGTTCACCATCGCCTTATACTCCCTTCTCTCAAATCACCGAGAACCCATTCGAGACGCAGGAAGAGCGTGACAATGCCGACCTCCCGCCTGTCAGCCCATTCGTGATAAGCAGCCAAGGTTCTATTCGCTCTGCATCACCAGCCAACTCCAGGGATTCCCAGCATTCCGAGTCACTCATTGACTGGGGCAGCGAGTCGTCTGTGCATTTCGCGCCAGCTGACGGTGGACGCCGCTCGCAGGCCTTCTTCAACCGAGACAGCAGGGCGAGCCAGCCGGAGTCGATGCATTCGTTCAACTCGCAGACGACTTACAGCAATCGGAACACGCTCACGCGGGTCACGCGTGATTTTGAAATTGGGGAGCTGCAGATGGCGAGCCATGTTCATGCCGCGCCTGCATCATATACAAGCCACGGTCTCATGCGTACGGTCAACGAGAACCCATTCGAGTGATATAGAGTTTTGCGTGTTTCTTTTATACCGCAAGCCTGTAGATACTGGACTTGTTGATGCCTCCTACCGTGAGTCTGCTTGTGTCTGATGTTGCCTTTGCTGACTTTCTTTGGATAGACTTCAAATAATGTGTAGTATAGTTGAACACGTCGCCTGGAGCCTCCATGGTAGGACCGCATACAGACTCTTATTTACTTATTACCCAGTTTTTAGCATACTAAAGCTGTGTTGTTGATTATTTACTGATGCCTTTTGCCGTTGTGCAGTTGTATTTATACATGCATCTTTTGGCAAGTGGCGTGTGTGCAGAGTGAAGCGATGGCTACATAAGCTCCCGGCTGTGTGCGAATGCATCGTGATATTTGCACTGCCTGAGTACACGGGTTGCTTAAGCTGAAGACTGCAGAGCAGGACGCCTCATCGAGCGGCGGTGCAGACTTGCTGAACTTCCGAATTAGGGCTTGTCTACTTACCCTGCCATCACAGCTTTCTTCGTGTTTCGTTGTTTTGCATTCACAGTGGGTGATCTGATTAATGCACTCGTATCTTGTCCACCTCAGCTTGCAAATTGCCCATGGCTGTGTGCGTCAGTTGTACCAGCGTTGCGATGGATTGGCTCGCGACTTATACCGTGGCGCGGAATACCGCGATACCTGTCATTGATCTGTCATCCTCAAACGTTGAGCAACGCTAAGGCAAAGCGACTCGCACAAAGCATTTCCTTCCTTCCTGCTCAGGATTCTGGTTCTGCTCAGTCAAGGTGGGCAGGGAAAGTCAAAAGCCAGGTCGAACCACACTTGGAGGCCCACTGCTCACTGTGCCCAGCTCGTCGTGACTGATTTTCGCAGGATGTCCGCCTTCCAGATTCCGAACTGAATGATATCGAGGCACATGAGTATTGACGTTAATTGCGGGACAGCTTCTCCAGGGCCATCCCCCCACAGGGGAGTCAAACTTTGTATGCCCAAAGGCAGGCTATAAAGCCCTCGAAACGTCTCCCTCCAGCGAGCACATCGGATTCCAACTTTCCCCTCCAGTTGCTCCTTTGCTCCCACGCCCAGAGGCACTTTTCTTGTTTTTTCCTCGTTTACAATGTTTGGACGACTTCCTCTGTTCCGCCTTGTGGCATTGAGTAGGTCGACCACAGCTCAAGGAATTCGAACACAGTTTTGACGCGATGTTGCATAGGCACCGCCTCTGTTTTCTCTCTGATTGTGCTTGGTCTGGCGGCGCATGTCATTTCTGCGACTTCGACGGTGGGATTCTATTATACCTTCAACGCGCTCTCCGTCGCCACCGCCGCGCTCACCTTGGTCACTCTCCCCGTGATGTGCGCTTCATGACCACTCGAACTTCAACTGTGGTACTGACGAACTTGTATTGCAGGCTCGTTATCGACCTCCTTCGTAGCGGGGCGTTCACTTCAATGATTGTCGTCGAGCTGGTCACCGTCGGTCAGTCGCATATGAAGAGCTCGCCCTGCCCGTTATCTGACTTAGCGCAATCCAGGCGTCCTGTGGGTGTTATGGCTCGCCAGCGCCGCTCTCACTGCAGATAGCGCCCAATACCTCGCCTCGAACTGTAGCGCTTACTATTATGGTACGCTTTCTCCCTTCCTCCCCCTTCGCGTCGTGCATGAATTCACCCTGGTACAGATGCCGACATACGAGGGTGCTCCGAAATCAAGGCAACAGAGGCGTTCGACTTTCTCATTTGGATCATTCGTGCGTTGCCTACCGCATACATGGATGTCAAACTGACTTTGTATTCCATCCAATAGTTCTGGCGTACTGGGCGTTCCTCTTGACCTCCGCTATCCTACATGCCAACAAAGGCAACAAGGGTGTGTGGTATGGGAGTGTCGCATCCGGAGCGTCGAGCAGTGTGGCTACAAATGAGCATGGGATGGCGGAGAAGAATGTCCAGCCTACCGTTTAGTTCGCGGCCGGATCCCTTGTCGTCTCAGATTCTTCTATATACCTTTTTATATCCGTGTCCTTGCACCTCCATTGTATGATTATTTATCGCTTAGCCTCAGCATCCAATGATTCAGTTGTCTTCTATGCCTTTCCACCCAGGACGAATGAATACCATCGTATCCGCAGAAGATGTTGAATGGTCCGCAGGTAGTCTCGTGCGTCGTTTTCCCCATACATGTCCTGCAAGCAAACTAGTTGACAGAGCAGCAAACCACGATCTGCATTACAATAAGAGCTGAGCATGAAAGACATAAAGAGTCTGTGACCCTTCGTCAGATAACTATTACAGTGGATGTATATACCACACTTTGGATTAGACTGTCCTCGTCTGTGTACTTTTCCTCATGCTCGCACCCAACACGCACCATCTCACTGCATGGGCGGCACAATGCTGTCGATAGGCGGCGGGAACTGCAGCTCTCCAATCGAGATCTTCGCATCCCCATTACCGTTTCCTTGCACATGCACTTTCCTAGGCGGAGGAGCCACACCCATATTCTTCTGCATCCCCTTGCATAGCTTCGAACCTCCCGCATAGAAGAACACCAGACCGCCCACAATGATACCGTGTCCGTACCACGCTAATGTGCGCCAGCTCTTCAACGAGTCGTCGATGGTGAGGAGAATAAAGGGGATCGTGGCGTAGTTCAGTACAACGAGCGAGACGATGCCGCCGGCGAGGTCGTATATCCGCTTGCTGAGGCCTGTCGTTTGGCCCTCGGCGGGAAGGAAGAAGGGTCGGAAGTTTTGGCGCGCGAGGCGGGCGGCGGCAGTGATGAGGCCGCCCAAGAAGAATGTGAGGTAGTATCCTGGATATACACCATGCTTTATAGTCGTTAGTGATAATGTAGACAACTATTGACACATTCGAGAGACATACCCAGAAGGCGCTTGTCAGTGAAGTAGTGAGGGTACTCCGGAATCCAGGTTTCTTGCCCTTGGGCGTAACGCGCTTGTAGACACATTCGCGGAGCCATACATTTGTCTTCATGTTCCACGAATCCAGGATACCCTTGAAGTTCAAAGGAAGCTCGACGTCCAGCGGTTTAACATTCGCCGCTCCGTTCCATGTCGATTTGCCCTTGGCATTGAACCCAGTGAATCCGAATCCAGTCAGAATGGCCGCGCCCTCTGTGAGAGTCCAAACTGCGTAGTACTTGACGCGCTCTGACGGGGCATATATCTGGAACCAGAACAGGCGCTGAAGTAGTGGCATCTTGGCGAACGCTGGCTGGAGAGTGACGCGGTAGTTGTATTTTGTGGCAAGGAGAACGTAGCCGCCTAGGAACATAAGACCGAGCACCATCTTGCTATACGCGACACGCTTGCGGCCTTTGGGGAGCTTGCGAGTTACATTGTCCTTCACCGGGAGGTTGTCGTAAAGGCGCTCAGTGATGAGCTCCATGTAGTCATGATATTCGAGATATGGCCCAACGAGAATGCCAGGGAAGTAAAAGCTATGAGGGAAAGTAGAATGAACGCAGGAGCCTTGCCGCGGAGATGAGAACGCACGCATATCCCAGGAATTCGAGGAGGGTGGGGAACGCTACGACACGCTTTGAGAGTTGCCATTTGTCGAGGTCCTGAAGGGGTTGAGTATCGAGTTGGATGACGATATTGGTGAACGCACCGCCTGCGCTCTGCGGCCGTCATGCACGTTCCAAGCGAACGTAGTGAGCTTCATAGTGAGGACCATTTGAGGACCAGTCACGTCCAGCGCGGCGGAGGAGTCGTCCCTGTATACACGTAAAACATGGCTGGAGGTGTCTTCAGAAGTGGATGCGGGATAATGCAATACGGTACGCACTTGACAGTCAAGTGGCCCATGACAATGCTACGTCTAGGTCAATCCTCTGCACCTTCACAGGACATGGTACGCACAAAAACACCATCCAAGGCATGTTGCTTGAACGAATGAACTTGGCCATGACAAAAGTGACCAGTGTACTTCCAAGCAGCTGGAAGAAGTGCGCGTATGCCTTGAGCACTGGGAAGAAGAAGAACAGTGTGATGCCGATGTTGAAGAGATGCTTCAATCCCGGCCGTGTCGAAGGTATCCGTACAAACACACTCCCCAGCGGAAAGGCGAAGAGGAGACAGAATATGAGCTAGGTACAGACCTAAAGTGAGCATCTTGCTATATTGTCAAACGAGGTATACGCACTTGAATTTGGTCGACCGACGCGCCAGTAGCGTCGGCGACAGGTAAGAAGACACTCTCAAGGTCCATGCCCTACACTGACAGACGTGTGATTTGGAAGGTGGTGGGAGCAAGCCAGCACTGACAGCATTCCATCGGACTTCCCCAAATAAATTCCACAGCAGCCGGCCGGGGGACGGATCAATTTTAACCTTGCAGATGGTGTGGTGACGGGCAGGTCCTCAATTCATCTACGATGAAAGCTTGCCTCCAAGACGTCGGCCAACATACAGCGCCGATAACTTTTTAGAAGCACTGCCCTAGAGCACACGATTGGCAACAACCAGGCGAATGCGTGCACCTTCTACTCAAGGCTGCGATCTCATTACGAGCAATACGATGATAAAACAGCACTTCTATTTGTCAATAACCCAAGAGCAACGTACATCCACATTATTTATATTTTTTCACCCTAGTTTCTGCCCACTAGATGCAACAACCCACTTACAAGTTGCCCTCGTCGAGCTTGGCCTTGTAGTAGCGAACCATCTCCTCAAGACCCATGCGAACAGACCACCTTGTCTCCCAGCCAAGGGACTCTTTCGCACGAGAAGTGTCTGCGCGCCTTTGCTTGGGGTCGTCCACAGGGATGGGCTTGTAGATAACCTTGCACTGCTTAGCCGGCTTGGAACCATCCTCCTCCTGCACCTTCTCGACAATCTCGCGCACAAGCTCGGCAAATTCACCAATCGTAAACTCGTCCGAGCTACCGACGTTCGTGGGCCGGGTCTCGTCAGAGTTCATGAGGAGGATCATGCCGTCGACGAGATCGTGCACGAATTGGAATGAGCGGGTCTGCTTGCCATCACCGTAGACGGTGAGGTCTTCGCCCTTGAGAGCCTGCACGATAAAGTTGGAGACAACGCGGCCGTCGAAGGGGTTCACTGATATGAAATGTTAGCCTCGACGTTCATAATAGGAAATAAAGATACGCACTGCGGGGGCCGTATGTGTTGAAGATACGAACGACACGGACATCGACGTTGTTCTGGTTCTGGTAGCCATAGGTGAGCGTCTCCGCCACACGCTTTCCCTCGTCGTAACAAGCACGGGGACCGATAGGGTTGACATTGCCCCAGCTGAGAACGTGAGCATTCATCACTGGGGAGCCAAAAAAAGCCCACGTACTATTCTTCAGTCTGGGGGTGAACCTCGGGGTCGCCGTAGACCTCTATTGAGTGCGTGAGAAGGCGTCCAAAGGGGTCAAAATGAGGGGTCACTCACCGGAGGTGGATGCGATGAGGAATCGGGCTTTAGTACGCTTGGCCAGACCAAGCATGTTAAGAGTACCCAAGAAGGAGGTCTTGACGGTCTTGATGGAATTGTATTGATAGTGAGGGGGCGATGCCGGGCATGCAAGGTGGTAAATTTCTATGGGAGATGATCAGGAGGCAAAGCATTGTAGGGGGTAGTTAGAATGCGCACGGTCACACTCAGTCATGTATGGATTGACGACATCGTGGCGGACGAGCTCGAAGTTGGGGTGTCCAATCCAGTGGCTGACCGTTGTCTTCGCGCCGGTGAAGAAGTTATCGAGGACAGTCACTTGGTGGCCGAGGAGCATGAGGCGGTCAACAAGGTGAGAACCAAGGAATCCGGCACCGCCAGTGATGAGGATGCGCTTCTGCTGGGCAGGTGGGAGGAGCTTCACGGCGGGGAAGCGGTTGAGGGAGGTGTAGGAGATAGTGCCATCAGGGTGAACGACCGAGGCGTCCTTGTCCTGCTCATTATTGGTGTAGTTCGGTGTCAACCACAGCGCACGAAGCGCATCGATGGAGACTTGACTATCGAATCCATTTTTGTTGTGCCCAGCGGTGGTGAGGGGCTTCCCATCTTTACCAGTGATAGTGAACTGCTGTAGATGAATGGATGAGTTCAAACGTTCGAAAAACAAGGAACAGACTGCGAACCTTAGGAGTGGACATGGTGGACAACGACTAAAAAATGGATCGTGGTGGGAGGAGGCTAAGGAGACTTTGTGGTCTGGCCACGCTTTTGACCGGATTCGGGGGCCAGCCCTTGGCCCGGACTGAGAATCTAAAACAGTAGCTCCTTAAACAAACTGCTACTGGGTACGTTGGAATGGCTTTCTCAACAATTAATGCCAACCCCGACCGATACGAGGGCGCATTAGAATTTATGCTGCGCGCTCACTGACTGCCGCGATAGTAAGTACATGGAATTTACCACGCATGTGCAGTGCGTTTCCCTGCGTTTCCTTCCCATGATGCACGCTTTCTACACACACCCAACGCGAATTCGAAGTTTGCATTGTGCAAAATGGATGCTATCCACTTTTCACCAAATTTAAGCTCGGCTCCATTACTACCCTGCGCCTAGATACCAGTTAACGATGTAGTGGCAAAGGGGTCGCATGGGCATCTACAGTACGACTTACAATGAATGCTGTATGTACTAGTAATGGGAAATTACAAACCAAGATTGAAGTAGGAAATATACAGGACCGTGTAGAAACAGAACAGCTGCAAAAGGAGTGTGTGATAACTGTACAGGGAGGTATAGAGTGGGTAGAGGTAGGGAATAAATAAGACATGGCGCCTACGACGACCATGGACCGTGAGCTACGTATGAGATTACTGCTTCATCAGTCTCCCAATGGACGCGGACGCGGAGGAGTTCGAGCTAACCACCTTGGCCATCGAGCCCTTGATGACTCCCTTTTCTACGGAGCTGGGCCCCAGGGTACCTCTTCGACTTCTCACAACAGGACCGACAACTGATTCTGCCTTCTTCTCCGTAGATGCTTCGGACAGGAGGGTCTCAGCCATTTGCTTTGGCGCGAACTGGCCTACGACCAATGAGGTCATTAAACTGCCCAAGCGAGAGAAGAGTTTGCCTTGAACTCACTAGCATACGAAACGCCATCTTTACCTCCGGAAAACCAATGGTCCTCAATCCTCTCCGAAAACCTAGCACTGGTCAACTGGGAGCGCAAGATGAAAAGAGATCCACGTACTTGCGTATTGGTCTGCCCATCTTGTTGAGCGGGTCAAAGGCTTTGGGTGCATCTTTTGAGAAGAGGACTAGCTGTTCTTCCTGCTTCTGTATGATCTCGGGGGGAAGAACACAAAAAGATGTCGCCGCCAACGGATCGCGGGTCGCGATATTCGTGGCCTCTTTGCCGTCGAAGAAGTCCGCGAGCTTCTGCAGGGCGTCACCCATACGCGTATATGCGTCTGTGATAGGTAAAGGTTCTGTCGGGATGACTGGTTGGCGCGCTAGAAATTTGGTGAAGACCTGGGTACATATCGAGGCGTTGCCCTGCACTGTGCTCAAGGACGCTGCGGCACCTAGGGACCTTTAAGCGTACTCGTTCCGCGATACAAAACGAACGTACCTTTGAGAACATACAGGACAGCGTCGGTGCTGGTCAACCGCGCCTTCATCTCTTCGGCACACTTCATTGGATAGAGGTTGTTGTGATCGCCCTGCGTGATAGTCAACATCGTGTCGATTCCGACAGGGTCGCGGACGGCGCATACATGGATAAGAAGGACAGGCATCTTAATTTCCTTGTACATTTCTGGCGTCATTGCTTGTCGCTAAAAGTGCGATGTTAGGTTCTTTATAAGGCGAAGGCAAGCAATGAAAAAACGGACGTTAAGAGAGACATTAGTCCCTTGCAAGATACGCGTTCTACGTCTTGGGGGCAAGTTCATCTGCCAATACCACAGGAGCTGGAAGGCGGGCGTGTCAGGGCGACGAATACTATCATAGGCGAGGACGAACATCGTCGAGCAAATCCGCTTCCATTTCCTGGCGGTCACCATGAGAAACAAGATCACAACAATCAACGGAGTGCATACCGGGCCAAACATATACTTTGCCGCTTCCCTGCCCGCTAACTCTAGAGACTCAAGGTCAGGTGAGAAGCACCATTGCTCTACCATCTCTTCGTATGCCCCAGTCACCCATTTCGGTCTGAGGAATTTTCGCGTCAGAGAAGAATGCGTAGCGGGATTCTTTGCAGCTCACTCAATTTGGGAAGGGATGGTGCACAGCGTCAGGGTGGCGCACATGTCCGGGAATCTGGTGGGGAGGTTGGACCCAGAACACTTGCGGACGAGAGTGCGTACAAGCAAGCAAAGCGCAGTGCTGCATTAACAGCATTACTGTCATGGGCAATGATATGGCATTTAGGTAATCGCAAACGCTGCGGTTATTATCTTGAACATGCCAATCAGTGCAGATGTGGGGTGACCACCCACCATGTGGCAAAGAGCGAGGTCTGCAGCATCGACCCAGCCATCGTACCGTCCTGTCGGCCGACTCGTGGATTGGCCGGACACGCGCGAGTCGAATGCAATGAGGTTGTAGTTTGTGTATAGTCTTGGGTCGCCCATTTGATTATCCAGCCAGCTCGAGTCAAGGAAGAATGGGTGCAACAGCATCACCGTCGGTTTGCTTGAGATGAAGCCCCCAGCATTTCCGAAAGGGCTGCTTGTGAGATAGAAGATGGAGGCGTAATCATCTTCAGAGTATAGGTCGACATATGGCATCGCTGACGGGGCTGCAATACATCCAATCCAATCTGGACGAGCTGGGAGCCTCCTCAGCGGCAGATAGAGAAGCGGCGACGGAAATGGACAATGAGGGCAAGAGCAGCGTTCTCCAAAACGCTCCCATAAAATTCGGTCCGGATCAAACGAGGTGCCTCGGGTAACCAAGAATTGGGAACGATCACCGATCGCTTCTGCGAGGCGCGCCGCCCTTCCTGCTTGTCCTTTCTATACTCAAAAAAGTGAGCGATATGAGTCGGAAATAGCGTACTTTGGACTATCCCGTACAGCGGCACACATAGCTAGCGCTCCAAGGCCCAAATATCCCAACCATCCCAAATACGGAGCTTCCGTGGAAGTATCCGCATTGGCGGCCGCAGCCCCTGCACCAGTGAACCTGAACGTGGGCTATCCTGCTATCGTGCAAGTTGTAGCGCCTCTTGAAGCTCGAAGCTTGAGCTTGAACTCCGACAATAGAGTGGGCTCAATTCTTGCAAGGCTATTCTCCGAATATAATGGCAAATGCTCGGTCGCGTTACGATGAACAACAGGCATTTCCCGTAGCTCGTTTAGTTGATGGCGTGATTACACATGCCGAAGACCCTAGTTCATGCCCTTTCATGCCTAAGCCTGGCCGTATCGAGTCAAAAGGTGTACCACAGGAGTTGGATATTTCGCCACCAATTTCGGACGAGTAACCGCTCTGATGCTGGATACATCAGAAATGTGGTTTGTACCAGTCAAGCGAGAGTCCGCATGTGTCATGCTACCTCAGATTCTGAGTCGGCGCCTGGAGCCTTCAAAGAAGTCCTATCACAATCGTGGCGATTTCAGCTGACAGACTCCTTCGAACTCGACATGAACATGTTCATGGCCAACAGAGAGGATAGTGATGCATGCACTCAATATGTCGTGCATCACACCCAAGAAGACACAACGAGAGGTCGTCCACGTTCAAGATAGATTTCCGTCCACAAAGTCACAGACCACAGGCCGAGGCTAATAGTAGTAACATTCCGAGCGCCGCGTGTAGGGAGTCCGGCTGGCCGTCATCTAGTTATCGGGCTGGCTCCGAATTTGCGATATCGCTGCAGGTTAGCTTGGATCAAATGTCCCTACCAAGCTCTCAAAATTGGCCAGCGCTTGAATCTTCTGAGCAGGACAGTGGGCGTCAAAAACGAAGCCAAGACGCCCTCTCACACTTCTCGGACCGGCGATCACGGCAAACGAAGGGCACTCAAAGCACACTCTTTCGACCAACACCCTGACAAGGCCAGTTTGATCAAGGTTTTGAGTCTTCGTGAGAGCACATCGCAGGCACATGTTCTCGAGGAAATCTTGCATGTAAAGTGAACCTCCGAGTCCTGCTAACTCGATTGAGCACAAACCGCACACGCGCGTCTTGACACGGGCGGCACTGAAGTCTTGAGTTTTTGCAGAGTTTTTGTTGCGCTTCCATAGGTTGTACCTCAGCTCACAGGCAGGCGGAAAGCACTTCACATCATCCAGGGAGGGTCGGATTTCGACCGTTTCCTTTTTAACCAATGGGGCGTTGTCCCTTTTTGCGGACCAGTTCCACCTTAGATGCCAACAAACTATTGAATTGACCCTACGGCTTGCATACTGATTGAGACTGGTCGATTGTCGCTGTGTTTTGGCCACTTGCGCCGCGATTTCAATCGAGTTATTCCTTGATGCGCAATCACTGCCCGATTTGCATTTCCCATTGTGCGATCGTTGCTTACGCAGACAATCATTTGCAATATCCCGGTACCTACTTACTTGGGTCAGAGCCCTCTGCAAGCCTTCTGAGTAAAATATGCATACCCCGCCGCTGTGCTTCGGGAATGTCATGCCGTCCATTTACTGTTCATCAGTCAAAAACAATAGTCAGCACGGCGCGGAGGGCACCTTTTCTGCCATGCATTTGAGGTTAGCGTACTGTGCGTCGGAAAGAGAGCCGGAATCAAATCTTTCAGAGAAATTCCCCTTCTGATTTCGACTCAATGATGGCTAAATCAGGGCGAGACTCGGAGGATCCGTTTCTTGAGGTTAAGGATGCCTGTCTGTGCTTCGTTTCGCGCTGCGGCGCGCAAGGTTCAATACTGTATGTACCAAGGCCGTGCCAGACTAGACATCAGACAGTGTTCCCACTGCTTGCAAAGCTCAATACCATACGAACATCATTTTTAATGTATAATGCGGCCAAAGTACCGCTTCGAAGTGCCAATTCGGTGACCAGGTGGGTCTAAGCTCGCTTTCCAGCAGATGAAATCCCTCCTGTGGCTGTGGAGATGAACTTCATTGTATCACTGCACCGAGTGCCCGCCCGCTTCCCCTGGCGCTACCTGAAAACAATGGGGAGGGACGCGTCCCTGAGCCTGGTGACGCTTTTGTACTGGCTACGGTACACGCTCAATGCATTCTTCCACCCGCGCCGCGGCATACACATTCAATTTTACCGCTTGCCAGGATCCAATAGCGTACCATCCGAAGTGGAGTCTCGATGATATTGGACCTTGGTTTTCATTGACTGGGGGCTGCACCTGTTCTCGAATGCCGAGTCGGTAGCTAGCATCGACATTGTGAGTGAATGACAGAAGACGCATCCATTGATTGTGGCGTGAAGAGACGTTCTTGAGGATATCCTTTGAGCAAACGACACGGGCTTCGAAGTTTGTAGGCGCTGCGGGGTACCTCCTCGCTTCACCCTGATAATGTGGGCAAACGTCCTCGTTGTGTCGCAAGTCTGTTGATGGTCTTCAATCTCGTGCTGCACTCCAGGCTGTAATCACTCGAGGCGTGGGAATGTGAAGGGCGGAATGCTGGGGTCTGAAAGAAGCTTGCACACAAAAAGTGGTCCAGGCACGTCCAGCTCGGAGTGGGGACTTTTGGCACGAACGAAGTCTGAGAAGGCCCAAGTCCACACAACTCGGAATGGCTTTATATGGCCATGGGGTTACTCTGGGGTCTGCCAGCAGACTTGACACCAGTTCAATGCAGACCGTGTAGATGCCGCATTGTGTGCATACACTACACGATGTAGCTCACAAATGTGCTTTGAGAGAAGATATCGGAGTACAGCGGTGGCTTGTGTGAAATCACATAGTAAAATTTTGAACCAATGTGAGCCCGAGTTTGGAAGGTGATCACTGCGCCACCGATGCGTCATGTTTCTCGAACGCGACGTGCACTCACATTGGTTGAAAAATTAAGTCTATTCTCCTTTATCTCCGCCCACGCGTCTAACGCATTGTCAGGGTTCCTCCCGTTGAATGAAAAGGCCGTACCTATGGGTACATATTGGGGCGTAAAGTATATCTACCAAAAGCGGCTTCTTTCCAGGATAATGTACGTAGAGCAACGATAAAACTCACTTACTACTAAGTAGATTACAGACTGGGAAGATCTGTCTACTGGTGTGCAGCAGGACACAATGGATCATGGATGTAAGGGTTATTGAAGAGAGGCTGGCTACCTTCCGTCGGATCCCTATCGAGGACAAACCAAACGACTCGGAGGCGCGCAAACTTACATAAGGCGGATATTACTGGCCGGATGCAACGAGCCCCACGACACTCTGAATTTCGCGACTATACACCGTGTCTGGGCCCTGTCGATAGAAACCAGCGTTCATGATACCCGGACAAAATGCTGAATTGAGGCGCGGGCGGAGGCCGGGCACCGAACTCGCGCGCATGCATGCGCGGTGTGTAAAATGGTCCTGATGTGGTCCTGGGTATGTTTGTTGTGCATTTTTGCCCGAATTCGGTTGGTACGGCGGCTGTTCGGGGTTGGCCGTGCATACTTGGCTATTTCGACGCCTCAAATGCCAATAACGGTATACATTGTACGTTGCTACGTTTTGGGCGACGTACCAAGCAGGTGATATGCACAATGCAACAAAGCAGCGACAGACGTTGAGACGATCAGCTTTGGTCGGAACCGTCGGTCGGCATGGGCGTCCTTGCGTCGCATCAAATACTCTGTTTGCGTAGTCGCAGTCGGTGCTGCGTATATTCCTTGTCGACCGGTTGGATTATGTACGAGCCTGGTCGGAGCGGTTACGGGGTGGCTTGATGGTGGCAACTTGAAAGTCGTCCTGGCGGGCGTTCAACGGCACTGGGACTTGCAACTCGGTGTTGGTTACAAAATACATACGGCATGAGCAGAGGGTGTGGGGCATTGCCGTCGCCAAAATCAGAGAGAGGGATCCGCTAACAGCCCAAAGGAAAAGTCCAAGCTTGAGCGAGGCTCCGGAGCCCCTGCAGGCTGCCGCAATCGTCCTTGGAGCGGCCAGGGAGCTAGCTGAGAGTGCCTATCCTAACGCTGCATGCCGCGATGTCGTTTTCTCGGTTGTTTCAATCATTGCATATTCTGCGTTATAGACCAGCAATAGGCTGAAATTCGGCATGGTAGACGTATAGGGACGCGCCTTCTATACACCGCGATGACGGGAAGCCGACACCCGAGCGGCCTATCACGTAGAGTGTTCGTACATTGTCATGAGCGCCCTAGTACGCAGCGACTTACAGCCCTCCTTGGGCAAAGAAAAGCACGAAGTCGTCGAGCGGAGCGCAAATCAGGCCCTGATGTTCGGCGATTGCCATATTTTTGTTTGTAGGGTTGGCTTGCCGCCGAAGCGCGTTGTGCGGGAGACGGGAATGAAACTGGAAACTTTAATCGAGAATCGCAGCGTGTGTGCGGGATGGAGGGCGGGATGCGAGTCCGACAGGGATCTTAGGCCTGCAAAGTCGATACCTTCTTGGAAATTGGAAACAGAAAACGAGAGCAAAAGGACATGGCAGAATGCAGAAGGTAGCGGACGTGTTGCTTGCGGCATCGCAGCTTACATACCAGACAGTTGCGCGCCGCACGAGCGAAGTGCATGAGGCAGACAAAAAATGAAATTGCCAACCCGGAATGTGATGTTCCTGGTGTGGAGAACGGGTGGCAAAACGCTCGAAATTGGCTCTGACGTTGTGGGCCGATACAGATGCGTACTATGCGGCAGATCGCGCCTTGTATTTTTGCGTGTTTTCGTTTCTGCGTGGGGGAAAAAAAGGCGCGCAATGCCGAGAAATTCGGGAGTCGCGTGCGGCGGACATGGAATTCGGAACGCGGGCGCCAGCGGGCCTCGGTGCAGGGCCGTTACAGGGGAATGTCCAAAAGTAGTTTAATTTATGAGCCAAAAGTGGCATCCGTGACAAATTCTCTTTGGGATTACGTGGGCACACGCGAGGCAAAAACCGTGGGAAACCAGTTTCGGTCGTAGCAACCACAGGGCCTTTTGTGGGCAACTCATTCTTAGCGTGCCATCAATCTATCCGCCCCTCTCCCTCGTCTTTCTCCGACCTCCCTCCATCCTCCCTCCTACCGACACCTGCTCTTCTCTATTTTTCGTTCTTTCCAACGTCTGTATAGCCAACCATGCCTTCCGAAGATCCTCTCTCGCCTGCGTCGTCCCACATGATGAAAACCACAAAGCGCGGGCGGCCGTTCTTGAAGGTGCGTGATGGATTTCAGCGGGAGGACAACAGCATAATTGACGGATGAGCAGGACACGCTGGATCTGTTCGCTACGCTTATCGTTTCGCTGGAGCTGTCGACACACAAGCAATTCTTTCGTACATTCCCAAACTCGTTCTCGACGTGCGTGGTCCTTTCCGATATACCTGCTCACAACTCATCCTCCCCAGTGACGATGCGGCGGCGAATCTTGCATCCCTCAAGTTTTCGCAGTCAAATCGGGGGCCGGATCCCAGAGAACCATCACGCGTAGTAACGACCACGACGACCACCACGTTTTCTATGACCCGCGACATGGCCAAGGCAATGTCGCAACACTTTATGGATGCCCGGCTGATAGAGAACGCTGCCGACCCGTCTTCCAACCTGTTCAAGGACAGGGGTGTATACGTCCTGACGCCGAAAGGCCTCCATGTCCTGGAGCGGTTTATCTCAAAGAACGGAATCAGCTCAGACCACCTCCAGCAAGTGTTCGTCTCCCAGCCCATTTGTGTCAAGCTGCTGCATCTCGAACGACGCTCCGCTGATGACGAGATCATTGTGACCCAATCCGTCATCACGGCCCTCTTCCGACGGTTCGTTGGCCGCGCGCCGAATTACTCCCAGTCGACTCAGCCGGTTACGGACCCCTTCGCAAAGTACAATGAGCGCGCCAGAGGCTGCACCCTCATGGATGTCACCGAAAAGGCTCAGCCTCTCCTTGGCAAGTCCCAGCAGACTCACAAGTACTGCTTTGCCGCCGTCACCGCCCTCGAGTGGCTATGTGACTTCACGTCGGTTGTAGGCCGTGAGGAGGCTGCAGAAATGGCTGCGCAGTTCGTCCGGTTTGGCCTCATCACTTTGGTCAGCGACAAGCGCAAGAACAACGACTCGGCTATCATCTTCACCGTGCGCGGTTCAACACCTGGCGGCAATTCTCCTGTGACTGTGCGTACTGTGAATCACTGAAAACGTCTACTAACTTCGCCGTAGCAACAAGGAGAATTCCGCTGCACACCCAAGGCTATCTATCGCATTACGGACGAGGGAAGGCGTGTCGCCCACTGGGACCATCGGCTCGATTCTCCCAGCGCATCGTCGGCCAATTTATCGACGGAGAGGTCGTCTGTGGATAAGGGTGAGCACCCCGATAAGAAGTCTGGTGACGCCAAGATTCACCGCCGCATTTCGATGGCAGAAAAGCTCAACGCGGCCTATGACCATGGCGAAAAGAAGAACCAAAAGGAGTCCAACGCAGAGCGCCTCCGCTACATCTTGGAGGAACCCGGCTTGCGCTCCCTCTTCCGCGAATTCCTGCGTACCAACTTCTGCGAAGAAAACCTTTCCTTCTGGCTGGACGTGGACGACTTCAAGCGCAAGTTTGGCGTCACTTCCTCTGCTGTCGCCTCTTCCGTTCGAGGTGCAGGAGTCAAGGGCACGCCAGGACAACAGGCGATGGAGCGTCATCACGAAGCTCTCATCAACACGGCCTTCCTCATCTACCATACCTATCTTGCGCCGTCAAGTCAATGCGAGCTCAACATCGATCACGGCCTCCGAAACGAATTGTCCAAGTATCTCGAGGATGCCGTGACAAACTTGACGGGCAAGTCTACGTTCACGGGTCGTGTCGAGCCGGAGCAGGCTGCCGCATTCAACGCGACGCAGCTTCAGACCATGATTCGGTTGTACGAGCGCATCCAAACGCACGTATTCCGTCTGATGGCGACCGACTCTGTCCCGAGGGTGCGTGTCAGTCCTTTCGTCTGGTCGTTTGATTGACATCTCTACAGTTCATCAAGACTCCGAAGTTCCTCGCGATGCGCAACTGGGTTGATGACTTTGACCCGAACGATGATGATGTACGGCTGCTGCCCAGCGCACCGTCGCAGCCGCCGGGTTTGGGTGGAGAAGAAGTAGGCGGGGCTTACATCACAATCTCGCAACAGGGTAGCGAGAGGCAACAAAATCTGCACCGCCAGGAGCAGCAGTCGGGGCAGGGCTCCGGCTCACCCGCACCGGCGTCGCCATAGGACGACAGTTCGCTGTGCGTTTCTCCATAGCATGGTTGGTTTCTGCGGACGATCACGGGCTTTTCTTCTGTTGCATGCTCTCACTACCTCATATGCGCATCTTTCTCCATCTTCAAATTCATTGGCATGACAGTGACCCGGGGGGTCGACTCCATTATATTCTTCCTGCCCTAATCGCGTTTTCTCTCTGTTTTTTCACTTATGTTATTGCAACTGGCACACCTCCAAGCCATCTCTACTCCCCATCCTGGCCATTGCCCCCTCTCCCTCTCCCGCCCACACTACGTACGCCGGTCATCGCATTGAAACTGTAATCGTGTAGGTATCTTACTTGCGCCCCTCTGCTATACGTACACGCAAGGGTAGCTATTATCGCTTAATAACACGCTCCGGCGGCTTTTTACAATACAAGGATTTTGCATGTACAACTTCTGGATGCATGCGTGAATTTACGTGCTCTAACTGATAGGCCTGGCGTGGTCGAGCTTGTTCTTTCGGCGACTTGTGTGCCAGCGGTCAATTTTGGTCAAAGAAACCTTGTTGAGCAACCCTTTCGTGAGCCCTACATGAGAACGCTTGACAGGTTGAGGATGTTTCTTGAAGCCACGCTCGAAGCTTGAAGCTTGAAGCTTGAAGGTTCAGTCAATGATGTCGATGAATACTTGTCAAGGATGATCGAACGTCTCTGCAATTAACCACCATGGACCTCACTGTACGCCGAGCATTGTTTAGTCAAGGCCTACGCATTGAAATTGCGACGCGTAGAACACGGAAACCGTGCAGGCGCTCCTAGCCACTCTGGGTCAATCCCAAGAGTGGAGGAACGCGGCGACGTTACATGACAGCGCTGGAGGACGTCAAGAGTCTGGATCGCACAACGAGTGGAACAATACACCACAAGCATCGGGCTCGTATGAACCATACCAAGGGGTATCACAGGATACAAATCCGTCAAGACCCAACCCGTGGACTCAAGAGCCGAATGTGCCAAGCGCGGTGAACGCGTCTCAGCCTTCAGTTGCGAGTTTACTCGCGCAGCTCAATGTGCCTACAACAAGTGGATCTCTGCCAACGAGCCCGGCCTTTGCGTACGGGGACCAGTGGCAGCAGGTCCCGGGGCCGTCGAACTATGCGACGGATCCATATGAGCCTCAGACTATGTCGTTTGACCAACCCCAGTCGAGCAATGACTTCAGTGAATACGGCACAACGAGTATGGATGATGGCTTTCGTAGCGAACAATCAATACAAGATGATAGGCGCAAGTATTCGTATAAACAGGCGCTTCCTATCATTGGGGAATTGGCGCAAGATGAGGCGTTCGTAGAGGCAATCAACCAGGTATGCGCATTTGTCTGCATTTCCCGGCCCTTGTCATCCTCTCCCTTTGCGGGTCTACTCCACCGAGCTTCTGGAGGCCCTCAACACTGGCAGTTTCACCTTGCTGAAAGGATAGCATGAATCCCCGCTCTCTGTCACCTCTTCTTCGTTCTGAGAACTCGGGCACCTTGCTGATAACTACACCAAGATGAAGAAGGAGCAGAATGACTTGGAGAAGCTGTTGCATAGCCAGCGCAGGGAAATCACCACCATGCATGAGGGGAAGGTCAAGGTCGCAAAGCAACGGTAAGCGACCACCTTCTCCGAGTCCATGAGCGTCTTTCCTCATCTTCTGCTTGCCAGAGCGAATATAGTCGGACAACCAATAACTAGACATGATGCACTGGTGAATAAACACTCGTTGCAGGCATCCTCTGGCCCGCTTCAACGAAACCTAACTTGAGATGCGCAGATGCTCAACGACAACTGGAAGAAAGCCCTCGCCAAGTTTGACCGGGAAAAGGTGCTTCCCTTATGGGATGATTTGGTGTCTCGACAACAACAAAAGCTGGAAAAGATGGGTGTCCCGACGATGTTCGAGACACAGGAGCAGGATGAACGCGAGGTCAGTGGTGCTTGTGCTTGACCTAGCCCTCATTGATGATTCGACATAGAAACAACAGAAGCTTGTCAAGGTTATGGAAAACCTTGTCTAACCGCTGCTCGCCGTCAACCCGGTCAACTCTTCGCTTGAATTGAACACGACCTCGTAGCCTATGCGCGAGTTGTTCTGTCCTAATCGACTGTCCACAATGGCAAAGGTTTTGCAGTACATGAAATCCATTTACATATATCTCAGACCTTCGTGTCGAGTGAGTACAAACGTTTGACACTAATGAATAACCAAATATCGAATGTCTGTCCACGACCGTAGCAAATGGAATCCCACGTCCTTGCCTCAAAGCTCGCTCTTGTCCTTACCCTTCTTCGCTTTCCCCTTGACTGCTGTGCGTTCGGCTGTGTCCTTTTTGGGACCCTGGTCGTTGGCCTTCTTGGGCTTGCAGGGCTCAGGAATTGGAGAGGCAGGGTCGATGGGTTTGTGCAAGACACGGCCAACCTTGCGATAATCTTTGTGGTCACGGTAGAACTCCTTCCAGTGGTTTACACCCTGTGGAAATATGAGCATTTGCATGACGGCTTTGGCATGGGGAGAGCAAGGATATGCCTGGTCTTATCGAGAGACTGGATGTCTAGACGGGATGTGGACTGTAACGAGCACTTGCCTTCAATTCGGCTTCGGTCAGCCCACGCAAATCGTGTGTTCTGTGTGTCTGGAAACATCCAGTACCAAAAGCCCGCGCCGCATCGGTACCAGCGCTAGAAGGATAATGTGAGCTATAAGCGGACCGCAGGCAGCAATGAGCACGCACAAATGGTTATATGACCCTCCTGGCTGATATGCCCTCCCATTTGTCACATCATAAACCTCTCCATCTATTGCCAGATAAATAGGCCGCCCAGGTCTTGAGCCGTCGAATTCGGCTAGTTGAGTCTCCGTGAACAGATGTTGGGAAGGTCCTGGCAAATACGTCTTGAGCTGCACCCACTTGCCGTCGTATTCCCATGTGTAGCTTCCCACCAGGAATTTGCCCGCAAGAGAGGTTAGCAGGATAGCATAGACAACCCACTTGAGGATGGTGAATATGCCAATGTCGACTTCTGCGGTAGGATCTCGTTCCTCAGGCCCAACGTCTTCGCCATTGGCTATCCGTTTCTCGCGTTCGGCCTGGCGTTTCTCCCATGCTTCGTGTTCGCGGGTTTGCTGTTTACGATAGCGCTGGTAGCTGTGACAGGCCAATTGGAATCGAATGATTGGGTGGAGAAACTGCAAATGCGCACGATAGGAATGGTTTGTTGGCAGCCTTGTCCGCTACCTTGCGATCTGGGATGGAAGGGTCGTCGACCATGGGTGTACCCTCTGGTTCACGATAGGCGGACGTCTTATCTCTGCTCAGAACCCAGGACATGTCGGGAGATACTGAGCGTAGAAGTGGTTGGTAATGGACCAGATGTCGTGGCTTGGAGGATAATTAAGGAAACACGTCGATCGGAAGGGCGGTACTAATTCCCCATCTGGTGAGAAATTCCGACAAGTTGCCACCGTCGTAAGGCTCCCTCAGACATGGAACTGGTTGGAGTTATATCAGAACTAGAATTATCACGTATTTTGAGCAATTTTCCGGGGGTTATCATGTCCAGAGACGCTCCCTGCAACTTTGTTGCTCGCAATGCATGATGGGCTATAGCTAATAACTCCGATGATCAGCGATCGAAAAAGATTCAACTGGTTCCAAGTTACTTTGCCCTTTACAATCATGCCCCGCGTTCAAAAGCCCTCCAAGTCCAGACACGATCCCTTACATGTGCAACTTGAAGGAGACAACGAAGTTGCGAAGTTTGGTCGGGTTTCGCAGATAGCAAAGCGCAGGAAATCCGCGAACCAGGATGGCGCGGCTGAGGAGGAAGATGAAGTGCGTTTTCATGTTACGAAATGTACCTCGATGCTTACAATGCTGCTCATAGGTTATTTTGGACCCCAAAACGTCGAAGCGGATCTTCGAGCTCGCACGGAATCAACGGGAAGAGCTCGGTCTTGACGGCAAGGATGAGATGCCCGAAGACGAGCCCAGCACTTCGTCATTCCAACAGCCACGGATGGACCTAGACGATGATGATGAAGACGAAGATGATGATGACCTGCGTGGGGTAGCTGATGAGGCTGAGGAGGAAATATTCGTGCGTTCAATAGTCCGGTCCATTCACAGATTTTGACCTGATATGTATCACAGGAAATAGACGAAGGAGATGTCGAGGCACTAGAAGCACTCTTACCTGCCAATAGAGGGGAGCGCCAGACACTAGCCGACCTCATATTCTCCAAGATTGACGCAGCAGAAAGTCACCAAAATGCCGCCGTCATACAGAGAGTAAAACAAGGTGAATATCATTTGTGCTCTTCGCGATATCATTCCACTCACGCCATGAAGACCCGAATAATATGGATCCGACTTTGGGATTGGATCCAAGGGTTGTTGAGATGTATACAAAGTAGGCCATTCTACAATTTCCTGATTAGTAAATTGACCATTACCAGGGCTGGCATGTTGCTCAAAGGTTATCGCTCTGGTCCACTTCCTAAGCCAGTCAAGGTCATCCCATCACTACCAGCTTGGGCCCGCATGCTCGCCCTTACATCGCCAGAAGATTGGTCCCCACATGCAGTATTCGCCACTACTCGCATCTTCATCTCTAGCATGAAGCCAGACCAGGCGCAACTGTTCCTCAATAAAGTCGTTCTGGAATCTGTACGCAACGATATACAGGAGAACAAAAAGCTCAACGTCCACCACTATGCTGCGCTCAAGCGCGGGCTCTACAAGCCTGGCGCATTCTTCAAGGGCGTCATCTTCCCTTTGCTCGACGATGGCTGTACCTTGAAGGAGGCTGCCATTGTTGCCTCTGTCCTTGCTCGCACGAAGATTCCTGTCCTACACTCATCCGCCGCCCTCCTGCGCATCGCCGACATGGAATACAGCGGTCCCAACTCCCTTTTCATTCGTGTTCTCATCGACAAGAAATACGAACTGCCGTACAAAGTGGTCGACTCCATCGTTTATCACTTCATCCGCTTGTCGAACACATACAAAGCCAGCAAGCGCGGAGATGCGGACAAGTTGCCTGTGCTCTGGCATCAATCCCTTCTTGTGTTTGTGCAACGATATGCGTCTGATTTGACGCCTGACCAAAAGGACGCCTTGTTGGATGTCATTCGCGCGACGCCCCACCCTCAAATCGGCCCAGAAGTCAGGCGGGAGTTGATTACCTCTGTGGTGAGAGGTGCACCCCGGGATGAGGTCGAAGACGTGGAAATGGCATGAAATAGTCGGCGGCCGTGACCGCGAACTGTATGTATGTATATGTAGTCTCTAGTTTCCGGTCCTTTCAGCAGGCGTAAAATTACAAAAATCGGGACGAATGTAGCCTTGATTATCGTGAATTTTCCGTAGTTTTCCACCTACGAACGAACTGTCGAAAACTTTGTTGTTGAAATTGGGCGCGCCAAAATGTCAATGAGTGTAGTAGTCGATCGCGATCAACACCATAGTCGGAATCTATAGCATCGGTTTGACCGCTTTTTGCGTCCAACAACCTCGTCGAATATGGCAGCCACGACAGCCAACCCAGCGCCCAAAAGAAGAACCAGGAAGCGAAAGAGACGTGCATCTATCAGCTCATCTTCGTCTTCGAGCGACTCGTCGGACTCGGACGATGCACCACCACCACCAAAACCTTTGCCGAAGGCCGCGGCACCAGTGGAGAGCTCAGACTCTGAAGACTCTTCTTCTTCTTCGTCCTCGTCGTCTGAATCTGACTCGGATGTGCCGGTACCCTCGAAAACCGCTGGATTGACGGCAGACCCTGCAAAATCCCAAAGACCCCGACGAACACCGTCACCATCCCCTCCACCTGCTGAAATACCCTCCTTTATACCTGCGACTGAGTCAACACCGGGAACATCAGAAGACGAACTCAAGTCCAAATTCCGTACCTTCTGGATGGCCACGGTCGCAGATGGCTTCCGCGATGATTTGGAGGAAATTCGCAAGGTGTGTCTGGCTATAACGGCGTTTGCCATTTGTTCTCACACGTCCAATCAGGAGTCCAACCTTGGAAAATCCAGACTCGAGATGCTTATTGACTCTTTGGCCAGTGGCACAGAGGTGTTCTCGACACATGAGATGGAGATAGCTATGAGCAGCGGGGATCGTCAATAGGCCTACTTCTATCCGGTCCAGAAAGGCTGGGAAGTCGAATTAGAGTCGTGTTTTTCGGCTTGTGCATCCCGTTTCTGTCTCGCCAACGTCAGTTAGAAGGCAGCGCCCGCATGTTCCAATGGTCTTCTCAGCTCAACTCCGTCTAGCCCGACGGTGTGTGCTCTCGTCTTTCCTTCTTTGAGGGTCATTCATTTGTCCCTCATGACTGGCATTCCTTACCCGTGAGAGACAGAGTCTGTTTTACAAGCAACAGCTGACGCTGGCTACTATGAAGTTCTAAGAACCTGCGTAGACCGCTCGGCGTTGACTGTCCGTTTTCTCGACTATAAAAGATGTCCAATAGCTTGAAGTGAAACTTATCGTCTCAGCCAGTCCCCCACCAGCTCAGATAACTTTCACCATGTCGTTCTTCTTCGCCACTATCTTCACCAGTGTTCTTCTTGCCGTCACCAAGGCAGACACCCTTGGTTACGACGATGCGTACGGAAATGCTGGCGCCAGCCTCCAAGACGTCGCCTGCTCTACCGGCTCAAACGGCCTCATCACCAAAGGATTCAACACATTTGGCGACCTTCCAACCTTCCCTGCCATTGGGTCTGCCTACGTCGTCGATGACTGGAATTCAGCCGGATGTGGGACCTGCTGGAACCTGGAATACACGAACAGTACCGGGCAGAAGCTGAGCATCACGTTCACTGCGATTGATGTGAGCGGCGGGGGATTTTACACCAGCGTGAACTCGTTGGACTATCTGACGGGAGGCAACGGAGAGCAATGGGGCGTCATCGATGTCACTGCTACAGAGGTGGATGCGTCTGCTTGTGGGTTGTGAGCGGCTTCCACCACAAAACAAAACAGGACTTTGGACAATTGTAACACGTATAACTGTAAGCCTGTGTAACGGAAAATGGTGTTTATGGCTTGGACATTGCAGTGTAATCTCGTAGACTAGCTGTAATGTTATTCTTCGAACAGTTTTTTCGGTTCGCAAGGAATTGCAAACTAAGAAGTGGGACTGATCGCTTTTTATTGGCGCCGGTAGATCGTGAAGATGGTGAAACACAGCATGACTCTTTCCTTCATTACACTCCCTCTTGATACTGCTATCATTGATTTCTTCCTCTTCAACCGATGGCACCTCGAAATTGCGTTCTGTGCGAGAAGAACAAGGCTATGCTGAAGCGTCCAAAAACAGGACAACAAATATGCAAGGACTGCTTTTTCTACGTTTTCGAGACGGAGGTGCACAACACGATAACCGATGCCAAACTATTCAGTCCCGGTGACCGTGTAGCAATAGGTGCCTCAGGCGGCAAAGGTGCGTCTGCCCCGCCTATCTCACTGGTGATAATGCTCACAAATGGCATCAGACTCGACCGTCCTGGCGTACGTGATGAAGACCCTCAATGAAAGATATGCCTACGGGCTGGACCTCTTTCTGCTGTCCATTGACGAGGGTATAACGGGCTACCGGGACGACTCGCTTGAGACTGTGAAACGAAATCAGCAACAATATTCGATGCCGCTGAAGATCCTCTCATACGACGAACTGTACGGCTGGACCATGGACTCCATTGTCAAGCAAGTTGGGCGCAAGAACAATTGCACTTTCTGCGGCGTGTTTCGTCGACAGGCCCTCGACAGAGGTGCAGCTATGCTTGGAGTAGACCACATTGTCACTGGCCATAACGCGGATGATATTGCGGAGACGGTGTTGATGAATAGTGCGTGATCTGGCAGTATCCAGCAATCGTTCTAATCAACGCTCTCAGTAATGCGGGGGGACATTGCGCGACTGGGGCGATGCACAAGTATTGTCACGCAAGGAGAGGACACCATCAAGCGCTCCAAACCCTTCAAATATACGTATGAGAAAGAAATCGTTATGTACGCCCATTTACCCATTCCCGCGAAATTATCTCACTCGCTTCTAGGTATGCGTATTTCAAGAAGCTGGACTACTTCTCTACCGAGTGCATTTACTCCCCCGACGCATACCGCGGTCATGCACGAACGTTCCTCAAGAACCTGGAGGCTGCACGGCCTAGTGCCATAATCGATATAATTCACTCTGGCGAAGCCTTTGAGATCCGCGAGGAGGTCAAGGCGACCCAGAAAGTGCAGCGTATGTTGCTGTTCGTTCCTGCTATCGAAGACATGTTAACCTTTATCTTGTTCCTCAGAAACATGTCGACGCTGTGGATATATGGCGAGCAATGACCTATGCAAGGCATGTACTCTGCTGGAGGGGCTTGAGCGTGGAATGGACACTACTGGAATCGTGCGTACTTGCTGCACATACATTGGTATCTAGATACTGATGATCCCACAGACTGAGCGTGCAAGAAAGAAGATGGAGGCAGAAGGACCAGCACCGTCGAATCTGCGGACAATACCCTTTTACAAAAGGACTGCCGGTAGTCCAGCTGTAATGATTGAATCATCACCTGCATGAGCCACTGGCCCTCCGTTGTCGTCGAACTTGGAGCTTGAAGCTTGAAGCTCGGGGTCTTGCCCCTGCCACCATCTCCGACGATTGTCAGCGGCCATTCTATCTTTGTGAGAGTATCGTCTTCAGATGCCCATAACTCACTCTCAAGACTGGTCGACGTTTGTCACCTGAGGGCGAGGCCAGGAGAACGCCTGTCTCTTCGCGTCATGAGGATGAGCGTCTACCAATCCTTCTTCATATCCGAAGTCAGTGGGTCGTTCGAACCACTGAATCTGGTGGCTTGTGCAATGAAAGACTCGTCTGGTGTACAAAGCGAAGGGGCTCGACAACTCCCGTCGGTCTCTCCTGCCCGGTAACGGGCTTTCCACTTTACATATAAAGAATGCAAAGCCATGTAACTCAACTCACACACCAAACACCATGAAGCTCATTTCCATCATCGCATTGATCTTCACCACACTTTCCCAGCTCGTCTTCGCTGTCGACCAAGTCGGTTGGGACTCCATCTACGGCGACGGCGACGCCAGCCTTGCCATTGTCGCCTGCTCGGATGGCTCAAACGGTCTCCTCACTCGCGGCTTCAAGACCTTCAGCGACCTTCCCACCTTCCCGGCCATCGGCTCCGCTTATGTGGTCGGAGGATGGAACTCCCCCGCTTGTGGGACATGTTGGACGCTCACGTACTACCACGGAAACTCTGCCCCCAAGACCGTCACGTTCACTGCGATTGACACCAGCGGTGGAGGGTTCTATACGTCCCAGGAATCGCTGGACTACCTCACCGGGGGACATGCTGTCGAATGGGGCGTCGTAAATGTTACGGCGACGCAGGTTTCTCCTTCCCAGTGTGGGCTTTAAGGACCTTCAGCGCTTGACATTCTATGTCAGTGTGGGCTTTAAGGACCTTCAGCACTTGACATTCTATGTGTTTCCCAGTATGATGGACAGACATTATGACTTTGTACAATTCAAGGACTTTTTCCCTTCTATACACTAGCTAGCCACATAGGCCTTACGCTAACGTATCTCTGAACATTGAACCTCTATATATTCCGTTACTTCGAATTGGCACAGTGATCAATGGCCTTATCCACCGCTTAGATCCCACATTGGTGAGCTACGTAAAGGAAAAGATTACAGCAACTTGACATAGTAAATACACAACAGTTCATAGCAAACATTCCCGTCGTAGCTTCCTAGACTCCATTCAAGTTGCAAATTGGCTCAACTTCTCGACCTTCTTCATCCTCCTCGATATTTCCTGTCGTAGCCGGGATAGCTCTGGTACAATCTCATTTTGTTCTGCCGCCGCAACAAGCACCTGGTCGATAACTGCATACGGGAGCCACGTCGCGCCTGTGGTCTTCGGTGGATTGCGCGTTAGCCGCGCTTCCTCCTGCATCGCAGATTCAATATGGTTCCCTCTGACACGGCTGACTGGCGGCGCACCTTATGGATATACGAAAGAGTCTGCTCAATAGCTCCTGCGATGTTACCATACCTTAGGTTGATCCGAATGAGGAACTCATGAGAATGTTCCTACAGCTTTTGCATCAGCGCAGCTCTGACTACTACCCACAATCATGAATTGACAATCACCTGCAGTGCTGAAACCAACCAAGGTGGAGGCGGGGCCTTCTGGATTTGCATAATGGTCTCCAGCGCAATTTTCGAGTACCGGAAGTCTGTCTCTAGGTTGTCGTACACCGAAAGGGCCTGGCGCAGGTACCGCCATGCCTTGTCCGACAGTGTACCCGTCCAGGAAGACACCTTCTCTGTGAGTAACCAATCTGGGGATCCTTCTTGCCTATTGAAGGACATCAGGTTGAATCCGTACAGACGAGAGAATGGTTGAGTACTCACAAGACAGATTCTGGACTCCTCAAGCGCGCAACACGCAGGCATTCGTTTGTAAGCCGAGAGAATATGTCGGACATATCCAGCTTGAGTGTACAAGCAGTCGACAGGGCACGGTCGAAACTATTCATCTCCGTCAGGCGGAGTACAATGGACGAGGGTGGGACAGGGAAATCTAGAAGGGGGCCAATTGAGCAAAAGGCGAGATGATGTTGGCTCCTCCTCACCCCCAGTGCGCAATATCATGTCGACCTGCGCAATTAATAGGCCGTACTCATACTGAACATCCTCCAAGTGAACAACCTCATTCTCGAAACATCCCTTGGAGAACTTATCCGTCGGGAGCTTGTTTGATCGTTTTCGTTGGCGCGTCTGAAAGTTGAGTTAATCACGGGGAGTCCATGAATCCTAATGGACGACAAACATCATGAGCACTGGTACCCTCTTGCGCTGAAACGATAAGCCACACAGACTTCGGGTCCACCAAAGCGAGTGAGTTGAGTGAAAGGAGGTAGGACTCGACAGTCTCGTCAATAAGCAGAGACACATTTTCCACGGTCATCAGGTTGCGTAGCTTGCGCGCACGTTGGTACATGGTTAGTGCAGCTATGAGCTGCATCAGCCAAACAGACGCAGACGAACAGAGTGGATCCAAAGGATTAGCACTCACCATTACGGTGGTCACCCCGGTTGGTATACCATGCATACAGGATTTTTGGGTAGTTGGGAGTCATCCTAGGATCGGCATTGCGGACTTTGAAGGACAAGGCATCCTCGACCTCATCTTCGAAGCCATCGAAACTGTATCCCATAAGCTGAGTGTCGGATTCGCACAAGCGGTACACCAAATGTTCTATGGCATCACGCTTCCTATGGCGGAGGTTAGTCCATGCCAGTTAAAAATCCATCATGAATGACTTACTGCTGCTCACTAGGAGTGACGGTCCATATTGAGTATGCGTCGTCAAAGAATCCAAGGTCGGTATATCCCTTGATGACTGTTGACCACATCATGGGATCATGAGCTTCCTCCGTAGCTACCGAGAGGGCAAGTTGAGTGAAGGCAATTTCCCGATACAAAATGCTTTTCGTCTTGAACAGATGCGCGCAATGGCAGTAAAAGCTAAACAGCGTTCCTGCTTGCGACAGGTCTAGCACTGCCTCTAGTGCTTCCCTATCCTCCAACTTCATCGAGTTTAGCTCAGGGCCTGAAGAGGTTAGGGCTGAAGTCTGCAGGAGTGACATACAATCACGCACCTAGTCGTCCTGCCAGCTTCTCAAGCAGGTATCCAGCATCGTCGCCTCGTCCGATGTTGATGTATAGGCGCGCAGACAGGTACAATATGGCGGGTGTTTGTGGAAGCAGAGACAGCAACTCTCTGACGGTTTGTGTGTAGCCCATTTGGCGGAGCTTTTCGCAGAAGCGCACCTCGGCGGGCTCTACATCCCATGGAGATATGGCCGTCATCCACCCGATATTAGCCAGAAGTTCGTGTGCCGCATTGTCATGGCGGTCCTGTCGACTGTCGGGATATTCACTGAGTAGGCGGTGGATAAGGGAGACAGCTTCCAGAGGTTGGGTTGGGTTGCGCGCAGTAGTTGAGCCCTCTGCAAGCGAAACATCCGATGCGCCAGATATGGGGTCGTCCCGAACAGTTTGACCAGAGATATGGGCTCGCTGTCTCGTGAGATATCGCAGAGCCGTCTGTCCTCTGTACATCCCGAAGATTTCGGCGAGCTGTTTGGAATCCCAAGTCATCGCTGTCGGCTGGAGATATATGTAGGCGATCAATGCAAGGGAGAATTCATAGCGTGCGTTGACCGAGACAGTGAAAAACTCGGCCGTAACTGCTCTCCACCACTCGCAATAAGGCGCAGGCTGCGTTTGGGATGAGAGGGATATTGCGTCGTCCTCTTCAGCTTTAGTGAAGCTCACACCGTTGATGAGGTCCGCTGCCTGGTTGGCCAGCGCTGACACGTCGATGTCAGACACCCTCTCAACAGTCCTGCTGTCCATTCCGGTGGACTCCAGACGTTCCCGCAATTCCGTAGCCTGCGTGTGAATAATGTTTTCCAACGGGTATGCTAGGTCCTGTCGGATTATGTCGCCCAACTTGACTTCCAGATGATGAACAAGTTCCACAGGCAACGAAGCACGCAGCTGCCATAGCTCGACGAAAAGACCGAATCGCGGATTCACGACGAATTGACCCAAGCGGAGGCTATCATAAAGTGCAATGGCTTCGTCCCGTTCGACGGCAGCAGCAACGCGTTCTCGTTCAACAACAATGATTGAACCCTCATTGACCTCATGCCATCCCAGCGCCAGTGGACAACGCGATCTCCTGTCGATGTCGCGGCAGCGAGCAATAAAGCCTTCCCAATCGCGTTTGAGTGCACTGGAGTATTCTTGCTTCATCGGCGCTCCCGTGCTCGCGTCGTCTTGTAATACGGTCATGCATCCAACCACAGCTGCAATGTGCTCTCCGAGAGAATGGTAGACAGCACTCAACTGAGGCGGGTGTTCTCCCGGCGTGTTGAGTAGGTCAGACGTGTATTTTTCCAATGCCTGGCGAAGGGTAAGGGGGGAAAATACGCCAGGGCGCATGACCATCTCAAGAAACCTATCCACCATTGAACCTGTGTTCAAGGAAAAGCTCTCCAAGAGTCCAGGATCCAATGAGGTCTGGTATGGATATGTGATGGAAGACCAGTCTAATGTCTGCATCGACAGAGGATCGACTGAAAATGGCGTATGGTCCACACGAGAGGCGCCCTGGTGGTCCCACAAGGCGCAGATGTGGCCGTGAATTATCTTGAAATCCTGTAGTAGACAAAATGCAGACGACGGTGGCGCACTGACGTGCCACACCTCGCTGAGGATATCACCCACTGAGACCAGGAGGTAAAAGATTCCACCGGAAGCAGTATTTGTGGGAGTGGGAATGAATGCGAGAACGTAGGTCATTTCTTCTTGTTCCCATACTTGTAGCAGTGTTTGAGGGCGAGCATCCAGAAGAACCGTCGGTGAGTATCCTGTTGAGGGGGAAAGTGGTGAAGGAGTGGGTTCGCGGCCAGGCGTAATGGCCAGTGTGATGGATGGGCCGGGTACTGAGGACCACTGGCGCAAAACGCGGCCACGAGAGAGTGTCCAGAACATAGAAGAAGATGCGGTGCCGACCATGCTGACAATATGGGACCCTTCAGATGGTTGCAGCCCGAGCCATGAATAAACACGGCTAGTTGCCTGTATGAGAGTCTCTGTCCATGCCGTGAACGCTGCATTGATAAGGTAAGTTAGAGGCGCTGTAGGCAGCGGATGTTACGCACGGCCTCTTCCCTGAGCATCCAACCTCAATACAGCACCATTCGTAAAACCAAGAACAACGCAATCCGGATTCAGCGGGTACACTACGCCAACTTGGAAGGACTCCTTGATCTTGTCTGAGAGGCGATATTCGTCTGCTCCAATAGTATTGGCATTGTCGCGCCACAATGCTCTGGCCCCACTGAGTGGAACAACGCATCTGTATAGAGAGCCTTCCGTGGTAACTGCGACGATGTAGATGTTCTGGTTGTCTAAATGGCCGTCGCGAAACAAACGCGGTGCTGTCATTACCGGAGACGATAGGTAGAAACGAACAGGTTTGACATCAACCGAAAGCGAGATGAGTTCGAGCGTGAGACCATCGTGCAGTGCGCGCAAGAGAAGCGTCCCAAAGCGTGTTGTGTGCAAAGTGGTCGCATAACTTGAGTGTTCTGGAATTCCTGTTGGGTCCGCTTGCGACGTTCCTCGGGGTCCATTACTTGGTACATTGACGGCTATGGTCTGTTTAGGCAGATACAAGGATGACAATTGAGCCGCGACCAAAGTAGGCGCCATCGCGTCTACAAGAAGTTAATGAAGATAAGCACACAGTCTTCCACACACACAATTCGCGTCGCGTCGGAGGGATCGTGGACCGCGTATTGGTGAGAGAGCAAGAAAATGAACCACGTGCAATGCACAGACGCGCTCTGTCACACGTCTTGTGACGTCACACAATGCCATTTAACCCTCATTTGACCCGTCATGGCACACAAAGACAAGTACTCATGGAATACATCTGATAGTCCTCTTTCCACTCACCGAACAGCCTTCGAACCTCACCTAACTCGCGAGGAGAATGAACCATCGAAGATTCAGGAAGAAAGAAATTTCACCGGCGCAAGTGGACTTGGAAGGCCATTCCAAAAACAATGAGTTCACTCGAGAGCATGCACAAGACCTCTATTGACTCGCCCCAAATAAGTACTTCGACTCCAACTCTTAGGTCATCCGACAAAACTTATGCAGTTCCGACCCATTCTCCACAGGCCCAGCTATAACCGTTCACATCTAACCCTTGGTCCATTTGAAATGGCATGCCGAACCCACATTTTCGAAGACTGTTCATACCGCGTTAACCCGTTTGAGCATGAATTAACCTTCGGAGTCCATTCCTGGCGGCACTTTGTTCCCAGAGTGGTCAAAAAACTGTAGCACAATCCAGATTACGACAATGTATAATCCCGTGCGTGGTATAGCTCCTCTGACTGTGACTCGATATAGGCGAATGAATGTGGACCATTATTGCTTTACTCTCCGTTCGACGGCCCACTACTGTGATGTACTCACGGTACTATCAACAACGGTCTTCTTCGGGTTTTTAGCGAGTGTCTCATAGTATTAAGTGCAACAGCAATACAGGAAGTAACTCAACGTACTAGTAGGTGTGTTCGACTCCATTTCCAGCGGTGAATGCCAACCGGTGGATCGCGAAAGTGACTGTCAGAGACCGGAACGATATGACGAGCTGAATTAGCATCTGCACTACTCAACAGTAATAATCACGCTGTCGTCGCATTCTAGGGTACCTCTCAGTGTAAAGCCCACACACAGCTCTCATTAGGCTCGATTCTGTGATTCGATGGACAGACTTGCAAGGTAGAGCTCAAACGCAGCTGATTTGGGTCAGAAATTCTCATTCCCTCCGCTTTTGGAGGATCTGCCTGTTCCGGGCACTATCAAATACAAAAGATTATGTGTTACTTGAATTATTGGTGGTCCTACGAGTGCGTAGTACCGGATGTTGGGTATGCCCCGGTGACTCCGTACTCACTACCCAGTGTTCATGGTCCATATGTGCTTCACTTAATTTGCCCCGGCATTGTACGCGCTACGAGAGCTTTCCCGAGCTCGCCCTCGGAACAGATTCAAACCTTGACGCTTGCATGCCTGCGTATATACGTGAGGCCAACTTGAAGGCTTGTGGGTCACTAAGATATTCTAACACGAAACGAGTGCAGCCGCACTGCTATTGCAGTTCTCATCGATTTCCTATTGTCAAGCTCCAGCTCCGCTCAACAAACGTGTCTTCCTGTACGGTTCGAACTTGCGCTATGGCATATCGCAGCGCAACTTGGCGAGGAATCCTAGGGGAACATCCACCTGAAGACGGCCGAGGGAGAGCTCAAATTACCCTCAAACCACGAAGTGGGAGGTCTCCAGTGTACGACCTCTCGCATGCGTCTTTTGAAATTTGCCATATTGGGCGGGCACGACCCAGGCAAGAAAAATTGGTCGGAGAAATTGTTGCAGTCCACCCAAACACTAGGAAGCAATCGTTCAACATCACAATTTGTATGTACAACGGTAGGAAATATGGGAGAAGATTCATCTAGCGGCGAAAGAGCTCGATGAAGCGCCCCAAGATAACATCACTCCGTTGAACGACATGGCAGCTCTCCAGCGAGAATGAGTCCTCGTAAAATTTACGCTGCATATATTTAATCTCCGATAGCTCGTGTCAAGAGTGGAACAACATCGCTCTGCAGGCCACAATGGATGGTGGACGTCGACCCGAAACTCGAAAGGAACTTCACTTCCCTTTTGGGGGCGATCGTGAGCCGTATTGATCTTGTCTTCGACCCTCAACGCATTGAACGCAACGTTTCAAATTCCAGCGCCTCGGATCGCAATGATAGAATGCACCCCGCGCGCACAGATATATCAATCTTTGTACTTTTTCAGTGCAGCCAGGCAGGCTCATTTCGCTCAAATCGCCTCACTTGATTTATTCACACCGCCATCTCGGTTATGTAGCAATGTGCGCCGCATTCATACATCAGCACAGGTGCGCAGCATTCTGGATAATACCCCCGCTTTCTACAATGATGACTAAAGGGTCTCTAGGCTATAGAACCTGCCGCGCGCATCGTCGCCGCACATTCACCCTCATTACTGTGATACAAAATGGGGTGTCTTTCCATTAATGCATCTTCACGCCTCAAAGATCAATCTAGGCTCAGCTCACAAAGTTACCCTCGTCTCGTCTCCTAGCAGCCCACAGCAGTGTGTTCGAAGTGGTTTTGTCGTATTTCTGAGGGTTCCCTCATTTCTTTCTAACGCTCCGCAATCGGCACTCTGCGGCAATGCGCCTCTCAGACACTATTTCTCATGTCGGACTTCGAGGCGTGATGTTAGCTGCTGGTATCAACCATAAACACTAAACGATCGACCGCACCGAGGCGACGCATACGCGATATATATAAGGAGGACGAGCACTCTTGCCACTTCAGCATTAGCACCTCCTACATCCCCGCCTTCGCCTCGTACTCCATTTCCCTCTTTCGGTCTGCTTACCCATTCCTTCCCATTGGAGGCACGCCCTGATAGAGCACGCCCAGGTCACCAGCCTTTACTACGAACACCAACATGTCGGAAACCACTCACTTTGACGCTATTCTTTTCCCTTCCGACGGTATTTTCCGCTCCGTTTTACGTATTTTTCACGTTTTCATCTTGTTCAATAGGTCGGCCGCCCACCATCGTTCAGTTGATGACCAGGTAAGCGATTTCGTCCCCTCCCTGAGGCGTGTCATATTCCAACCGAGTGATTAGCCCAATGCCTGCAAATTCACGCCACGTCGCTTATGGGGTGAGCGCCGGGGCCCGGATGCCACACCCTGAGATTCATATGGACTATGTACGCCGCATTTTCATCGTTATCTTGATGGTTTGCCTGAAGTCTATCCCTTCGCGTTTAGATTGAGGACAACTTGGGCCCGCGCGCATGGAAGTATCAGGCAAGTTGTGTATTTTGGATAATGATGGTGACGCTGACCGTTACCCCCCAAACAGCTTGTTGAAGCACTCGAGGGCATGAACAAAAAGTTCACCAATCCCTACATTGTCTTCTACCCTGTCGTCTCGCGCGACGGCATGAGGTTCCCAGTGAACAAAATTATAAAAGACTTCCAACAGCGAGGGTATAGCGAACAAAATGCCTGGCGCGGGAACATCGTGGTCGCAAAATATCGAGATAGTCCATTTTCCTCGATGGTCAATGCCTCAATGGCAGACTTCCCCTTGCTCAAAAACTACTTCCTGACTCACCCTGCACCGACTTTGGTGAGTAAGAAGCCCGAGATGCGTTGCAAGGCATACTCACCTAGACCATTTAGCCTTCCCAGCAGTGAACTACGGTTGTAACTTCGAGCCGCTTTCAAAAACTCACCTATAGAGCATGGTCATCACTCACTAATTCACCTTATATCTATGATGTTTCCTTTGCCACTGTACTCCTTCCTTCCACCTTGGGACTTTATGGGATTTTCTACACTTGGGAATGACGAGTCGCATCCTGGGGAGCACTCAATTTGGTACTTACGCCTATAATTTACATATCTGGACTATCTTACCATGCATTGCGGTCGTCACGCCGTGCAGGGGCCTCCATTACACCTCAAGGCGCGCGCCCGTTCGACATGAGGGACCACGAAGTTGCCTGAATGGAAATTGATATGATATGATAATGTCTTGACTCCTTGGTGGATTCACTTCTGTGCTCCTTTTCTTACGGGTTTCGAGTGGCTAAGACGGCTGAACAGAGCTGAATCCATCCGCTATCCCATCCGTTGAACAGCCGTTGATTTGAGAGGTCAAGAGCTTACAACGACAAGCGATATCCATCAAAGATACCTTGCCAGCTACCAAGTTCCTTCTGCGAGTTACGCATCTCGTGAAATCCTCTTCATGATGAGAGATCGTAGGTGTTCAACGGCTGCGAGTCGAACTCGCAAAACAGCTTCCAGGAACCACCGTAGTCTGTAACTGGCTAGTCTGACTTATTAGCACTGCCGACAACCAACCGACGTTCACACGCTTTTTAAATCTGATAAGATATGTTAGTATTAGTAGGTAGCATCTGTATCGCATGGGACAGGGCTTGTTGTTTTTGAGTCGACCTGTTCCCAAAAGCCTCCTTGCTCCTGGGAGTCGAAATACAGTCCTTGTTGATTGGGATTGATTGGCGGGAAGAGATGGTCACTACTGGGATTTTCAGTCAACAGGAATGTCTTCACATTCGTCCCCTTCGTCAGTCTTGCGAGCGCCATCTGATTCCCGGCGTTCGCCCTCTTCCGGCCCATGTCGTGCACTAACACAACACACCCATATTTCTCCACGAGATCAGTGAACCGGATGCCTTCGAGGAGAGCATCTGTCGACACTGCAATATCCCAGTGAATGAAGAAGGCTAAATGAGTGAGCGTGCTGCAGGTGAGCACATTCTCGAAAATGCCTGCGGAGTGCGCCGACAGTACACTGGCGATGATATAGGACACTTTGAACGAAATGACCAGATGGGTCAACGGAAGGTGGTTAAGGCCGGTTCCGGATAGAAATCTGGACGATGATAGGGCTTGGACGTGCAGTGATGATAGTTTGCTGCCGCTTTGGTGCGCACTGTCCTCGGAGGAGAAGAGGTCCGTGTCCGCACAGCAGAGATACTCCATATCAGAGCAGGAGTTGATGATATTTTCCAGAGACATGCGTTGCTGCACATTTGGATGATGGTCCGGATGGAGGGTGTTTGGTAAGAGCAAACGACGAACGTGACCTTTGAAGAAGGAGACACCTCGCGCGAGAATACAGCGGTGGAATGATACAACGTGTCCTAGGGTTTTGAGATGAACAGTGTGATAGAGAATGTCTTCAATTCTGGAGATGGTTAGGCCTTACCACAATGAGACAATGGGAACTTTACCTAACTTGGAGGCGCTTACAAACACGAGCCAGCACAACAGAAGTTGAAACGCCGTGTAATACAGTAGCTACTTCGCATATAGCCTCGATTATCTCTGGCGGAAGTTGGACATGCACAATATGGCGGTTCATAATCAAGTTGTCAAGTCTGATCGATGCGCATGCCGCAAAACTCGCGAGCATAGCAGGCTGATAGCAGTACTGAGCGCGTCAACGATCTTTTCTTAAAGACAGAAACTCAAAATTATCGGCATTATAAGCTGAAGAGCTAGCGGGACCACGCGTATAATACTTGTATAGTATTGCAGCCTTGTACAGTATTGCAGCGGGCCGGCTGGGTTCAGACCTTCGCATACCGTCGTCTGCTGGGGGACTCGGAGTGTCAACAATCCGCCCATCTAATGAGATGAGTGCACTCCTACTGCTTTCCACACTGCTTTTTTGGAAAGACGTATAGTAACACTCAAAACTTTGAAGCGACCCCATTCGATTGTGTCACTGTAACGTATCTTGCAGAAGTTCTACTGAACAGTTTTGCTTCCCAGTGAACTAGAAGGAAAACAGGCCATATCAGAGTGTTCAAGGGCTTTCACACGTTCTCAGTTTGAATCAATTCAACGCACCCTCTACAAGTCTGTAGAACATACAAAACGAATCCAAGTGAAATCGACCGAGATATTCCCGGCCCACGAAATTCGATTCGCTTCCTGGCTAACAGCTGTACCTGCAGTACAGTGATTAATGTACACAATCCTGAGTCGCAATCAAGTAGATGTACACGCACATACATAAATACTGATTCCTAATCGAATGGGAAAATAAAGGTGACATCTGAATCGACGACCATGATAAGAAAACACAAACACGAACACGAAAGCAACGATGACAATGACAAGAAGATCGCCTCCCATCGAGGCGCATTCGCGCCAACCAACTGAGGCTCATAGTACTATCCGCCCTGTGGGTGACCGTGAGGTAGCCCTTGCCTCCCTGCCGTTGCTTCGAGAAATTGCGTCCACTCATGTCCAAACCCGACTGCCGCCCCCCAGGCTGAGGTCGGATCGTCTGTACCAGCTGAACCATAAGCCGGGCCTGCGTATCGTGCATTCTCAGAGTACATCGACGGAGGTTGCATATACGACGATACGTCGGGTCCATACCCATTCGGCGTCGACATCGCTGGTGTTGACATGTGGTTGTTATGTGTCGATACAACGGGGGATGATGATGAAAGGTGCAGAAGAGGCGATTGCCCAATATTCCCTATGTTTGTCCCAGATTGTCCCGCCGCGGACATGTTTTGCTCATAGACGTTGTGTTGCGGGCTGGAAAGCATGGAAGGCGTTATCTGCGAAAGGGTATCGTACGACCTCGACGAAGATGCAACTCCTTGCGATAGCTGTTGCGAAGGCTGTTGAACAGAGCCCGATCCAGTAGGTATCGCTGGACTAAGAGTCGAAGCCGAAGGTGAATCTCCAGACCGCCTGGGAAAGCCCGAGTCGTGATATGGAAGCGCCAAGGTGCGTACCAACGCGAAAACCTGTTGCCGCCGCTTGGCTTTTTCCTCCATCGGGAGGTGGCTGAGTTCGCCAGAGTAAAGCGGAGTCAAGGCGTGGAGGATTTGATATCCCTTGTCCGCGACAGAGACAGTCTCCCGCGCCTGTTCGAGTGTACTCATTGCCTTGCGTACACTCGCACGGAAAAGACCTGCCCCCGGTTGTTCCGGGTCTGATATGAGCTGGAACGAGAAGAACATCGCAGCCGAGAAGCAGTGGAAAGGTCCCCAGCTCATATGACCTGGCACGGCCAGAGACGAGTTGGCGAGGAAGTCCGGTCGGGATTGACCAACCATGTTGATGAGCTTGTCTGCAGCACTGACCGCAATGTCCAGACTCTCTGTTGATATTTGGCCGTCGCCGCTGAGAGGAATACCCGATGACGCAGCGTGAGCATTCGCAGCGTAGGGTCGATGCAGGGTGAATCGAATGTGGTAGAACGATGTTCGAATGATGATACTTTGCACACCCTGTCGTCGCATGGCCGTGTCCGATGAAGCTAAATTCCGAGCGACTTTGAAGTCGTCCAGGTCAAGTTCAACGGGCAACTCCCTCATCCACTCCAGAAGTTCGTGGTCGTGAGATTCGACGCGCTCGTATGGCACAGGCCGAACAGAAACCGCATCGTCCATGATCTCGCCGAGAATGTATGCAAGCTTGAACATGGCTATGTTTGGCAAGTATAACCGCCCGGTTTTGTCCACATTCGGATTGCAGTATTCGGGGTATTGGGTATCGAAATGGTGCGAGGCGATGCTGAGAGGTCGGCCGAACATGAAGGCTTGCCACCTGTAGAAGTCCCAAAATATGAGGAGCGTCTTCAGCGCTACGGAGCGTTGACTCTCACCGTTCCAGAAGTACGACATGCCACCATGCCCATCGCCGTCTTTCTGCCACATCTCTGGACATGTTGAACTTTCCAGGATCACGGTGAAGACCCAATGCAGTTGCGATTGACACTAGCTCCCCTCGAAGCTGCCAAACGAGCTCCGTATCCGATTTGGCGAGGGAGAGATAATGGGACTGGATAAGCAGCAGTTCCACCAGCTCGACCGAGTACTTTTTCGTCTCCTCCTGCCTCCGTCGAAGTGCGGCCTGTGAGACTTCGAAAAATTTGTTCCCCTGCGCTTCGTAGCTCTCCTCAAGATTTGCGTGGATGGGATGGGACATGGGCAGGTAATGGACGGCGACGGCCATGATCACACAAGCAGTGGCCAGGACAATACGATCTGCAGTGTGGCCTTTCTTGAAGCGGTCCCAGATGGCTAGAAAACCAACCTGATTGACGTGGCGATGTATCCAATTGCATGAATCGAAGTAGAACGCGATAAGATTGTCAATCGTTTCGAGGGAAGGCAGGAGAGCGAGTAGGTCCTTGTCGTACTCTGGAGGAGATGAATAGTCTTCTGGTGGTGTTGCATAGCCGCCTGCGCCATCGATGTCGGCCTTTCCTGCCTGAAGATCATAATAATCGTAAGAACAAAAGGCCAGGTGAGACAGGGAATGGACATGCCCCAAGCAAATGCAAAGCCGTACTCGTCGGACCGGCATACAAGCCGCCGTGCCCGACACTGGCGAGCATGCCAGGAATAGAGTCGATGCCATTGGCATCGGTGGGCTCCCTCTTCGGAGGTGGATGATGGTAAGGAAGGAGAGGCGCCGTGTCAGGTATCCTCCGAGGTGTACTGGTAGGAGGCGGCCGCGATGTCGGATAGACGTATGTTTCCAGTAAATTTATTGACTGCCGTATACGGGCAAATTCCTGAGCCGGGTCAACGCGTGGGTGAGTACTGGTCGAACATCAGCTTTGTTTGTGTCAAACGCAGATGGCGGACGCACGGATGAACCTCTTCAACACGCTGCTGCTCTGGCCCGCTTCGTCCATCGGCATAACATTGTGCTGCCGTTCCTTTAAAAACATTACGGAGAGCGTTCACAGGCCGGGCAAAGCGACGAACCACGCAACACACAGGAAGAACATGGTCGATTCCTGCGTTTGTGATGGATCAATGCCTGGGCAAAGCATGAGATGTAATGAGCACGTACCGGTCACATTTCAGTTTGCTATTCCGACAGGGTTCACAGTTGATTGCCTTTCTGGCGCGCTTTTGAGGACGGGCATCACCATTTGTTTCCCCAGGCGCAGTGGGTGATCGTGGTCGTATGCCACCAGTTACGAGTCCGGTGCGCGGCGGTTTCGAGCGCGACGCGGAAGACTGGGGGAGGAGTTCGTCCGACATGGAGAGTGGGCAAGAGTCTGTTGAGCGCAGAGTTAAGGATCAGAGTCCCGCGCGTGAGTTTAGAGACCGGATAACGTCGTTGATGCAGGGAAACCCGTCCGAGAGAGCCAGACGGCGCCTTGGACGACGCTGGAGCGCCAAAAGGTGGCAATATTGGGAGAGAGGTGACGGTAGAAAGCAGGAACAGCAGGCAACAGGCTGGCCAGTCGATCGGCAACCGGCGTTCAATTATTGATAACTCAATTCTGCTCCGTCCAATCTGGGTAGCCGGCATCTTGATTCCTTCTGCGGCGTTCGCTGGGATTGCTCCACATTCCTGGACCGCTCATAAGCAAAGCATTCAACGATTTCGTTGTTTCCTTCCTAGCGGCACTCCAGGCTATTATCCAGGTCCAGAGAACGGGAAAGGGAAAGCATTCTCGGCTAGACCCTGCCGCAGGGCACGTGCTATGTACCTCCGGCGTTCATCTTGTCGGCCGCTCGGTCAATAGTACGCCACATTTGGCAGCAAGAACACTCGCGTGGCCCCTGATGCGCGCGAGAATTGCGAATTTAATCAGCCTAGGATGCCGGTGGTCCCCTCTAACTTAACTGACTCCCCCCAAAGAAAGACAATAATCTTCAATAGCTGGTCAACAACATGGTAAAAGAGGCGTTCTCCGTGTTCGTTGAAAGACCGGAAACCTCTCCGAATCGAGATGGTCTGTGAGTACTTACTTGGCACATGTCCCTCCCCCGCTCGGTGAGTAGCCGGATTCCCAGCCTTGCCATTGCGATAACCAACAGCAGACCTCCTGCATTGTCAGTACCCTGATACCATCCCCAGTTCATTTCTGGGCTGAGTTTACATGGTACATATTGTCAAATAGCGGCTAAGCTTGCACCTTGAACGTGACTCGTTGTGTGCCACTCGTCACTGGTTACGCCCTGTGTATGTACTACTAAGATCATGACACCGCCATATTCGTTCCGCGACTTTGTCGGACCCATTGCGACGTCTTTGGCACCATCAATTGCAACCTATCCTCGGCCCACATATTTCGGCCTCGGCCTCATCCGTCCAACTTGAACCAACCTCGCGGGCCTACATACCTGCTTCATCATATTTCTTAAAAATTGGAGAAAAACATACTGGCAGTAGCTTAGTAGCCGAATTTATGTAGCTTTGGCATTTTGAAGGTCAAGTCAATATCGGAGGAGAACCTCGATATACGCACAAGGAGATACTCGATAGTCATATACGGTAGAAAAGTGGCACTCAGGAGATGCCCTCAAGTATTATCCTTTCGTATAACTGCTCTATTAGTATCACTGCTCAAGCAGATGGCATATGTTGCGACGACGCGAACAAAGTATTTCAGGATATTACCCACGTGATCGATCCCATCAACGCGATCGGATCAGAATCGACTAGAAGTGCATCGAAGTTACATCGAAGGGCATCATACTTCAGCTAGGTTCAGCACTTGTTGCTACTTACCTTTGTACTACCCACTGCACACTGCATTCGCCATGGCTGATGTGCGTTCCCTTTTTGAATAATTCGCCTGTATATCATCTCGATACTGAACAAACTACAGGCTCTAAAAGACCAAGGAAACAAGGCATTCGCCGCGAAAGACTACGACAAAGCTATCGAGCTTTTCACTCAGGGAATCGCCATCGATCCCAAAAACCACGTCCTTTACTCCAACCGTAGCGCATCCCACGCAGGGAAGAAAGACTGGGATGCCGCGCTGACGGACGCAGAACAGGCGCGTTAGACTTCCTCGAGTTACGATCGAGGCTCACTCTTCATACAGTGCGTTGCTGTGAACCCATCATGGTCGAAGGGATATGCTAGGAAGGGCGCTGCACTTCATGGTGCCAGGAGATACGACGATGCCATTGCTGCATACGAGGCCGGTCTGAAAGTTGAGGACAGCCCGGCGCTTAGGAAGGGCCTGAAGGAGGTGCAGGATGCCAAAGGTGCGTTTCAACTACCACCATAAGGTCTTGTTTGCTCAGCTTATATCTAGCTCACGACGCCGAGGACGACAACCTTGGCCTTGGAAAGATGTTCGCAGATCGCAATCTCCTCGCCAAACTGGCTGCCAACCCGCGCACTGCCAAACATCTTGCCGACCCTAGCTTTGCGCGCCAAATACAGATGATTCAGCAGAACCCGAAGCTTGCGAGTCAACTTCTCAGTGGCGGAGACCCCAGGATGATTGATGTTCTGGGCGCGCTCATGGGCGTTGACATGCAGGGCTTCTCGCGTCCTGAGGGCTCTGATGATCTCCCCGAGGGCTACGCGAAGGCGGAGGAACCGGCGGCACCACCTCCAGCTCCGAAGAAGGCCAAGACACCCCCTCCTCCCGAGCCTGCAGCAGAGGATCAGGACATGGACGATGAGGATGCAAAGGCGCAAAAAGAGGCGACTGAGGCGAAGAAAATTGGCAGCGAGGCGTACAAGAAGCGTGATTTCGAAGCGGCGGCAGCAGCTTTCTCGAAGGCATGGGAGACATGGCCAAAGGACATAACCTTCCTGACTAACCTGGCTGGTGCGTCTATAAATCAACTACTTTCATTCGTCGAAATCTCACGCCCTGCTAGCGGTTCAGTTCGAGCAGGGTGATTACGACACGGCCATTGCGACCTGTGAGAAGGCTGTTGAAGAGGGTCGTGAGATGCGTGCCGACTACAAGCTCGTCGCGAAGGCTTATGGACGCATTGGCACATCCTACTCGCGCAAGGGCGACCTGGAGAGCGCGATCAAATTCTACCAGAAGTCTCTCACTGAACACCGCACTGCCGACGTCCTCAACAAGCTTCACGATGCTGAGAAGCAGAAAGCGGATGCGGACAGAAAGGCATACCTTGATCCAGAGAAGAGTGCCGAGGCGCGCGAGCAGGGCAATGTCTCCTTCAAAGCAGGCGACTTTGCCTCCGCTGTCAAGTCATACTCTGAGGCCATCAAGCGTGACCCCAGCGATGCCCGAGGATACAACAATCGTGCCGCCGCTTATCTCAAGCTCGTTGCCCTTCCTGAAGCGCTCAAGGACGTCAACGAGGCCATTAAGATTGACCCCGTCTTCGTGAAGGCCCACATCCGCAAAGCTCACATTCTCTTCACTATGCGCGACTACACCAAGGCTCTCGAAGCCATTCAAGAAGCCGCGGTGCACGATACGGACCGCAAGAACGCCAACGAGATTCAACAGCAGGAGAACAAAATCCAGCATGCTATATACTCTCAACGCGGGACGGAAACTCAAGAGGAGACACTCGAGCGTGCGATGCGCGATCCTGAAGTTGCACAAATCATGAACGATCCGATTATGCAGTCGATTTTGGAGCAGGCGCAGGGCAACCCCCAGGCGTTGCAGGACCACATGAAGAACCCGATGATACGACAAAAGATTCAGAAGTTGGTCAACGCTGGTATTATCAGGACACGGTAAGGGCGGACGATGTGAAGTAATGTAGGGCTATATCGCAAGCTTGTAAACTTTTGTATTCATATCTTTCTTAAACTCGTCAGAATATGTTGCCACCAGATGATGGGCTTACTTGTGTCGATGTGAAGATCTATCATGCATTGCTTGAGAGCGACATCAGAATTGGCGAACGTCACGCAAGGATACAACGAGGCTGAAGCGCTCATTGGCATGGACGAATGGAACGAGATACCAGTCCGGGCTTCTCGCGACAGGTTAAAGAATTCTATAGCAAATCAGTTTCCTGTGCACTTGAACAGGCAAGGCTGAGGCAAGGTAAACAGTCGAGCGTTGAATGGTGTCGGCATTGAGAGACTTCTTGATTGTTTCCTTGGGAAGCCGGTATAGAGGTTAATTCTTGATGGTGTGAAAAGCTCTTCCAAGAGAACTAGGATTCCAGTTTTCCGAGCTTCGGCGCGTCAGCTGTTTGGTAGACGCGCATCCACGAACGCACAGAAGGTCGCCAGTCGTCAGACATACGCATCCGCAACTTCGAGGGATAACGCTGGCATGCGCATGCGAAAGACCAGTTGTTCTTCTATCGGCAATTTCCGTTCTTGAGTGAAGGCATCGTATTCTTACAGTGCGAACGGACGGGTGCATCGGTTCGAAAGCATTGCTGTTCAGCCGGTAAGAATGTTTGAGTTTGAGCAGGGAAAAGTTGAGTGACCCAATTTCACTATTGGAGTGAATTCAATTCGCATGAGCGACCGCCAGAAACCTAGAATTACAGTATAGACTCAGAGATTCAATGTTTGGGTTCGGGGCGTCGACCGCTTACTGGTCACTACTGGTACTTACTGTAGTCTAGAGTCCGACCGGCGCGACGTCTAGCCCCAATACCCGGACGCGGAGACAGGGATCATAGGAATTTGGCGGCGATGTGATGTGGACACCGCGTCGGGGGCACGTTGAAGATATCCAGATGTATGCAGATCCTTGTCACTTCCCGTGTTGTCGTTTGAACGTGGGCGGATGGAACGTGCCAATGGTCCGGGTTTGAGCGTGGGAACATCTATGAGTGAAGCAATATGTTCTCAGCACGCCGCTTTGTACTGTATACAACTCAGGCTATGGATGGAACGTTGGAATCCTCCATTTCAAAGGAATTTGAGCTTTGAAATTGAGCACGCGGGCAAGGGCAAGTGGACACTGTAGACTGCAAGTAAGTGATAAGTAGGCTATGTGACGAGCGTGACCAAACATGACAAATATATTGATCCAGGAAATATCTTGGAAATGGCTTGAACTCTAACTATGCTTGCACTCGCTGTACATCCTGACATACATCACCCCCACTCGACGGCATCGCGCCCGTCTAGACATCACGTTCCGTCGCGGTCACAATCATCCTCTTCCTCGGCGTCTGTTTCCACGACGTCCGCCTCGGCGTCTTCGTCCCGCATACATCAGCCGCCTCCTATATCCCGCCGAGCGCCTTCGCCATCTCCACCTCGGCTACGACCGCCACTCGACCCTCCATCCCTGGATATTCATAGCTACCCGTCAACGGAGTTGCTCCGGCTGCTCGCGGCGTTGTTGACGCAGATTGCCTCCACCAATGATGCCCTCAAAGAGTCCGCGGCCAAGTCCACTTCAATTCGAACACAGTTCCCTCCAGACCTCTTCAACGCATCCAGGGCGTCTCTTGCAAATCCTGCCTCTACTCTCACTTTCCACGCGCGCAACATACCCACCATCACGCTCGAGGCATATCTCCTTCGGATTCTCAAGTACTGTCCTACCACAAATGAGGTCTTCTTGTCGTTGCTCGTCTATTTCGACAGGATGAGCAAAATCACTGCGCGCGCCTTCGTAATCGACTCGTACAACATTCACCGCCTCGTGATAGCCGGTGTTACAGTGGCGAGCAAGTTCTTCAGTGACGTGTTTTACACCAATTCACGATACGCCAAGGTGCGTTACCATTCGTCTTCGACGACACACATTCTCATCGATATCTCAGGTTGGCGGACTGCCTCAGGCTGAACTCAACCAACTTGAGATTCAGTTTCTGCTGCTGAACGATTTCCGGTTGGTGATACCCCGTGAAGAGATGCAGCGATATGCAGAGCAGTTGCTGGTCTTCTCTACCACCGGAACGTTCGACTCGGAGGATGATACGGAGACAGAGGGCGGTTGGACGAGCACCGACGACGAGCCGACAATACGGCCCCCGCGATCCGAAGATTCCTGCAGCATTGCTTCAGAAGACTCTTTTAGCATGCCGCCAACCCCAAGAGAAGAAAGAACGCCTTGAAGGCGGATTGCTTGCAGATGGTCGTTGGTTGTTGTCCGCCGTGCTTTGGTATTCCATTACATTACATCTCCCTGCTGTAGACCCCACCCATTGTCACTGTTTATGGATTGTACACAATACGCATATATATACCTAAAAATGCTCCGTCATATGGCACGCAACCACCAGAATATTACAAGTATTGCCAGTTGGCCGACTAAAATACAAATTAGACATCCAGACCTTAGGCCAGTGAACATGGCGTTTTTCAGACATAGTTCGCCAGGTTACTCAAAGCTCTGAATTATGATGGCGCGTGAGCACAGAAGATTTGGCATGCGCTATTTATCTCTTCCCTCGTGCCCATGATACCTACATCAAAGTAGTACATGTTCCTTGCCTTCTGCGACAATTGACTTTTGCGTGCTTCCCCTTCCTTACTATGACGCCTGAGACCATTGGCAATGAAGCATTTGGACATATGGTCGACAACAAACACGCCCTGTGACGAAACACAATGGGAGACTACAATGGTACTGGCTACTATCTCCCTGCAGGATGGCGAATGGCGCAGAAGGGGAATACATATATGGCCCAAAGGAAGCGGTACGGTATACACTACGGTGATTATCTGCTGCTAGCCGAGGATATAACTACATACAAAAATGTTCTTTACAAATGCATGGGTGTATGGGGATGATATAAGTGTCTGATGAGTTAGGAAAACGACCCAAATAATGAGTGGACAGTATGCTGCCAATGCCATCGCCGGAGCATCCGAATACGTATGGATTTATCATATGCCATTGTCTTCACGACACAACCTTGACCACTGCCGTTCCTCCATGCTCTAGCAGCGGGCCTGAAAACACGTTCGGGGCGCGCTCGAAAGGCACAATCCTCTCTGCCTCGAGCGCCCTTGGAATGACTCCCAGCCTTAGAACGGCGCCGAGAGTATTGCCCACGTCCTCGCCCTCCCAATCAACATCCTGGGCAATGCTCACCCATGCGTACCCCACCTTCACGCCCTCCTGGTTGTGTGTATTCTTTAGTGCCCGTATTCCTGCGCGGAAGTTTGCCGTAGCGCTCGGTACAGTCTTTTCGGGAGCGTCCCCGACGAGCGTCGTGAATTGTCCTCGAGTGCCCTTCTTCCCTCCGCCGATTAGCTTTTGCGACGCTTCCCAGATCTCTTTGCCACCTATTGTGTCCAGGATAGCGTCAAAGGCGTCTCCGTCTCCCGCTAAGCGCTCGAGCACTCGAAGTGCGGCTCCAGGGCCATCTCCATCATCGAATACCACTTCCTCACCACCCCATTGCCTGACCCGCTCTTCAACTTCACGCATATATGTGTCTTCATCGAAAACATCGAGCATGGGCGCATGAACGGAAACTCTCCAGCCGCGGCCTGTAAGCATCTGCACGGCTATCGCACCTATACCCTCGTGCCCGTTCAAAATAAGTGCTCGTCGAGCCATCCCAGGGTCGTGGTCGTTCCCAAATCGACTCATCGTCCCATCTGGTAAAGGTACCACAGAATCTGCGCCAAATGCGACAACAAATGTCCGAACGGCGCGATATGCTGCGACTCCGCACAACGGCAGGAGCGCTAGTGTCTCGAGAGGTATGCTGTTCTCCTGTGTAGGTGGTGGAACGCGATGTACCCTGTGTCGGTCGGCAACGATGAATTCTTGCAGCGCGCCGGACTGTTTCTGTCAGTAAGATATCTGCAAAAAGAGACATGCACATACTTTGCGAACGTCGAGCAAGCCAATCACCCAGTCTCCTTTGCGTATGACCTCATCCTTCACCTCCCATCCGCATTCCAAGACGCGACCAGCAAAGCTCCTTCCGGGAACAAAGCCAGTCGATTCTTGCGCTGCTCTCCGTACGTCGGTGCCATCGACGCCAGCAGCCCAAACTTGCACGAGGACTCCTCCCGATGGAATGGACGAAGGTGGTGCGCGATAGCTCGTAAATCCTAGAGTGTCCTTCGTCCGACTAGACCGTCGGCTAAAAAAGTGTTTGCTTGCGCCCAGTCCGCGTACAATCTCCACGCTGGCCATCGTTGTCTGTGCAATCCCACTTTTGGTCAAATCCACTGCGTCACCACTCCCAAAGCCAAGAAGGCGGCTGCCGTGCCCATGATCACTTGCAGTCGGCCGAGCAAAGGCTGGAGGAGGCGCTCTTGGCAACGTCAGGGATGTGTACCCTGGGGTACCGGCCGAGGGTATTGACGGGTGGTATGGCGCGGAAGTCGGTAATGAGCTGATATCGTAAGCTGCGGAACTGGCTAAAGGCGCGCTTTGCTGTCGCATATGCCCATATGCCGAAGAACGAGCTGAAGTTGGTGGTGAAGAGGGGAACCTTGGGCGGGGTGGGCGGTAATAATTGGAATTTCTGTTATTTTCCATAGCCATCATGGCGTTCATGCTCATCGTTATACTCGGCACTGGTCGGTCCAACTTTCGCGAGCGTGAAGGAGGAGGTGATGATGCTCGAGAGACTGGTGGTGTACGCTTGCTGGTCGAGCTCGATGGCATCGTGCGGGCGCTGGGCGTCCGTGTGGGTCGCGCTGGTGTATGCGAGCCTCGCACAGTGTTCTGGCGCGATGGAACTGTTTGTGGTTGGGTATCCACATGGTGTTTCGGCGAAGGCGACCCACGCCTGGTATGCCCACCTGCCTCAGATGAGACAGGCGAAGTTATTGCTGTGGACGGAGTGGATTCGGAAGAGAATATAGAATGGGTGTCGATTGAGATGGATGAGACGGACGCTGAACTTGTGTCCCAGTTCTCAACCTTGTCGGCAGACGGTGTCATGACTTGATACGAGATTTCGGTAGTAGGTGCCATGGATACTCGTGGGGAAGAGCTTGGTGTGTAGAAGGCGTCGGTTGCGCTGCTATCGTCACTCTCCTCTTCGTCTGGCAGAAGTATCGATGGTGGTGGGCGGGACACAGGCTGAGAAGTCGAAGCGTGCGGCCCTTCGCACTGGTCTACCTTCATTGAAGTTTAAACGTCATTCTCTGGGATAGGCAAAATTTGCATACCGTTGGCTCGTCATCGTCTGGAGTAGGGGCACGAGTAGTTTCCCCGCTCTGAATGTTATCGTTTTCGGCAGCCAAACGTATTAGATGTGCCTTGCTGGAGTAGTAATGCTTTTCTGGGCCTCGTGCGTAGGATTGCGATGGTTGGCCTAGAAGCGTTTGTAGGATCGTAGGTTTGGCCATCAAGATGAAAGCAGGTGGGAAAGATGGGAAAAGGGGGCACGCATGAGCAATAGCACGCTAAATGCTGTGTTTGTGGTTGTCGCCAAACGTGAACCCGAGCAGGGGTACCGGGTTGGAGAAATTACCATGACCGCATGATCGGAGGCAATACCCGCCTCGGCCATCTCGGAGAGCAAATTCCTGTTCAAATAGTCCTTCAAGTTAAGCACTTTCAAGCTTCAAGAGTAAGTAGAGAAATCGTTAGAATACGGGAGACAGTGTCCTTGATGCCGGAACTGAGTCCCAAAGCTCCCAAGGTGAGCTTTTGCTCACACTAGTGCGATAACTTTCTGGTAATAAGTACATCCCTCTACATATTGAAAGTGGGCTCAATGATATCCAGGATAATTTAAGGCGCATGACACCAGTATTCACTACATACTTCTGCTGTTAGAATATGTTGCTCAGTACCTTATTCATATCACCAGACGGATCTGAAGAAACTTTCAGCTTTTTACGAGGTACTGCCTCGGTGTCGTCCTTGCGCTTGCGCGGCCGTTCCTTCAACTCCATCTCTTCGCCCTTCTCGCGTTTCTTGTCCGTCCGTTTTTGGAGTACACGCGCAAGCTCAACATTCTTGAGGTAGTCGCGTTGTTCGGTGCGCGAGTCTGCGAGTTCGGTCCGTAGCTTCGCGGCATGAACGGCGGCTTCATGCGCTGGTACTTTGTGTTAGACGGAGTTTGAGGTATCAACTGCAGTGTGACGCACCAACTTGCTCTGTGAGCATATTCCACTTGAACTTCGGGAGATATTTCATCGTCCAGATATCATCGTGCCATCGAGTGCCCTTCTTCCCTCCAATGGTTTGAGCATTCAACATCTCAGCGACACTGCGAGCAACTTTCTTGTCCTTGAACTCCACCCAGCCCTCCGTATAATGTGGCTTCTTGGTGGAAGTATATTTTCTTCGTAGATATGCTCGCTTGGCATCTTGCAATGGTGTGAGACGGGCATGCAAATGAAACGGTGCTACAGACCTTCTTGCTGTAAGTAAACCCTACCAATCTCTCCATACCCACTGAGAAGATGGCGCACTTTGGTAGGGCGCATCCCTGGAGGTATCCGTGAGATATAAACCACTCCAGCTCGGTCCTGTTCCGCTTTGAAGGAGGCCAATGCTTCTTTAGTTAACGGTTTGACGATTTGAGATGGGCCAGCAAAGCCATCGGCGAGCATCCCCTCAGGGAGTTCATCTTCTAGTTGACTTTGTCCCTCGACATCGTCGAATTCTTCTTCGCTGCCGCTATAGCGTTCATCGTCGGAAGCCATTCTTACTAGCAACACGTGGTTGATAAATTTTGATCTCATTTCAGACTCCGCAGGCCGTTCCGGCGCTCGCGTGGCCTGACAACTTGCTCAGAACAGGCGCGCGCAAAGCTCAAAGCAACGACTGCCCACGCTTGCTTCGCCGACGAAGAGGTCTGTGCTTCGCCATGCTCGACCTTCCCTGTCTGCGACCCTGGCCGTCTCTTCACATCTTCTCTCTTCTCTTTCGTAACGCAGAACTTGTTCTCATATCATCTTCTCTCAAAGATGGCGTCAACCTGGAACGACAACTATCCACCACCCCCAAGAAGGTCTTCCCGCTCGCGCTCCCCAGGAACGAGATATGGTGGCCGCACCGGATACGATTCGCGCTACAGCGACTATGGTGGCCGTGACCGCGACTGGGAGTACGAGCGGTACTATGGGCGCGACAGCCCAGTGGACTCGCGGAGGGGCAGAAGCAGAAGTCCTGGCACAGACAGTGCGTATCCTGCACGCCGCATGGCCATTGGTTAATGACATAATTCGTAGTTGGCAAGAAAAGACGTCGTTCGCCATCACCCTGGGAGAGGGACCGGTACGATCCTCGGCCGCGGTACAACGATGACTATGGTATGTGATATTCTATGCTTCAATTTGAAAATGTTGAATATCATGAAAGACACCCATTCTCGTGGTTATGGTGGCTACTCTCCACGTCGCAACTCCTACCCGCCCCGCGCTCGCGCACCGCCTGACCCCCATACTTTCGATTACCCGGGATCTTTGAAGCAGTTTGCGGACTGGTTTCGATTCCACTACTCCGCGCAAGCCGTCGAAGAGGACAATTTGGACAAACTTGCCGAACAAGAAGCGGGTGACGGGTCCAAGCCTCGTAACGGAATCAAGACGCTTTGGGAAAAGTATAAAAAAGATTTCACCGCCGGTCAAGTGTGTATAATGCCTATGACTTCAATGCGCGACTAATGTATATCACAGCTTCAAACGATGTTTGACCACCACCGCAAGTCTCCATGGTTTGCCGAAAAGTATGAGCCTTCCCCGGAGACCAAGGCCCTTCGAGAGCGCGTGCGCAAGATTGGTTGGAAGGGGCGCGCTGTTGCGTTCCTGCGCGACCTGGACACAGGCAAATACGATCCTGTCAGCCTACAGGAAGGCATGGAGTCAGGAGTCAAGAAAGAGACAGAGAAAGAGACCAATGAAGAGGTTAACGGTCTAGATGAGTCGCGTAACGGGGACGACGATATGCAGTTCAATATTGAACCCGACGATGATGTTCCGGAAAGCGACAACCAGAAAAACGCATTTCGACAAAGTGGACGGGAACGGGGCACTGACCGCGGAGAAGAGATTGAAGCACCAACAGAGGGTCAACAGGTCATGATTCGTACTATACCGCCAGACATTGGGAGAATCAAACTGGAAGGGGTACGTTTCGTCTCAACTGGGCAATTGCTTGTTATTCATAAAGGGGCAGGCTTGTCAACGCATTCCAGGTTATGTGTACCTTGCACTTGGCGATCCTATGCAAAAACGCAACTTCTACCGTGCTGGGTGGCTTCGCTTTGACGACGATGCAGACATTGGCGCGGTGATGTCTGAGCTGTCGGATGTCAAGGTTTGTGCAACACCTTCCAGCCGGCCTTCTTCCTCACGTCGCGGTCAGATTGAAGGATTCAAGCTGCATGTCTCTCACATTACTCGGCCCTTCGTAAACCGTGTACGGTTCACACCGGACCTGGCAAGCAAGCCCGACCGTCTCAAGAAGGATTTGGAGAATGCCATCACTTTGACAGCAATCCTTGAAGAGCAAGCGGCTCATTATCGCCGGCTCAAGATTTCTGGAGAGAGATCGGCAGCTTCCGCCGAGGAGGTCAAGGTTGAAGGCGAAGAAGTGAAGACTGAACCTGCCGCTCCGGAGCAGGAGGAGGAAGAGGAAGAAGAGGAAGAACCGATAGAGAAGGGTGCCGACGCGATTGAGCGCCGTGTTGAAAAGATCTTGTCAGACATGCGCGAGCAGGGTCTCATAGATTTGGAGGACGAGGCAGACGTAGCTGCGAAGAAGGTCAGTCTTCTGTTTATAGGTCCTGGGTTTTGTTTTCTTATGAGTATCGCGGAGCAGACGGTCATCACGTTGGATTTGTATCTTGAATACTTGCGCGCGGCTTTCAACACTTGTTATTATTGCGCGCTAACAACGGACCATGTTGAGGAGCTTCAACGCAAGTGTGTTAGGCACTTGCGACGGCCTTTGTCTATTTCACCTCAGGCTGAGACGAATGCTTCTGAGGAGACTGACAAACCTGCCGATGATGAGAATCCGTCAATTTCTGAGGGCGATGTAAAGATGGCGGAGGCTGGCGCTTCTTCAGAGGATCAGGCTAATGGGGAGAAGAAGGACGAGACCAAGGATGGCGCAAAATCTCCTGCCAAACCTTCAAATGCGGGCCGGGACCCTGGTCGTGACTGGAAACGCAATGGTAAGCGCATTCCCTCTATTAGCGCGTCGTAGCTCAGTCAATCTTCTCAGACGATAAATGGCTGGAGTGGCTTGATGCGAAAATTGCGTTACTCATCCACAGGGATACTGTCGACCCACGCGATTATGGGGGTAGACATTACGACGAGTACGTTCTCGATATCCTATGTATCATTTCAGAGATTGATCTGTTCGCTTCAGTGAACTTAGCAAGGCTGTCGCGCAGTACATCAAGCAAGAGGACGAGGGCAAGTTCAGGTGCAAGGTTACCAGTTGCCAGAAACTGTTCAAAGCAGCATCCTTCGTGGAGAAGCATATTGCGAACAAGCACAGTGAACTCGTGACAACGTTCGAAGATGTGCGCTTTCGTTGGCCTTAAAGTGTATTCTTTCGCTGAAGCTGAACAGGAGTTGGCATATTTCAATAACTTCGCCCTGGACCCCCATCGCATCCAGCCATTGACACACCCACCGCCCCCAGTGGGCAATGCAAGTCAGGCGCCTCCGCCCCAAGCATTTGGTGTCCAGTTCAATGCTTACAGCTCACTTGGTGGCGGTGGAGGCCGTGGTGGAGAGTTCAACAATGGCGCGCGCAGCTATTATCCAGACCAAGGCAGCAACTGGGGTGGACGCGACGGTGGCCGAGACTACTATCGGGAGAACGACAACTACGGAGGTAGGAGAGGCAGACCGAACGATAGGTTTGAAAGAATGGGTGGTGAGAGGATGAGCGGTGGTGGAAGCGACTACGGGATGCCGGATGTCTCTAACGCAAACTTGCCTGCGAAACCAGTTGGCTTGGATATGGCTCTTTCAGCAGGTAATGGCAGGAAGAAGGAAAGCGTTGGAGGAGGAAGGACAGGTCCACCGCCACCGCCACCACCTGATGCAAAGGAAGATCCTAGAGCTGCAGCTGGGAGGAGGGTGAGCTACCATGATATGGACTTGGTTGCCGAAGGGGATGTAGAACTGTCGTACTAATCCGTCGAATTGGGCTTGATCTGCATTTTATCTTAAGTACATAACTCTTGTGCTTCTCTTGGTACTACAGTACAGTTCTTGTAGTATGGGAATGAGTGTATAACTTATATTTTGAGCGTTTGTCATATCGCAGTCTGGACATGAGCTTACATAGGCTGCCCTGCGCATGTGACGACATACAACCCCATCAAGTGTCATACCGCAAGTCCTTGTGTGAAGGGGGAGGCTGTCGAGCATCGTAACGACTTCGTAAGGCTGTATAATGCTCCACTCTCCAATTGGTGTGGACGAATCGGAAGTGGCCTCGAGGCAAGCATTTGCAAAGCACACGCAAACATGGCGCTCGCAGATGCCGGAGACAGATGCCGCGCTCAGCCTTGTCTGCATACCTCACCTTCGTTGCGACCGCGGGAGCGTGTTGCGCCTTGAACGCCCGCGAAGATTTGGCCACTGTGCACCGATTAGGGCCCGGTTCTCACTCAGCCTGGACGACAACAACTTTCGAGTGATTCTCTGGCCGCATTAGTGACCGCTCGCATCCCTCCCCTTACGCCGTCATGACCCCGATAAACGGCCACTCCCATCACCATTCCCGCGTCAAGGGCAGCTTTGCTGGAAAGCAGTATGGCCAGAGCCCGCCCAGCGGCGCCTCCACCATGCCTGACGGACGCCGTTTCCCTCAGCGGGATGCATGGCTCAGTGAGCTATCCCAGGAGCTTACATCAATCACAAAGGTCGTGCTAGATTCGTTAGAGCAGGTCGCACCAACGCAGGTTATCGAACACGGCCGCGAGCAGTTTGCAGGTTGCTCGGTATCGGTGCCGGCGCCGACGTTGACTGCGATGTATGCCGCACTTAGGATGCTCCAGGAGGTGGCAGAAAACGTGCCTGCGTTTATGCAACCACTTGGCCATCGTGACGCACTGCACGAGGTTGTTGAGGACGTGTTCGATATCGACGACTTGTTACAGACAGTCGGGGACACACTAAGCGGATTGGCGGCGACCAAAGGCGTTGAACTGGTCATCTACCACGGCGATGACAGTCATACCAAGGACGGCTCGCAGACGATCAAGGCGGTGGACTCGCGGTCGGTGTATGTACAAGGGAATGAAACTGGGCTGCTCTTTGTGCTCGTACATGTGCGTACTCCTTTGCCCCAAAGTCGATGCGCTGGCTGACCGTGGCGCAGATCGTCTTTCGCACCCTGATAATAGCAGACAAGGGCGACTCAATTGAGCTAGGCCTCTTTATCGACACCGCAAACGACTCCTACAACACTCCCGTCCGTTGTACTGTCGATATTGCCCACAAATTCTCTGGCCGCGACCACCGGCCAATACCAAATTTCGAGACAAGCTTCCTACTGCGCTTGCTGGACAACACGAATGCAGAACTCAGACTTGATTCCCTGTTCCGTCCGCAATGTGTATTCGGACGGGCCTGTGAACTTGCTTTCACTCTGTCAAGTGTACCGCCGCCAGAAGACATTGTGGAATTGCCGCGCTCTTTCCATGACGAGAAGGTGTCTGTCACCCTCTTCACTCGCGATCTGTCCACAGAACCTCTTATGTCTTCACTTCAATTGTGGGGTATCGACTACACTGTTGTTGGGCGCAAAGACATCAGCAATATGCCCCCCGAACGTCCAGAGGGATATAGGCCGTTCTTGCTCATTGACGACGACCTCGACATCCTGAAACAACAGATAAACCTTTGTGTCCGGCCCCCTCAAACCAAGCGGCCGGCCATTCATCGCGTGCAGTCGTCCAACAATGTTACTCCACGGCAACCGTCATATTCAAACTTGTGCAACACGACCATCGTCTTTCTGAGCAGCTTGGCCAACTTCAAGTTCGCGAAGGAGACTATTCGCGCGTCCCTTCCTTCAGCCTCATTTGCCTTCCTCCCTGAAGTCATCATCGTGCCGAAGCCCATTGGGCCGCGTCGGCTTCTCACCCTCCTCCACACAGCTATTCACAAACCAACTGTCGATCCCTCGTTCCATCCCAATACTGCATCCCCCAATCATTCGTCTACGTCAGGTCTTCCAACTCCTGGAATTGCCTCATCTCCCTCATCTGAGTCCAAGCTCGCACGACCCGCCAGCGCGCGTTCCAATTCGGATCGTTCTGTCTCTGCCATCAAAGAGAACATCCCGTTGGGGTCGCCGCGGTCTCCGCAGAACGAATATTTCCCCCAAAAAATCTGCGATAACAACCCTCTTACTGGAATACGCATCCAGGACGCAGAAGGCGCATCTCATGGCCTTTACTTCAATCCCAAGGTCAAGTCTCAACCGCCGTCTGCAGCATCCTCGCCTGCTGCTGTGCCACCTGTCTCGTTGAATGAAACGTTTGCTTCGATGCAGGACCTGCGAGTCGCAATGCCAGATCACGACTCTTTCTTGCGAGGCCTGCCATCACCTCTCGAGCAGATCTACCTTACACGACGGACCACCACACCTCATGGCTCAGCAACAACCCCGAGATTGGTACAGGAGCACAACGTAGTTCCACCCATCAAGGTACTGGTCGTCGACGGTATGTGGGCTTACTGGCATTTGTGCGAGCTCGAACTAATGTCATGGGGCAGACAACATTATCAACAGGAACTACTGCAAGAAGGCATTGGAAAAGATTGGTGTGGCGAGTGAGATGGCCGTCAATGGTCGGGAGGCTTTGGATAAATGGAGGACTGGTGAATTCCACATGATTCTAGTGGGTGATATCGCGACGGTTCGAAATGTTATCTGACCATTGCATGCAGATGGATATTCAAATGCCAGTCATGAGTGGGCTTGATGCAACGAAGCACATTCGACGGGAGGAAAAAGAAATGGCGCTGGCCGGCTTCCCTCGAGGGACACCCGTCACGGAGATGCTCCATGCGCCGCCCCGAAGTTCGTCAAGCGAGTCATCCCCGACGCCATATCCGTCAAGCGTGGTCATTGTGGCCTTGACGGCGTCCAGCGATGAGAAGGATCGTGTGGAAGCCCTGGCTGCAGGCTGCAACGATTTCCTGACCAAGCCGGTCAGCAAGGTATGGCTGGAGGGCAAGGTTACGGAGTGGGGTTCCATCAAGGCGCTGCAACAGTGGGCGCCCCCACAACTGCCCGAAACGGTCATGATTGCGCAGGAGGTCAGAGCGAGCAGCGTGGCCGCAAGGCTAGTCCCCCCAACTGAGCGGAGGACGCCGTCTCCTGGCCAGTCGAAAAGGAGGATCAGTGTGTTGGCCCTCGATGAGCCCTCAACACCGGTCAATGGGAGGTCTCCCATGGCTACTTCGTCGCATGTTCAAGAACCTACTCTCAGTGCCCCCTTTCGTAAGTCCTCTGCTGCCTACATTCGGCCAGGTCCTCACAGATACGTAGCCGAAGATGATGGTACGTGGGCTGAAGGCCCCAAGTCCAAGAATCGAAGAATAACCGGTCCTCATAGACGCAAATGACGAAGTTGACGTTGGCATGCCGTTGCTCGGTGAGTGTTGTTCTGCCTTTAATGATTTGTCTTCGCGTTTTATTTGCAACGAATACTTTTCATCATGTTATTCCTGTCGAGTTTTCATGCCGCCCATCCGCGTAGTCGTCCAGAAACTCATCAGTGCTATAGATGATGGCATGGATGTCGACCCGACGGTGCGACTTGGGGAGGCGGGGGTAGAAGAGAGCAGCAACGATGTCGAGATGGTTAATGGTGAGGCACCTGAAGATGAGACCGAAGTAGTGGCGGTTGAAGGTGTCGCATCGGCTTCAGAAGTCGTTGTGAAGAAGCCTGCAGACACGGTGATGAGAGAGGTGGATATGGTGGAGGCGACGTCCAATGTTCCGGGCGGACCAGCACCAGAGGCCGCGGAATATGGCGAGGTCGGGGACGGGACGCATTGATGGTTTTGGGTGGTCTTTGAATTCATACTGCCCATACTACTGGGTTTGAAGGCCACCGCGTCGACGATAACATTGTGAAGATAGCTGAAATCTGTTGTGGGGGGAAGCTGTGGTGGTGTGGGTGGATTAGGGATGTTGTGATGCTTTTCCTTTGGGGTGTGTATCTCCCTTCTCGCGTTTTGGGTTGTGCGCTGGTACTCTACGTCTGTCATGGGATATCTGGTGTCTAGAGAAGGGACGGATCTTTGGTGTTGAGTCGTCGATGGGGAAAGCAGGGTTGATGATATCTTGGTTGCCTCCTTCCCCTTCTACCCCTCCTACTACTTACTTATCTCCGCTGTCTCTGTTTTCTTCGGGTTCTCACTCTTTTCTCCCTGGTGGTAATTTCATCGGAACTCTTTCTTACTTAGCTGTGTTGTGCTCCATAGTTGTTATTGTCGCTGGTGTATCAATAGTGGTGTCCATGCTTGTACCCATACTGTGTGGCGAGACGGACTGTGGAGGACTTCAAGCTTTGGTATAGTTCTGGGTTCTTGCACAATATGACAAGGCACCTTCGCGTCGAATGCGCCTCAGGGGAAAATGGGACGTTGCATTGGTGGTAATGTAGCGACGCATAGCTTGGACTCGGATGGTCTTTTGCCATTCTGTAAAACTCGGTCTTCATATCCTGATTGTCACTGGACTTGAAGCTGCGCTGAAGTTTGAATCTTGACACTGTAGAGTTTGACACTGTAGAGTTTGACACTGTACAGTATCCCATAGGAATTGGCTGCGTTAATAATTTAGAGAGAAGCCGACAGGTAGCATGCTGGCTTTGTGTTGGACATTCTACTACATACCACTGAGTCTTTCGAATTGTCTCCACTTACTGTACGTCTACCGGCACCTGCAGCCGGTGCTTGCAATGAAGCGAATGCTGAGCGCTGAGATGCTACATATACAATTCCAGGCTTACAGCCGCATATATACGCACCGTGAAGGTCACTTTCTTGGTGGTGTCGAGTATTTCGTCATCACACCACGAATTGCCTTTCGACCACTACCACCACCACCATCTTCCGTCGACCTTTCCCTTTTTTTTCCTGGCTTTTAAAGCTTCGCTAACCTGTAGTAAGTATTTCTTTATTGACCGTCGGACTAATGATCACTGGTCCAGGCGGGATCCAGGCGCGTTGGCCTAGAACCCAACATTGAACCCAAACAAGCAAACTAAGAACGACACGGAGAGCGGCTTTGCCACTTGTACACACACTTCTTTCGGTATAAAGTCGTGATTTTGAATTTTTCAGCGCGAAATCCGCCACAATATGCGGAATCGGCGGCGGGCCAGCGGCCTCCGCGTGACGGAGCATGGACGGTTTTTGGGGTCCCGGGCTAGCGATAAGTGACCTAGGTGGAGAGGCTGACGAGCTTCGGTGCGCAAGGGACAGTTCTCTATGATGGATGTACGATTGAGGATGTTCGGCACGGGCCTCCTTTACCTGCATCCACCATGTCGACTTCTTTGCGCGATTCCTCCGCAAAATCCTTACCGGACAGCATAATTCGGGGGATTGTCGAAGCGTGCGCCAGGGACGCGCAAGAGTTCGCGCCCACGCTTGGACTGGTTTCTCACCAAGTTCTGAAATGGTGCGCACGGTGAAACGTGGTGGATAATAAGGCTGACCGCCAAAAATTGCAGGGTTGAGCCTGTGTTTTATCACACAGTCAAGCTCAACAGCCAGGCGCACGCCATAGTCTTCCTGAGGACAGTCCGTGAGAGGGCAGAGACAGATCCTACATTCTTCGCCGACAACGTGCGCACGCTCATCTTTGCCGCCGACACGTACGACTGGTATCAAGTACCCTTTTTGCAGCGGGCCATCGATGCCTGCCCTGGCCTCATCTCCCTCTCACTTCCATTCCCCGTCCTGCCCTCCCTTAACTTGCGACGGCTGCCGAGCCTGACCCGTCTTCAACTTTTACAATGGCCGCCGGACACCACGTCGAGGGAGTTGAATCTCCCAGGCATCACACACCTCAGTATTCGGAGCATCCCAGCCTGCTTGAACTGGGCCGATGTGTTCAAAACTTGCTCTGACCTTACCCACATCATGCTGGAACTGAACACCGCAACAATGGCGCCATGCGCGCAAGACAAAATTATTTCCGACCTTCTCGAGGAGTTACCATCCCGAGTAGAGCTTGTCGTTATCCAGCTCGCGCGTGAGCGCGTTGGCGAGCTTAACGCTCGGGATCCACGGCTGGTGTACTTCTGGGTATCCGATGGGCCAAGCGACGAGCGGACCATACACCCTCATGACGTTGATGCATTGTGTGGCTGGAATCACTCCGAGGCAGACAGTGGTGGTCAGGACATTTGGCAAAGGGCCAAGCGCCTTGCATCCAAGGACGCTGCGGAGAGCAATTTCTCCGTCGCTGATACGGACATTACTAATTATGGCAGCCCACACAGGATAACAGAGGCGATGAAGTCGACTATCTTGTAGTTTCGTAGAAGCCGTTAGAGACCAGGTATATCACCAATGCATTGCAACCTTGACGGTCTTGTTACCCAGCACCCTAGTCCCCCGTTAGTAGTAACTCCAAAGCCAACCCAAGTCCGAAGCTGAGCACCCCTGGAATACCCTTTCACGGAGAGCAAACGGTGAACAAACGGAGCTAGCATTCAAAGCAAGCGTGTCCCTGTGACCCATGAATATTGCTTATGAAACCACCTGCTCGACCTCTTGAAGTTGGGTGGTTGGCTAAAGGCTGGGTGAGCGCACAGTTTTGCATGTAGTAGCCGTTATGGTATAGAAAGGACGGCGACCTCCTTCTTGGGAACTCCTACCAGTCGGCGCTCAGGTTGTGTGGTGTAGTAGTCCGTCGCACGTGAAAACTGTGTGCATTGTATGCGAGTGCTACTTATACAGAGCCTGGCAAGGCCAAGAACCTCGTGAATTATCGCAATGGGAAGGCAATGTATCAAGCAATATAATGGGAGCACATACCCGAACAAGCCTAGAAAACCCCAACAACTAGAGAGCTGACTAACTGAGAAAAGTCGAAGAAACTGTCTATGAAGGATCAGAGCAATCATCTTCATGTTTAGAAGTCGCGACGTTCGTGTCAAGGGAACATATGTCGATACGCAGATTCTTGCGCCGTCATCCTGGTTCACACAAGTTCCTTGTAATGGGCATATATTTTCTCCATCCCTATATACTAAACGCCGCCTATCGCGCGCGCGGAAAAAAAAACAAGAAATCTGTAACAAGAGATATAACTCCGAGATACAGTATGCAATAGGGAAACAAGGAGAGAGGCATGACGGGCATAATCCGGGACCATAGACGAAGCAAGGCGATAAACAAGACAAGAATAGCAAAATACAGTAGTGTAAATATCCAAGAACGAATAATGATATGACAGATCAAAGGAGAGGTTAAGTAAGATAGATGATGATGTCCATGGACGGTGAAAGAAGGGAAGGATGGGGAGGAAGGAGGTAGCACGCGGCGCATGTCAAGAACAACTGAGCAAAACATTACAGCTTCCTATTTGCAATCTCGCGAATCATGAACAAGACGCTGCGGTCCTGCTCCTCCTTGTGTGAAGTGGGTAGGGAGGTCTTCCATCCCTTCATCTCCACTTGATGTCGCTCCTCCGCTGCGCGACATCTTGAAACGAAATCGGGGTCGGCTTCGCATACCAAAGAGGCGCGAGAGCCGCGATCCGTATCGGAACACTCTGACGTCTCGCGCGCATGGCCAGACATCTTTTGCAGAGCATCTTGCCACCGCTCGCCGTCTTCTTCGTCGTCGGCAAAATTCGCGAAAACGTCGGGTTCTTCGTCTTCTGGAGGTAATGTGGATATCCAGCAGAGCTTTGCGGGGTCGAAGAGCATGTTGCCGACTTTTCTGGCGCTCGTAGAAAATCCTGCGCTCACTGGGGAGCCAGGGAATGGTGTGATGAGCGCAGGGCGTGTGGATGTGACGACCGCGTCAAACTCCCGCAAGACGTGATCATTTCCCTCCCAGCGCATTGTTTGTGGATTCCACTTCATATCGCCAACCGCTGCGGATTCATGAGCAAGTGTCCGCAAGCCATGAGGCGGGCGCTTACCTTTGGGCGCCTGGGTGCCACCACCAAGGTTGCGAATAAGCATTGGCTTCCTTCGAGGAGATCCTGTTGATTTCCTTTTGCGTGGGGGTGGCGAAGTGGATCCAGAAAATGCGGAGAAGAAAGAATTCCGTTTGTTAAGGTCTAGTAAAGTTGTCAGCGTAGGGTTGACCAAACTTTATACGGACGTACCAGTCGCTGACGACTTGCGGCGTATTGTGCCCTGCTTTGCGGCATAAGAGCCTCCAGGTATACGGTTACCGTACCCTTTAGGCTGTACACGGAAATATTTCTCCTGCTCGCAATCTGTGGGGAGATCGTCGATGTCGTCGAGTTCTGTACCATCCCCATATGAACATGTTCGCTTGGGTTTGCGTAATACACGAGGTGGCGGGCTGCCTAACAAAGGTGCAGCTGACGGGCGCATCAGCCGGGCGAGGCGCGATGATGGCCTTGATATTGGTGTCGGAGACATGGCACGCGGCGGCGACGAGGGTGGAGAGGAGGGTCCGAATATGGACGCAAGGGCTGGCCGGCTTTTGAATCGACCTGCTGTTGGCAGAGTCAAACGAAGCGCGGCGGTGTTGGTGTTGGGTGTGGAAGGTCGGGTGGGGGGAACAACCCAATCATGCATGACACGACCGAAAGAGCGATGTCCAGATCTTGACCGTGACGAAGCGGTTGAGGTCTCGTAGCGGGGCTTGGATGGCCCTGCTTCTGAACTGCTGGCCTCCGAACCCGAAAGCATGGCGGTAAGATCCAGAGCAGACATTGAAGCCTTCCGTGAAACTTTGCGGGTCGGGGATGTTGGAGGTGATACAGGTTGCGAGTTCGAGATGCGTAAGCTACCAGGCTTTGGTAGGAACGTCGCAGAGGTGGGCGAAGGATAGGACGGGCGCCGGATACCCTGTGCTGTCTGGGCACGAGTGGGCCGCGGGGGCGTTGTGGGAACAGTGGCCTTCTGGAGTTGTCGTGCCGAAGACCGTGGGGGGTTGCTATTGCTGGAGCCATTGCGATCGTGTCTTAATCTTGAAGGGGAGCGCAAGGCGGTAGACGCATGGCGTTGGGCAGGCATGCTCTGCGTGCGAATGTGAGGTTGCGTCTTGATCCGAAGGCGGGCTGGACTGAAGTCTGTATCGTCGTCGATCACTAAGCCCATTTCAAGGTCATCGTCAGGGCTGGCGATCTTGACGGCATCATCCGATATCGACTGCCGCTTGTTGGCGAGCATCGCTGTGAGATGGCGGCTGCCTCGAAGAGAATCGAAAATGCTCCCAGGGAGCACAACACCATCCATGTCGAGGTCGTCGTCGCTGTCCTCCTTATCCGTAGGGGGGCAAGACCAGGAAGAAGTCGAAGAAGTGAGGGACAACGTGTCAGCAAGGCCGAGAGTGGAGTAGGCATCCGACGACTGCGAGGATACGGTATGGTCGGTGTCCTCCCATTCCAATGAATTCTTGGAAGATTGGTGGGACAGTGGCAGTTGTGGTGCAAGAGATAGTTGCTTGAGGTCCTCTGGGAGCGAAAATCCTTCCTCGAAATCTTCCGAAGTCGGTGGCCTGATAGTACGCTGGGACAGGTCGGGCTCCGCTGTCGATGAGCCTTCTTCTCCATCTTCACCTTCCAACACGGTTGCGATGGACCGGTTTAATCTGTTATGGAGCTCCGCGCGCATTGACGTATGGCTGCCCGCTGCCTGGCCCGAGCGCAACTCTAAATCCCAATCCTCCTCTTCCGGTTCTTCGCTGCCCTGCCTCGAGATGCCTTCATGAATAGAATGCCCCTCGGGGATGTCGAAGTCGGCGTCGGGCCATTCTTCCCTGACCGATACGGGGGTAACCGCGGAGTCGGACATTTGAATGGGTTCCGGGGCAGATAAGGGAGGTGGAGCGCACAAAGCGCGGTTGTGATTGAGCGTGGACCTTTGTCGACGCTTCAAGTGTAAATAGAGGCAGAAAGGGAGTGTAGGGGGAAGATGCGATTGGTGTCTCCCGCAGTCGGAATGTAATCGTTTTCCGACGAAAAAAGTCGATATTCCAAGGAACCTGGATGGAAAAAATGAGAAGGAAGCCATTTCTGCAGAATTGGATGGCATACCGGCGACTTGTAGTTTTTCGCTTGGGGGGCAAAAGACAAGGTGATGTGTCACGATCTGTGTGACTCAACGTGACAGGCCACCCGGCTGTCTGCCGGTTTGTGCATGGCCGCTTAGTCAGACAATTAACCAACGCCTGGTGAATAGGCGAATAATTAGCGTCAACAAGAGTAAGCAACATTTTCGCCCACTTCCAGTGCTATCCGAAGTCGATATCCAGTGCAGTGAAGGGCCGGAATTCATAATCAACATGGGTTGAGCTCGAGGTCAGACAGCCATTAACAAGCCCGGCCATTATCTTTCATTTGCACCTCATGGATTTGTAGGGATTTCACTAAGACAGCTGTGCGGCAAGCTTGAGTATCTGCAGTTTAGCTCACTGAAGCCTCAGCCTCAGCAACGGAACCCTACGAGAAATCAAACCTGCTCGTGCACACCGCCTTGTGTCTTGGTGCGAGAGTGCGGATCTGAAACTGCTTGAATGCCTCGCGATGAAGATGCTGCCTACTGGCTGATACGTCCCGACTTGTGATATCTCACAATAGCGGTCTGTAGCGGTGTCGAGGCGGTGTCGCAGTTCTATTATCACCAGGTTTGAGTGTAGAATGGAACGCGCGAACAATAGGTTGCTGCCAGTAGGGGGGATGGTCATTTCGTTCTGCGTGATTGTACTCCGTGGACGGTCAGATGCACGATAGTCCACCAGAGTCCACCCATCGATAGTGTGACAGGATGGTTTTTATTGTCTATGCACGTGTTGGTAACAGCGGCCTGCGGCGCAACTTGTTTCCCGTATTTAGCCCTCGTTCGATCAAATCTTGATGCGTTGTTTAGATCGGCATCTAGAACCAGCTGTAATCTTACCTTCACGACCTCACGACCGCACCTCTGCCTCGCTGTCCGGCGACTTGGAACGATGAAATCTTTACGTAAATCTCTCAACAACAAAGATGCTGTTCGGAGTCACATATCGGCACCTTCCCCCCTGCCCTCTGTCTCTAAACCGGCAACATCGATTCAGCCGCCAAAGAAGGTCATTCGCGCGCTCGCCACAAGCCAGACAACAGTTGCCCAGGGCTTGAGCTTCAATAAGGGTGACTTCTTCTACGTAACAAAGGACGTCGACTCTTGGTACGAAGCCCACAATCCAGCAACTGGAGCACGCGGGCTAGTCCCGAAGGACCTGTTCGAAGAGTTTGGCAAGGGTGGTAATACGTATGTCGTTAGAAGTATCCATTACTCTCAACTCACTTGCCATCGTCTCGCAGTAGCAACAGGAACACAATCTCCTCCAATTCCATGCAACCACAGTCACCGTTCAATACCCACACTGCTACATCCGCCCCCGCGCACCGCCAAACCATGGTCAAAGCTCCCAAGACGTTCTATGCTATTGTACAGCATGATTTCGAGGCAGAGAGAGCCGATGAACTCGATGCAAAGCGCGGAGATGCGATAACCGTCGTTGCACAGTCCAACCGAGAGTGGTTTGTTGCGAAACCCATTGGCCGGCTAGGTCGTCCAGGGCTCATTCCCGTATCCTTCGTGGAAATACATGATCCCGCCTCTGGCCAGCCCATCAGCGACCTGGACGGCCTCATGGATCGTGGGGACCTTCCAAGGGTTGAAGACTGGAAGAAGGCCATGTTCAACTACAAGCAGAATTCTATCGCCCTCGGCGTCCTCGAAGCACCTTCGTCGAACGGTCGACAGTCCGCCTCGAACAGCCCTCATATGCCGGCCTCTGCACCAGCTCATATTCAAGCTCAACGCCCGCAACAGTCCCAACCTCCGCCACAGGACACGAGCCCCGAATGCCTCCCCGACGGCATACTGCTCTCTGCCGACGTGGTATCCTTCCACTTCGAAATGGACGAATACTGGTTCAGAATCGACGCTATCTTTCAGCCATACCCTCCCATCGGACAACAGGACCTACCTGCTGCGAAACATCTTATCCTCTTCCGAGTGTACAACGATTTCTATGACTTCCAAGTCTCGCTCCTCAACTCATTCCCCCGCGAAGCAGGCCGTGAAGAGCCACACCCAAGATTGCTGCCTTACATGCCTGGACCAGCACAATCGGTGGACGACGCACTGACTGCAACCCGTCGAGGAGAACTGGACGAGTACCTCCATGGACTCTGCGGACTGAGTCGAGCGGGATGCAAGCACATTCTCGAGGCTCAAGTTATTCGTGAATTCCTTGCAATCAAACCTGGGGACGTAGAGACTGCTATTGAACCTCGAACGCAGGAGATCGAAGAATTGATGCAAGCCGACAATCATCACGAGGAGATTGATGAGTATGGGAGCGAGATTCGTGATACACTTGGACGCATGCGAGTGGAGAGCGACGGCTCGGACTACGAGGATGAGGGTTATGCGCCATCACCTCAACGCCAGAAGTCGTACGACCGCCATCCATACGCCTTGGCTGCTCCTGCGCCGCCCGTCCCTGGGAATTTGGCAAATGGGAGACGTCCTTCGGAAGATAACACTCTTCGACTGCAAGCCATTGCGCAGAATCACAACCGAACGATGTCGCAGACGTCCATTAACCAACAGCGGACCTCATCACCCTACCCAAACAACTCACGATCTGGGTCACCAGTAATGGAGCAGCGCAGCCAATCGCCGCGAACACACCACGCATCTGCTTCGACATCTTCTCTCAATCCTGACACACGGTCTCGTTCGCATTCGACCAGCACGACGGCGCCGACGATATCTTCTGCGAATCCGTCGACGGCGTTCTTGAAGATTAAGATAAAGGATGGAATGACGGGAGACCTTGTTGCGATTCGCGTTCACCCGAAGGTGACTCTCAACGACCTGCTAGACAAGGTGCAGACACGACTGGGCGGAGAAGTGCAGGGGTTGCGATACCAGGACAATGCGGGTGGATGGGTGTCGCTCGAGAATGACTACGATCTGAAGGAGTGGATCGAAAGTACGGATAAGCACTTTTTGTTTGCAGAGTAGTGCTCTGCATTTTGTCTGGGTTACATAAGGGTGGAAGTTACTGTAGATGATGCCATTTTCTTAAGGCGACGGTCAAAGGCGTGTAGGGCGGCAGGGTGCGACGGCGATGCATAGTGATCTTTATTTTCCCTTCTTTTTTCTTTCTTGTCTACTTATGCCGTACTACTTCTTCTATTGTGTTTGTACGAAATGTACTCGATGAATCGTTTTCTTGGTCAAGTCTCGGGCTACGCGTCCAGTTTAGTTGAGCGAGTCAACATTTCTCAGAGTGCTACATACGTAGACTGATCCCGCGAACTTGAACTTCGGCCTTGGATCATGACAAGGGGAATAACTTCGCTTCGTGAGATGCGAGGCGAGCACTGCTACAAGTCAGCTGCTACGCGGCTGTAGGGTCGGTGTAGGCTGCTGGCCTGGCTCAGCACCGCTTCTGGAAGAAGTTCACAGCCTCAAATCCATGCGGTCGGAGTGCTGTCGAAGCAGCTTATCCCTCTCCCTACAGGAACAGCTGGCAATTCAGCGCCCCAGCCTGCGAACCACTATGTTTGACCAACCAGATTGAACGCCCCAACCACGGCATCCGGACCGATGCGCCTACAAATTATCGCACCTGATCGTGAATGCCTTGCAAGAACTGCCTCCTGCCTCGACTGACACCTACTCATCGCGGCTGTCAATCCGGGAGGCTAATCTGCTTCTGACCTGAGAACAATCCCATAAAGACATATCCTTATCCAACCCTCAATCATCGACATGCCTCCACGCGGAGATCGTGGGAGAGGTGCAGGCGGCCCGGCGCGTGGCGGCGGCGGCGACCGCGGAAGAGGCGGCGGTCCCGACCGTGGCAGAGGCGGCGCACCGCGCGGTGGTGCTGGTGGAGGACCTCCTCGCGGTGGTGCTGGCGGAGGCGGAGGCCGCGGTGCACCAGTATCCTTTGTTGGTCGTGGACGTGGCGGAGGGCCCAGTGCTGGTACAGGCGCCGGTCGGGGAGCAGCCCTTCCCCCACTTCGTGAATACAACCTACCTACTGCTCGATGTCTCTGTCTGACGTGTTCTTTCAGCCTCTGGCGTGCAGGCCATTGGAGTTCCTCGTACTGAGCATGGGAGTCAAGGCCGTGTTATGCCTGTTCTGGTAAATGCAATGTGGCTCAATCTCCCCGACACCACCATTTATCACTATGACGGTGAGCATAGTCTCTGAATTGCCGTCGATCTTTGCTCATGCATCTAACCCACTACTTCAGTCGGTAAGCACCCAGAACTCACGCGCAAATCCATCACTTATCAAGAGCTCAGCTTTCGAAGGGGACAAATCCTTCCGACCCAAATTCAATCGCGAGATCATTGAAGCCCTACGGGCCAACAATACGAATATATTCTCCCAACCCCCCATTTACGATGGAAGGGCAAATCTGTACATGGTTGCCAATCTGCCTCTCACCGGAAAAGACAAGAGCACCAAACAACCTCAGCAAGTGGTGCGTACCCATAATTCTGTCATTAAGCTTTCGTTCATCTCCCTTGAGTTTGATGTCCCCATCTCAAAACCTGCCCCACCCGGGGGTGCCGCCCGCCCTCCTAAGATTCACCGGGTTAAACTGACACTGGTTCGCGTTAACGACGCTGAGTGCGCATTACCGTTGGGATGCAGAGCCCGGATGACGTTAAAACTGCCTACAGGAGTTTGCTTCGTTATCTCAACCGCTCAATGTCGTGGAACGAGAACGTCGCCACCGTCATCGCTGTAAGTATCGTCGAATATCATCCTCCCCGATGCTGATTTTTCAGTCGCTCAATGTCGCAATCAACTCCCTGGCTGCACAAACACACCCATCCCGCGGGCGCTCCGTGTATCCACTGGGCGGCGAATCTAGGTTGATTGGCCAAGGACTTGAAGTGGTTCGCGGGTTCTTCCAGTCCATCCGTCCGACGCCTGGACGCCTCATGGTCAACGTCGACGTCTCTATCGGCGTCATGTATCGCAAGGGACCCCTCATCGGTACTTGTCTCGATTTCCTTGGGTTGCAGCAGAATTCGGATGTCATGAGAAGCCCACTGGTTCCCAACCAAAGGAATGTCCGCGAACGCAACAGTTTGTCGAAATTCCTCTCCGGCGTGCAAGTGCGCGCTCGGTCGGCCAATGGAGGGTTCCAAACAGTGTCTATCTACAAACTGACCGATCGGGGAGCGAACCAGCTCACCTTCAACGATAACAATAACCAACCCGTGACTGTAGCGGATTACTTCAGGCGCAACAATGCTCCTCTGAAGTTCCCAACAATGATCTGCATCCAGGTAGGCATTTTCTGCCCATCAAACTATGTTGGCTCAAGGTGTTTTAGACCAAGAAAGGCATGCAGATTCCGCTCGAACGCTGCGATGTTGAGCCGGGACAGCTCTGCAGGATGCAACTTACACCAGACGCTCAATCTCAGGTCGTGTCTTTCTCGACACAACGACCAGAGGACCGGTTGAACACGATCAAGAGGGCATCCCAAGTAGGCCCATTTGCTTACATGACTGTCCGCAGTATGCTCACGTTCTATAGGTGTACAATTACACCCAATCCCACTACGTGCAATCGCTGGGTCTCAATGTAGACACAGCGAGCTTCCCCATCACGACTCAGGCTCGTGTGCTTGACCCACCCAGGATGGTGTATTCTGGAAAGCAGGCCCAAGTTGTGTGTTACATCCCGTTCGGTGACTTGTGCGCATACTGACTATTTGAAGCAACCCCGTGGGGGTACTTGGAACATGTACGTGCCTACTATCGGGCCACTGTCCATTGTTTAACCATGAATTAGGATTGACAAGATGTTCATTCAAGCTCAACCTATCTTCGGCTGGATGCTAGTCATTCTGGAGACTCGTTTCTGGAACGATAACAACACGGCCATGATGTGGAAGGACTTTGTCAAAGGCGCGAAGGCAGTTGGTGTGTCGCGTTCACAGTGAATTTTGCTCTGGCTAAACCTTGGTTTTAGGCATCAGGTTCAATGTAGAAGAGCCACTGGTGGCGACGATCAATCCTCATTCTGTTGCATTGGCAAACCTAGGACAGGTTTGTGTTCGTTCTTTTCAATAGCATTCACTGACCAGACCTGTAGGCTATTGCGACTAGGGCTATGGATTTCAGGAAGAAGCATAACGCTATGCCTTCCCTTGTGGTTTGCATCCTGCCGGAGAACAACAACATTGACATCTATCGTGCTATCAAGAAGTGAGCCTCCATTTCCGTTTAGATTATCGGACGCTAATGCTCGTACTAGTTGGGGCGATATCAAGGTCTACTTTTTGTGCTTCTGGCCCGTGCTGGCACTCACGTAGCCTTCAGATGGGAGTTATTACCCAATGTCTCAAGCAGAAGAAAGCATCTGGCGCCAAGCCACAGTATTGGGCTAACGTCATGCTGAAGTAGGTCTCTTCTCATGGAAATATGTTATCTTTCACTTACGCCCATCTCTCAGGGTTAATGCAAAGTTGGGTGGCATCAACGCGGTACCCGATGCCTTGTCGGCTATTGCAGACACCGCCAATCCAACCATATTCATGGGTATGCATCCTGTTACTCTCCGAGACGTCTTCTTATACCTACCTCAGGCGCCGATGTAATGCATCCTGGCCCTGGAAGTGACAAACCTTCGTACGCTGCTGTTGTCGGCAGTTTGGACACGGCTGGGGCGCGCTACATGTCGCAAACCAACCTTCAGCCAGGCCGTATTGAGATGATTCAGGATCTTGAGGCCATGGCAACTGTCATTCTGGAGAATGCTCGCGAATATCGGTTGAAGGCGGAGCCCAACAAATCGAATACTCCATGGCGTCGTCTGGTTTTCTTCCGAGGTTAGAGTCCACTCTTTGACACTCCATCCCAAGTCTGACGTGTGTTTCCAGATGGTGTATCGGAGGGAGAATTTGCCCAAGTTCTTGAACAAGGTGCGCTTGGGTGTTAATATTGATCGCACGACGGTCTGGCTTATACGTCTATAGAGCTACCCATGCTCCAAGCCGCCGCGAGGAATGCGAAGTTGGATGTCAAAATCACGTTCGTCATTGTTGGAAAGAGGCACCATCTGCGGTGAGTTTGAATGGGGTCGCAAGCTCCGTTGTGACTTATTTTCGCGCGTCCAGCTTTTTTCCGACCACCAACAACGATGCGGACAGGAGTGGCAACCTCCCGCCGGGCACGGTCATTGACCGCGATATCATCAGCCCGCTTGAGTTTGATTACTATCTGCAAAGCCATGCCGGCCTCCTTGGAACAAGTCGCCCATCGCACTACATTGTTGTTCACGACGAAAACAGGTTCAGTGCGGACGCCATCCAAGCCATCTCGTATAAGCTATGCTACGTCTATGCTCGTGCAACGCGTTCTGTGTCCATCCCCGCGCCAGTATACTATGCGCACATTGTCTGCAGTCGCGCAGAGACACACTACGGTCCGGATGACGCTAGCCAGTATGCCCCCTCCGTTGCCGGCACATCGACGACGGACAAGAGCGCTGCTCGGCGCCAGGCTTTCGATTCGCATGCGCAGAGGTACCAGCGTGTCAACAAGAATCAAGCCACGAAGATGTACTTTATGGTAAGTCTACCTCCCTGCGTCTTCTGTGACTTTGTCTGACGCATTGAGCAGTAGTGAAGAAATGTGGATATACACAACCTATGCAGGACGAGAGGTGGGGGATCTGAGAACCTTTGGATTGCGTGCATACTATTTTGTAATTTTACCTTTGCCATACAATGATGAACCATTTGAACTATCGAAGCCATAGCGGGTTTCTGGGGGGTCTCAAGTCCAAGCTGGTTCACCAGAGCAGCTTGCATTTCATAGTAACATATCAGACTTGAACGGAATTGTGACTTCCCTTGTGCCCGTGATATTTTCAGTTCCCGCAAAGTGCGAGGTATCTCCAGACAGTTTATGTTCATTCAATCCACATCACCGCCAAATGCTAGATCAAGAGAGCAATAGTAAATTCAGAGTAATTACTGACGCGGGATGGACTTGGGCTGCCAGCTATACATCTTTGGTGCAGCAGTATTATACGACTTATAAGCCCCGCGCGTTCCAGTGAGCGTCTCGGTCCATTCCTGGCATTATGTGAGCGAGCCGTGCAATTGAGCTTTCGGGTGGTACGCACGACTTTCCACGGAGGGGTCGAGGCCTGCATGACTTTGTCATTGTCGGGAGAGTCTTTGCGGATGTGTTGCAACCAAGAGTGCCATTCCGGTGGGACTTGAGATGCGTGGTATTCATGCTTGTGAGAGCGTCAACATCCGGACGGTCAATGGAATGTAGGCTACGGGCACACCTGTGCAAGATCTACCCAGCGCTGACGGCCTGGGTGCGGCGGTCAGTATAAATCCATTATGCATGCCCGTAGTATCCACACACCAGGGACTTCCTCCTCTGAGTTCCTGTTCTCGAAGTAACGGTTTCCGAATCTGCACGACCGTTAGCCTACGGGAGGCACTCGATTTTGTGTTTTGCGCCGTACTGGTCGATGCCAATGTATGTACCGGACTTGGCGTCGCCGATGTATTGCATTTGGCGCCACCACTCCTTGAGGCCGACGCGGCGGGCGCTACGAATTGTGCGCCAGAGAGAGACCATTGATGATGATGACGGTTTAGAGTAAGAGGGATCGGCAACTCCCGCAGTGATGTTCGACTTGGACATTGACAATGGCCGCCTTGCAAACCATTGACGATGAGTACACGCCTGAGGACGTCTTCATTTATACAAAGAAAGGCGCGACGCAAAGTCCACGTATGCTAGCTATCGCTGGTCACTTGAAAACGCTCTGATTTACGCGACCCAGAACATGTAACTATCATCAACGTTGACCGGGAGAACAACGAATTCGTCGTCCAGACCTTTGACAGGAAGATAACGCGATACGCCTCCCCAGATGAACTCGTACGCATCGACAATCCCGCCGCGCTCACGATGCTACGCAAGCCAAAAGAAGAGGAAGCAGCGGACGAAATTGACCATATTCCGGAAGAAGAGGAAGAAACATCTGTTATTACGTCCACTACGCATATGAAGGTTGAGCGCATTGTATATGGCCAATATCTTCTAAAGACATGGTATGTGTTTTGCCAGTGGCTTGACTTTTCCTGAGCTTGTTAGGTACTACTCTCCATACCCAATACCAGCGCGCGAAGGCAAAGACCTCGAACCGGATGACCCAGGCAGAGTGATTGTCAAGACCGAGGATGGCCTCAACCGCATCGAAGAGCCGTTTATTCTGTGGATATGCCACCAGTGCTTCAAGTACATGTCACTTGAAGCATTCCAGGATCACATCGTACGTTGTCCTTTGCATTTTGGCACGGCCCTTCACAGTCCTGCAGAAAATATGCCCGCATACAAAGCCGCCAGGCAGGAAGGTCTATCAAAATGGTGGAGTATCTATGTACGAGGTCGACGGCTTTCAAAACAAGGTTGGCATGCATGCATTCGAGTGGTAAAGTAGAATGTCTGACCCCTTCCCAGGTGTACTGCCAGTGTTTGTGTCTGCTCTGCAAGTGCTTCATTGACATCAAGACTCTCTACTTTGACTGCGAGTCTTGTATGCATGCACTTGTCCTCTGCGCGCGTCTGTTAACCTTCGCCAGTCCTATTTTATGTTATGACCCTGGTAGATGAAGAAACTGGAGAGGAGCAGGTTATAGGTTACTTCTCAAAGGTCAGGCGTCTTGATGGTTTCCTTTCTTTTGATTCTTATGTTCGTGCAGGAGCGCTTCTCCTTCAATTCACACAATCTAGCATGTATCATCGTACTTCCGCCATGGCAAAAGAGAGGCTTCGGGATGCTCATGATAGAATTCAGTTCGCACCCTCGTCGTCCTTCTGCACAACATCTTCTTATCTAGATTCAGGCTATTACCTGTCTCGCAAACAAGGAATGATTGGCGGCCCCGAAGGGCCACTTTCTGACCTTGGCCTTATTGGCTACTACTCATACTGGGTCAGTAGTATCATCCGCTTCTTGCGACAGCAAATTTCCGTCCCACTTCCCAAGGACAACCTCGAAACTTCGCATCCATTTAGTTACCTCAAGAAGCCCAGACACCCAGTGGTGCCATATCCCGCCAACCCGGACGACGCCAGTTCGAGCTCTGCCAACGAAGACGAAGAGGATGAAAGCGACCATGAACTTCCTGCCCCGGTAATCAAGAGAAGATACTACCACAGCATGATGCCTAATGGCGAGGTGCGCGTCGGGGTGACGGCCCGCTTCACCATGAAAGATATCGTTCAAGCCACTGGCATCCGCCCACGAGAGGTGGCATTCGTTCTTCACCAATTGGGGCTTAGTCGCATGGAGGCGCAGATGCAGGCAGATGCCGACGACGTAGTCATCATTTTGAGCCGGGAGGCCATCGAGTCTGTTGCAGCAGCATGTAGAATGAAGGAGCCCAGGTTCAGCGAGAAGCACCTTATACCGTAACTCGCGCAACGCCTGGCTCTTTCCTGTACGTTTTCAGTCATTGTATTCTTTTTGTTCAGCTATGCTTCATATGTTACTTTCTTGATGCTGTCCAGAGGTCTACGGGAAGCTTGGACTTGCTTCATACAGCAATCTCTCATTCCTGCAGCGTCTCGTGTGATGAGAACGGGCGCTCAGACGGGCTACCGTGTTTGGGAACTGGGGTGGGATATCGCGGGCAAACTCCGGAAGGCTTCGTTGCACGAGCTACGATGTCAACGGCGCCTGCATCGGGACCCCGTATGGACGTCGGGCTCAGTAGATGTCGAGGAACTTCAAGCTTCTTGCTCCTCTGCAGCGACCACTGCGGATTTTGACATGGCGCTCGACCAACCACAAACGGAGTGAGGGGAGCAGGGGAATTGTCCTTGTGCTACCAGCCGACCCGTGGTCACTCGGAAGCCCATCAGTCCCTTCTGAATTTGAATTCCCCGGATTCGAGGAACTTGGCTGAGGAGACAGAATCCGACCAAGTTCTCATCCTGAGTAGTTGAGTCCCCAAGGAAAGCATATTTGCTGCGCAATAATGTGGGGGCGCGCTGGTAAAATATTGTGCAACTGGCCCTCTAGTGGTAGCGCCGTCGGGATTCTGTGCAGGCACACACACTCTAAACCTGCGCTAAAACTGAGAAACGCAATATTCGACACGTGCTTCCGTTTGTGATTTGACCTCCAGTTTGCCGCGAATTATTATGTGAGTGATGCCTTCTGTGTTATTACTGCACCTCAAGGAGAAGGCTCGGAGGTACAAATGGGGGAAGATGCAGTTACGGGAAAAGTTCAAGCTTGAGTTGGGAGATGGCAGCTAACTTGTACTTTCGTCGCAACTGCTTGATTCTTCGAAGAGCCGAAGGGGAAGGAGAACATGTGACGAGGCGAGAACCGCCAGATGCTTGCCTGAAACGGTAGGTGATCGATTTACCCCAGGATTTACGTCACGCGCTACTTGTTGTAACTCATTTCACTAGCCAACCGGGCCTCGCGGAAATAATTCGAAGAATCCATATAAGAGGTGAGTTCCTCCCTCCAGCTGGCTTCTTCCTTTTTCTTTTCTCTACTATCCTCTCTTTTTCTTTTCCCGTTCGTCCGACGGATCGCTGCACTGGTCGACGAGACATTTCGACGCTCCTGATCTCACTTGCGAGGGGCTAGCTTATAAGCCAGAACGCCAAATTTCTCCAACGATGCTTTCTACTGCCATCATGACTCCCCCTCGCCCTGCCTTTCTGGAGGACCGCGCCTCGGCGAAATCCCGTTCTTCCCTCGCTTCACTTGGATCCAAAGCACGCAGAGGCGTCCTTTTCCCACTCACAGCGTTCAGCAACAAATCCAGCAAGGCAAAGGCGACGACAACAGAGCCCATTGCTACGCTACCTACAGGACCTACATCAGTCGCCCTTGCGCAACCTATAGCGACCACCCAACCAGTGTGCGTGGCTGAACCTTGTGACTTGGGAACCATCCGACTGATTATACCGCGTACCTCACAGGCCTCCACCTCCACGAATCTCGTCGTCTGAAAAGCCGACGAGCGCCCTTCCTTCTTCTCCGTATGTAACCTCTCAGACTTGTCTCTGTTCTGTCTCTGATGCGCCGCAGCCGCACTCCCACTGGTCTCAGACCATCTCCATCGCAGAAGATTCTCAAGCGCGTCTCCTCGGTCTTTACCAAGACACAAGCCCCTACAGACCAACCAGCCGTTGTCTCTAATGCTCGACGGGTCGCAGCACTGCGCCAAGCCGGCCTCCTGCCCAACAAGGATCTCAGCCAGCTCGAGCTCGAGCAGGATGCCTTGATAGCTCCTAAACAGCCACAACCATTGGATGAAGAATCAGAGGCTGCGCGCATCAAACAAGACTGGGAAGCGCGCAACTGCGGTACCCTCGTGGTATCCCAGGGACCGGCAGAGGACAGAATGGCGACTTTCAAGTTTGGTGGAGCTCCGTCGGCCTCGACGACGACAAACATCCCGTCTGCGCCTGAAGACGTTTCTTCGACACAGCCGGCAAGCGCTGTACCTCGGCGGGTCATTCCTCCACCGCTCAAGTTGCATCCAGCGACACCTGGAAGTTCGTTGTCACACATTGCGCCTTACCCCCATCCATCTTCCGACGCAATAGAAGACTCTCTGCTAGCATCTGACACCATACCAGCGACTTCTTCGCCCAGATTGGTGCCTCTACCATTGTCTCCGACAGCGAGCACCGAGGCCCTCTCGCCATTGGCCGAGCATCCTTCAGACGATGCACACGGCTCCTCCGAGTCCCTCTCTGCTGACTTGGCCGACAGTTGCCAATGGCCCAAGGGACGAGATCGCGCGGCGACACTCACCTCACAGCTGTCGACGTCGGATTGCGCCCCATCCTCTGTATACGCATCTTCCTACACCCTCACTGTGAACACATCGGAGTCGACTGGCAGCCTCAACAAGACCAAGTCACCGAAAGCGTGGGCAACAGAGTTCCCACACGACATTACTGCCATCAAAGAAGTGCAGGAGGGCCAAGGGACACCAGAATTGGAAGAGGAGAATCCGACCAAGTTCATCGAGCATGATTTGGCGCCCATCGCACTGCCCGTGCCCAGACGGCGGCAGACCGAGGGAGGAGACAAGTCTGAGCGGAGGCGCTCGGCACTGTTCAACCTGAAGCGCTCTGTTGTCGGCTCATTGTATCGATCCAGTTCGAAGAGCTCCCCCCAGCCGGCCATCAAGCGGGCACCGTCAACGCGAGTGCCCATTAGCCCGACGATGCATAACCACATCACTATCGTTCAACAGGCTAGCGGGATTCAGGATGAGGAAACGCGTAGAATGACAGAACTGGCATACCTCTGACTTGGCTGTTTAGATATTGCTTGCTTTCTTTGGGTCTTCCGCACTACTGTTGGACGCATTCACTTCGCTTTGTTATACGTCATCGTTCCGTAATCCAGTCGTTTAGTTTCAAAATTTATTCTTTTGTACTTTCCAACGAGAATTGGAGGGATCGTTGGGTTCATAGGAGGTACCAGTGTGAAAGCCAACTGGCCAGAAAGATACAGTTTGCTCGACATGAATGTCCTTCAGAATGGGTACGGTTTTTCATCTCCCACTTCGTCCCCCTTCTCCGCGACAACACTGTCCAGGTATTTCAACAGCTCTGCGGAATACAGCCTTGCACCCTTATAATCATGAACATCCTGTGTCCAGCTACGCACAGCGCTTGCCAGACGCTTCGCCACCCCCGCCTCATCTGCGAGGTCTTCGACATTGTACAAGTACGTCCGAATACCAAACGCGACGACACCGGTGAGAGGGAGGCGACGCACGGACTGGCGCTCGCTGCGCAAACGGAGCGTTTCCGGGGACACGAGGGGTCTGGCTGGCGTTTTGTGTCGCTCGCCGTCGCCGAAGCTGTCTTCGTCACCATGGTGCAGGGTCGCCCACGCCAGATCCTCTGGGTCCACGTCGTCTCGGGCAGAGCTTGAAGGTCGGGTGACTTGGAAGCCGTAGTTGTTGCGCGTAGCAGGCTTGTCGACGGGGATGCGTTTGAAGAATCGGGACATTCCTACTTCCAATTTTTCCTTGTCTGTATGAGAGAGTGAGAATTCGAGTCGAGCTATGAGGATGGGAGGCGACGAACATTGTGGGACGCGCGCCTCGTTGTGGAGGTCGTCGAGAGCCATGCCGATTTTGTCTTTGAGGCGCCATGACCCAGGGACTAGAATGGCGCCCCCCTGGACATAGTATCGTTCATCAGCGCCTTCGACGAGGAGCGCCCAGTCATCCTGGGAGCTACTCATCCTGTCAGTATGTAGTTGTGTCCAAATGTGATCATAACCCACATGAGTGCAATCACTTCAAGAGCTTTTCGAGCCTCATCCTCTGTCACAGTTCGTAATTTTCCTTCAACGACCAAGGGAGGCGGCAGCGCGTATCGCGGTTGATGTGGGAGATTGAGTTGGATGTACTCGGCATATCCCAACTTTTCGTTTAGCGTCACTGCAAACATATCGGGGTGACGGGCATGTAAGAAGTGAACCATCTCGTGCAGAAGCTCAATCACTGGACCGAGCAAAATCATTAGTACAATGAATAGTGAGCCTATTGGATTTACCAACCTCCAGAATAAGCAGACCCAACACGCGGGGAAGAATCAGGTTCAAGCAATATGAGGTCCTTGGCCTTTGTCTTGACGCGAAACTCGCGGATGGCGTAGTATTTATCAAAGTCTCTGTCCACCTGATATAGCGTCGGTCCAACCGCCGTTCAGCATACAAGAGAGAACATACCTCAATCCAGTCTTCCCAGACCATGGGACGAAGCGATAGTGTCACACTACAGTAGTCGAGGTCAGCCATTTGGGTATGTGAACGGCATGAATGAAAGCGCACTGATAATGGGGTTTAAATGGCCGGTACGCTCTGGGCGCGATGTCCTTGACATCTACAGGACATCGGGAGAGGCTTGGATAGGTAAACGCATGAGGAGCGGTGGCTGGCTGATGAGTCAGAGATTATCAGAATGAATACGTCCAAATACTACTTTTTGGATCCAGTCCTCTGTCTTGGGACTGAAGTGAGCGACCGTACACCAATGCTAGACGCACAAGCACAACGAGCCCTAAAGCAAGGAAGTGCCAGTGCTGTGAGACCCAGTCGAGAAGTGGTATATCGAGTGATTGGTCCATGGTGCTCTTGGAAGTCGAAGTCAAAGATAGGAAAGAAGTTCAGCAATTGCCCACTCAATCCACTCCGGCGCGGCGATGGCCTTATCTTGTATTTCGAACTCTTGATCTCATGATCACGCATAAAGACAGATAACATGGATGGACATGAAGAGGCATACGCTGGAGAGCATACAAGGTTTTGGGCATGTATATAACGAGGAGCAGGAGTAGCGATACATAAGTTTACACCTCCTTGACCTTGACGGTACCGCGGAGAAGACCAGTCTGCAGAGGACATAAATGCATCGTCTGGATGTATTGCCAGAAAAACGTACCCTCCTCGCGGCAATGAGACCGACTTTCTGTCCAGGAACGGCGGAGCGGGCGATGGTGGACGCCTTTCCGATATGCTGGTGGTTACCACCACCGTGGGGATGGTCAACCGGGTTCATAGCCACACCACGAGTGCGGGGCCAGTTGTAGCGTTTGGCCTTGAACTTGTGGAACGCACGGCCAGCCTTAAGGAGGGGCTTGTCGATACGTCCACCACCGGCGACGATGCCGACAGTCGCGCGCGCGGATCCAGAGATGGTCTTTTTCGAGCCGGAAGGCAGTCTTATGCGGGTCTTGTTGTCATCCGGGGAGTGGCCAATAACGGTGGCATAGTTGCCAGATGTGCGAGCGAGGACACCACGGTCGCCAACCTTCTCCTCGACGTTGCAAACAATGGTACCCTCAGGGCACTGGGCGATGGGGAGGACGTTGCCGACGTTGAGAGCTGCCTTCTTGCCGCAGTAGACGAAACCACCGGTGTGCATGCCCTCGGTGGCGATGAAGGTCTCCTTGCGGAGCTTGTAACGGTACGGGTCACGGAAGACAACACGGGCGAGGGGAGCACCACTATCCTGCTATCAGCATGAATGCAAATCGCTTCGCACTTCCACGCACCGGCCAGAGTCGTGGATAATCTCCTTCACAATTCCACGGATGTATCCATTGCGCTCAGCGAAGTCGAGAGCGCGGAGCTTGGCCGGCGCCTTGTTGAGATGGGTGTGCGCCTTGAACTATTGGAGAGTTAATTCCCTCCCTCCAACCCTGGGTGAAATCGTCCATACGATAGCGTGCGAGCGCCTCTGTGCCCTGATAACCCGACCCATTGTATATTCTGGAAGAGGATATTAGCGCCTGTGAAAAATCTTGCCCCGCGTCATCCAGTCTATCCCAACGCCATCCAGCTCAAACTGGACGCAAGCGAGTGCGGCTTTTTCGTAGATGGGTTCAGGAAGTGCATGGTGATTGTCTGGGACGGCGGCGGGGCGTGTAGCAGCATTACTCACAGTCTTGAAAAAAGAGTGCAAGCACCAAGTCGTTGAGATCTGTCCTGTTCTGGGACCCCCGATCGGGCCGATGCTCCGAGGAACACTCGCCACATAGACCAAAGCTTTCCCAGCTCCCACTGGAATTTATCTAACGTTTTGCAGAACTGGGACAAGGATGAACGCGCTCGTTGAAAGTTTATACCAAGCTGAAGTGGCCTTGCTGGAATAGAGACTTCCTCAGATTACAATTTGTTGGAAACGTTCTTTAATACTACTTCAACGCAGGCGTGTACGCCCAGTTAACACATCTCTATATCAACCAATTTCTTTCGTTCCCGATACTACCAGTGTCCAGGGTTTGAACGGTTGTTTCAAGGATACCAGAAGCAAAACGAAGTGCTACTACGACTTCAACTAGTGACACTATAGACATCCACCAAGCGAAGTGCAAGTGTTTCTTGTAAACCCGCAATTAAAACATCATGAACCCTAGCAGGTTCCATGATTGGCGACGTTGGGGGCGTCGGCAATGACTGGGCAGAGCGCGGTACTTACAGTGCAAGGCACACGGTCGACATTGTTTATAGGTAGCGGTTTACTGAGTATTAGGGACAATCAATCCTGTTGTTCTTTCTCGGTTATTGTCTCCATTCTTATACCTGAATCGCTCGAGGGCAGGAGAGGTGTCTAAGACTTGAGTCCCTCAACTTTCAAGCTGGGGCGTTCCTTTGTGATGACAACGCGTCCCGGCATCGCGTGGTTACGATCGTTCCTAGCCCCCGCGATCCCGGATTCTTGCCTTACTTACTCCCATCATCTTCGCCTGCACCGCACACCCACATTCTTTTCAAACTACAGTCTTTTCGTTCAAAGCTCGATATTCTTTACCTCTCAACATTGGTGAAGGAAACTGAGCTTACCGTCAACCTCAACTACGTCGACAATCTTCTACACCTACCACCTCTTCCTACACATCAATATGGCTCGCACTGGTGCGCAATCTGCATCATAAGATTCGATTATAGGCTGATGTGTTTGTAGGAACTCGCAGGCTTCCCCAGCTCACCCGCCTGGACTACACACTAATCCCTGCTCCTCTCGGTAAGCTCTATTGCATCCACCACCATTCCCGACGTCTCACCGACGACCGTTTCAGACCTCTCTCTGCCCACTTTGACTGAAAAGGCGGACCTGCCGGCGATTATCGTAACACCATCGTCTCCACGCTTTCCACAGGACTTCTCCATCGCGTTCTTATGCGAACCGGCGAAGCCATCCTTACTCGAGCGCGCACTCTCATACACGCCGTCGTTCAAAGCTCGCACGGTGGTCTTCCTGTTTTTGTCGCTCTTTATCCTCCTCGCCCACGTTGCAACCCATTCGCTCGCGTCCCGTCGTCCATTCCTGGAGATGCACGTGCCGGCAACTGATGCAGGTACTGAATCGGTATGGAGGTCCTGGTTCGGCATGCAGTCTTGGTTGGGAGGCGATTTCGTGGAGGATAGGCGGGATGCGCTTGATTTTGTCATTACCAAGGCGTAAGGCGGGGAAAGTCGAACGAGGCTCCTTCTTTCGTGCCGCGCATATCATGCTGTGCTACCCACCACTATAGATTAGGACCGGGTTTGTGTTAAGCTATATATTCTTGCTTTCTGGCTTGTATTCGGGTAGATACTAGCTTCAATTGGACCATTGCAATCATGACTGCTGTAGAAAGGTCGGGAGTGGACGTTCGGACGACAATCAGAAAGTTGACCTGGATTTTATTGCTTCGCTTGCAAATCACAAAAGTACCTGGTATATGTATGGACTACCGTCCGCCGCGAAGCAACTCGAGTCAGAGATGGAATAGAACGCGTATAGTATATGCATTAAATACAGGAGGAAAGAATCGAATCCAAAATCGAACATGGTCTTCATTGATTCCAGTTGAAGTCGCCTAGGTCGCCACCCATACTTGACAAGTCCATGCCCCCTCCACCAGGACTCTGCTGTGACCGTCCCCCTCCAAGTACACCCATACCGTCGTTGAAACCAAGATCACCATTGCTCCATCCAGTGGGTGAGGATGCGCCCATCGCGCTGGACGGACGACCGGGCATCCCGAAGCCACCAGGGCCGCCACCCATACTTCCACCCATTCCACCCAGACCGTTGATGCCTCCCATGCCGCCGCCCACGCCACCGCCGAGGCCGCCACCACCCATACCATTGCCCATGGCTCCGCTCATTCCGCCGCCAACGCCGCCGCCAATTCCTCCACCAATTCCACCACCACCAAATTGACTGGGTAAACCTGGATTCGGGCCGCCCCGTTGCATCATCATCCTCTGCATCTCTTCCGGATTGGCAGAGTTCCTCACACGGGGCGTCATGGGCGATGGCGCACCATCCGAAGGACTTCTCGTACTCCTTGCAATGCCCGGAAGTCCAGCGTTAGACCTCAAAGCCGCAAACTCAGGCGCCGCTCCTGGCGACATGGCCGGACTCTGCTGTCCACCATTCGCAGCCATTCGCTGGCGTTCCTGCTCCATCCTCATCCTTTCTTGCTGCTGCAAAAGCAGTTGCTGCTGTTGAGGGTTCAAACCGCTGCGTGCCTGGGCTTGTTGCATCATCATCATCTGGCGCTGTTGATTCATGGCGCTCATTCCCCCTCCAGGGCTGCCTGGCATCATGCCTGATATTGACGGCGAGCCCATTCCTGCGCCCGCGGCTCCGCCCATGTTGCCACTAAGACCGCCTGCACTGAGGTTATCGCCACCCATTTGTGCGCGCTGCTGCATTTGTTGTTGACGTAGATTCTGCGATAAAATGTGAAGCTGCCAATTATCAAAGAACAAGCGAGTCTCACTATAAATTGAACAATTTTCGTTAGTTGTTGCGCGACGGGAAGAGTTTGCAGGTTCGGCACGTTGCTCAGGACTTGTTGCATGAACGGATGATTAGGATTTTGGGACATTTGCCAGGCCTGTTGGTAGATAGGTGGCGCATTCGCTAGCTGTGAAGGAAGGCCGCGCGGAGGCATTCCATTGCCTGTCCCCATCCCAGCCGGTCCGCCTGGAGCACCACCTGGGCCAGCGCCCGAGGCAGGGGACATTTGGCGCTGTTGCTGTTGCATCTGGGCAGCACGCAACTGAGCGGCACGCGTACGCTCACGCATAGCGTCCGCATTTCCAGCGTTTGATGACCCAGGATCTAGCACTGGTGTGGATGACGAGGGAGGGTGGCCATTCGACAGACCATCACGGTTCATCCCAGGGACAGGTGGTGGCATCATCTTGGTTTCGCCTGTATGTCGACGCTTGTGCAAGGGCATGTCCGACATGTCTTCAGTCCGCTCGCGCTTGTGGCCGTTGTTGAAGCTAGGCATCACGAGTTGATGTTGTTGGTGGCGAGCGATAATTCGTGCGAAACGTTGTGCCAATTCAGAGTACATATTTTGTATGCGCACTGAAGAAGGGGAGTCGTGAATGATTTGTGGTGGTTCCATGATGGGAACGGGTCCTCCGCTTGGGTTCTAAGAAGAATAAATAAGATATTCTCGTGAGGGTACGCGTACGCGCGACCGGCAAGAACGAGCGGCATACAAGCACTTACCGCTTGTCTTTGATTTGCGACACTTGCTAGCCATGTAAGGTTTGACTGGAGACGCGAGGAATAGCTGCGAACGCGCTCAGTACCGTCATACAAATGGAGATGATAGGCGCATCCCGCGATGGTAGAAAGTAGGACGCTGGCGCCTTCACTGCCGCATCATAAAAAAGTTGCTTACCTTGCATATCGAGGCTCGGCCAACGCTACACCTTGCGCCTGGAAGTCCATGCATACCCTATGAGCAGAATGAGTGGCAGTCGTTACGCGGCGAGAATAGGCGTACTTGAGCAGTTCAGAGTTGAGTTCAAGGATGAGGACAATTTTTGGGTCGGGTGAAGCTGATGTGGATCCCGCACGGGATAAAGTAGGGGATTTGATGTCGAGGGAGGGTGTTGGCTGACTGGCCGGCGAGGACGGGACCTGTTTAGGTTCTGTGTCTTCCTCTTTCACGTTGCTTGGCTCTTCGTCATCGTCTGGTGGCGGAGATAACTCGCTCAGAGGCGTTGACTGCCGCGACGATGCGTCCTTGGCTAGCGCTGCCGGCGACGTGGCCGAGGGTGAATTCGTTGTGGTGGACACGGCTGAAGGTCGGTGTGTGGGAGAGTGCCGCTGGGATGTACTGGGTCTGTACTGGTGTTCTTGATCACCAGACCACGCATGTATGTTGTTATGGTCGGATGGGTGATTCGCCTGGTGTGGGGACGGAGGAGACGAGTGTTGATTGTGATCGAAATGGATCATTGGCCAGGAAAAGAGGATTCAGTATGCGGCCACCACAGGCGTTGTACGTGCTCGGCTCGTTTTTCGAATGGTCTCTGCCCAATGTTTGCTCCTGGTCACCTGTTTGGCACGCTGGCGCTTCCCCTGGGGCTCTCCGACGGACTGTGACCTGCCTGTGTCTGAGTTCAGAAAACGGCGGCACGGCGGGGAAAACGGCGCGTACCCTATTGAAATGGGCTCGAAACCTGTTTGTGGTTTTCGTAACGCGATAATATTCTTCGATGGAACTCTCCGCACACTTGTGCAGTGCGAACGGCCGTTGGCTTGGTGGATAAACTCAAAGGGGTTGTGTAACCGTGCCTAGCCCGATGACTCAGCATTGGCGCCGAGCGCCCACGCTTGATGTTGCCACAGGCGACGTCGAACAGGGAGGCGGACCGACAAACAGTCCGCTATCCAAAGCGCCTGCACAAGGTCCCATTCGGCCTACTCACCATGATTCCTTCCTCCGTTTCCGGAAACAAAGTCGAGATCGGGCTTCCCTTCGGTCATTTTGGGATCGTGTGGCATGCCAGTGAATCTGAGTGAATGTGGCTGGCAAATGGTAGGAAAGGAACCACCGTAATGGTCTCAGGGGGGACATGCCGACGCAATGCGGAGTCTTCCTGTGGGGTCCTGGACTGGTGGCCCCAATTTGAACCAGACTTTGCCGTTCCACATCTATCCACCTGGTCGCTCCCATACAATTCCCGTTTGCATGCTTTTTAGAAGAAATATCACCAAAAGCTGGATACTCGAAGGGAATGTCTTGTTCTCTGGTAACGGAAACTCAGGTGCAACCGCTCCCCCAATGCGCATCTCCTCCCGACTGTTCGGCTATTCTGCCATCCCGGCGACTCTTGAGTTTCCCACAGGTTCATTACAGTCGACTACTGTCTTCAGAGTACACGATACATACAGGACCCTTCCGCTCTCTTTGTCACAACTCGGCATCCCATACCAAAGCATCGTTACACGAGGTGAGGCATGCTCTACAGACTGAAGTCCTTGTGACAATGCTGTTCAATGACAGTTCAGAACTTCTTCATCCCAAACACTGTGAGTGATTGCCGTTGGCCTGACTTTCTCCAGGATATTGTGCTAATGCGTCTAGTACCAAGTGGGCCATGGCTGCTTGCGATTCATCATCGCTATTCAAGCTTGAAGCCCGGCCAGCTTTAAGCATCATCGGGTCTTCTGTGGGAAGCCCGCCTTTTTGGATTAGCTTTTTGAGCAGTCGGAAGCTTGAGCTATTCGGGTTCGCGATTGAGGACTTCCCCCGCCTATTCATTAGCCAAGGCCTCCCGCACAATCAATACTAGTATTACCATTCCAGAATCACGACGGCTTCGGTTCTCCCCCATAAGTTGTCTAAGCCTCGCGCATTCCGCTGAGGGATAACCTGCGCTAGAGGCTCCGTCTCGTTGAATCAAGGCAGCTTTCACCAACAAAATACGTACTGAAATGAGAAATTGGAAAGCACTTCACTTCGAAGACTTCTCTACTAGATCTAGATGCCTTCATCAGTACATTATGAGGCTTCTCGGCATGGGTTTAGGGTACAATGCCTTGCTGGTGGTCGCGAATCAACATTACTTTGAGTTATCATTCCATAAAAGCGGGGGGATTTTTTGTGAAGGATGGTCTGGTCACTGAAGGTTTATTCCATCGTTTATATCCCTACAACTTGGGTCTAAATTACAGGGTACTGTCCACTTCCTTATGCTTCTAGGATTAAAACGAGCATATCACATTGGCGGAGATGAGTAGACAATGCTAGACAAAGGAAGGCTATGGGGTTCTCGTTAGTGTTAGTCGAGTGCCACTGGACGCTCAGTTCGATGTAGGTTTATAACTCCGACAGTGATCAGATCATGTTCCCCATTCCCATCTTGTTCAGTCTCCCTGACCGACCCTTGTCCACATGCCCTCACTGTAATACGCGAGGAACGTGGCCAAATCATTTTGCTTTCGCGCACTTCTTGGCTGTACCATGGACGACGGATCATTAGGCTATTACAACGCCGGCGCTCCTCCAGGACCTTCGCATCCCCAATACGCGTATAGCACACAGCAAGGGTATCTACCACAATTTGAAGGCCAGCAATATGCTCCGCATCAGGAAGATGGAGGTCTCCGGTACCGTGGGTGCAACGTCCCGACGCTTGGCACCACTGTGTTCATAGCATTCATACAGCATTCAACTCCGTTTATCCAGAGGTGTTTACTTGTAAGCCATGAGAGTGCATCTTTGACAAATTCACCGACGTCGCTCAAGTCCCCCCTCCTGCTGCCCATGCCCCTCCTCAACAGTCCGCGCATGAAGCACTTATACCCGTCGCTCAGCCACCAGTCTACTACCCTTCTGCACCGCCCGTCAATGCATCACATGCCATATATCCCGCAGCGGTCAACGTAGGCGATAAACGACAGCATCCCTCAGAAAGCATAGCATACCCACAGCCGGCGAGCAAAAGGGCGCGCAGAGATACAAGCTCTAATACCTCAGAGTCATTGTCACCTCAGTCGAGTTCTCAACAACCTCAGGTCGAGATGTCCATTCCATCGCCGCCCCAGCCTGCGCATCGCCCTGCCGGTGAGAGGCATCATATGCTCTTCGCTTCTTCACAATCACTGATACCGATCCTTAGCAAGAAGCAGTCCCAAAAGCAAGGCCAAAGACGCCGTTGGACTTGATAGCATCCCTAGGCGCGACCGCCTACAAGGCAGTTTTACCGTCGAGCTGCAGTCTTCGCGGTGTATGTCGACCAAGTATAGCAAGGCAAGCAGAGATATAACGAAATGTATCTCCTGCACGCGTCGTAAACTCGGTGATATTTGCCGCTTTCAAGGCGTCCGCTGCTTCATGCGGGACGAAAATGACAAAATTGCTGGTGTCTGCTTCACGAATCGTCCACATGGCGGCAAGCCTGTCAAATTCCCCACCGCTTGGAATGTGCCATTCACGGAAGAGCATAGACGGGTCACACAAGTCTGTCCGTTTGTCCGTTTGAATGTCTTCCGCTCTCATGCCATTGCAGTCCGTAGTAGCGCGCGCGCTCCTTCCAGTGTTGCAGAGAGAGCTGGAACATATTAAAGGTCATGACGATGTCGTTGCAAGACCAAGGGAAGTTGATTGTCGAGCGAGCTGCGGTGAGTTTAGACAGGAACTGTTTTCGCCATTATCTAATGTCCAGTAGACACCTGCATGACCTCTACGTTCTCAGAAACCTGGATGTGTCGCGCCTGTGGTCGAGAGGCATGCAAGGAGTGCTTCAAGCGCATTTGCGATCTTAGCTTCATCCGAAAAGATGCCTCTCCAGAAGAGAGGTCTCGATGGGAAGATGAGCGCAACAGTGTCCTGAACAGCAACCCAGTATTCCTGGATTGCTTGAAACGACAAGAACACAACGCCACTACATTCCGGCGCACAACTCGCTTCACGCTCCACGAACTCGAAACTGCTATTTCCGACATGCAAGCAGTCGTCAACAGAGAGCCACGGGCCAATGACCACACCCAGCAGACCTCCATACTCGACCCACTTGCCTCGATGACCTCAGCTCCCCATAGCAGCGATGCTGTCTCTTTCGTTGGTCCCTCTGAACTCTCCTCCGCTCACTCCTCCCCACTGTCCCCGCCTCCAGACGAAGAACAGGCTCCATTTGATGGACCTGTGTCCGTCCCACAACATGATACACCGCGCTTCACTCCTACCGAGCTCACGAGCGAAGAGTTCCGCAAGCATTGGAATTCGGGCACACCAATGATTGTCACTGGCATGAATGATCGTCTGAAGCTTGGCTGGTCACCGGATTTTTGTATCGAGCGCTACGGACTCTTCGAAGTCCGACTAGTAGATTGTCAAACAAATGATGAACGAGGGAAGATGAAAGTTGGAGATTTTTTCCGCCAGTTTGGTCGATATAGCGAGCGCAACTCGGATGTGCTCAAGCTGAAGGATTGGCCCCCCAGCGCAGATTTCAAGAGGATATTCCCAGAGCTGTTCAACGACTTTTCTGACGCTGTGCCATTGCCGGAATACGTTAGACGGGATGGAGTACTCAACTTGTTCTCGCACTTCCCCGAGAATGCATTGGCGCCGGATTTAGGTGGGCAACACTGTTATACTGACTGCCCGTCGAAGCTGACTTCTGAATGCAGGGCCAAAGATGTACAATGCTTTTGCAACGAGTACAACGGCGGGGAGTCTGGGTTCGACACGATTGCACATGGATATGGCCGACGCGCTGAACATTCTAACCTATGCTTCTGCTTCACCGGACGGTACGAAGGGCGGTGCCGTCTGGGACCTTTACAAACGCGAGGACGCGGATACTTTGCGCCAGTTTCTACGGGAAAAGGCCGCAACCAAGGTGATAGACCCTATACACAGTCAACTTTACTATGTGACGGAGGAATGGCGAGCAGAGCTGTATGAGAAATATGGTGTGAAGAGCTATCGAGTGACACAGCGTGTAGGAGAGGCAATTTTCATCCCCGCAGGCTGTGCTCATCAGGTGTGTTGTCTCTGGCCCATCTGTATCCTCTGCGCTAATGCCTACTGCCTTAGGTTGCAAACACCTCGGACTGCATGAAGGTTGCCATCGATTACGTCAGCCCAGAGAACATCAGCGCGTGCGAGAAGCTAACATCCGAATTCCGGAGACAGAACGTGAGGAAAGCGTGGAAGGACGATGTACTGCAGTTGAGAGTGATGATGTGGTATGCTTGGCAGTCGTGTTCAAGGCAGGACATGTCTATCCCTTGAAATTGAACGATTACATACTATTGTTTTTACCCGCTATGTGGACTAGGACACGGGAAGTCTGATGCTGATTTTTATGCTTTCCTCACGCTGTATATATCTAGTTGTCGATTATTGTATCGCATGCAGAAATCAAGAGAGGACTTGTCTGTCCTCCTAATATTTAATAATGACTGAATATGCGAAGTCGGACGTGCTGGGACAATGGGATCATGGCCTGAGGCCGTTGACACCATTTTGCGATGAAGTAGGACGTGAATTCCTTTCGAGTGTATATATGAGGCCCGAATACAAACAAAATTGAGATAAATGAACGCAGTAGATACTATAGTAGATAGTAGAGTACTTGAGGATCAAGGATTACACTCAGTCACTCAGAGGTCTGCCGTCTCGCGTTGGACAACGGTCACTGCTTTCTCTGAACGTGCCCGAAGGACATAAGGAAAGTGAGGTTGGTGGCTAATTGTGCCATCCGTGTTGCTATGTTGTGGTATGATTGGTTTGCCATCCTTCATGACGGGGAGAATGTCGAATACAGCAAGTGACATGGCAACAACAGCGTACACCGATGCCTCAGCAAGGTGCATGCCAGGGCAGATGCGTCGACCGAAGCCGAAGCAAGCATGGCGGGGATCCCTCTGGACCTCCTTGCCCGGAGAGGCGATGAAGCGAGTTGGGTCGAACACAAGAGGGTCGGGATACACTTCGGGATTGTGAAGCATTTGCCTAAATATTGAATCAACTTGTGATGAAGAGAAAAAGACGAAAGCTGCTTACCACAAGTTGGCAACAATGATGCTGCCCTTGGGTATGAAGTGCCCATGAACGACGCCATCTTCCATCGCGCGGTGAGGGACACCTAATGGTGCGACGTTGTGCCAGCGAAGAAGCTCCGTCACAAGTGCATGAACGTAGGGGAGGTGTTCACGGTCAGCATAGGTAGGAAGTCGCTCTCCACCAGTGACAGAATCTATCTCTGCTTGCGCTGTCTTCTGCACGTCTATCGCCGGGCAAATCAGCTTTAATGGGAAAGAGACCAGTGCCGCGTGAAGCACCTTGGTTTAGAAGCATGGCCAGGAAGAAGGCGTGCTCGGTAGAAACTGTAGTGTCCGCGCCAGCTGGAGGGTCAAATTTGAGAAATGGGGTCTTTGTCGTGGGAATTTGTCCATACCGCCGTACATCGAAGCCGCACAGTGCTTGATGTTCTCGATCTCAGCTGTGCTGTCATCTAGTTCAAGGGAAGTCGACACGAATGAGACTGGTGCAACGCCATCCGCCTAGAGAACATGTTCACAACGTCCGCGTTAGTAGGCATTGTGCCGAGTACGCACGATTAGTTGTGTCGCGAATTGGTAGGGTACATTGACCATGTCGTTAAAGTCATTTCTCCACTTGCGTGCTAGCGTCTGGAAGCCAGCGCCAGGTAACCATTCGGGTACGAACTTGAGTGCAGGCATAACATCGACGAGAAATTTCCCTGCAGGCCCATTAGTTAAGAAGTGATAAGTAGTAATGGGCGTACCAGCCACTGCAGCGTTGTTGAACCCCTCGGCGAGTATACGCTCAATCATGGTCACAAACCGGTCGTCCCTTTCCTCAACCGTGATTCCGTACGCGATATTGAGTATGATGGATCCAGCGAGCCTGCCAATGGGGCTAAGCTACGGCGAACAACGTTACAAGAGAATGGACGTACGTGCGTAGCTGAGGTTCCAACTCTGTCGGATGAGCAAGCATCCTGCGAACAAAGGCCTTCGCCTTCTGTTCTGCCATGGGGAGGTACTGCTTAAGTTGGGCAGGAGAACCCATGATGCGGGCGAAATGTTTCCTGAATGAACGGAACGTCTATTGCGATAGCAAAATGAGTTAACTTCCGTGACCCCAGAGGCATCCAGACGCACCGGACTGTAAGGCATGAGGACAAGTGTCTTCGCGTATCCGACGAGATTCCCCGCCATCTGCATTGGCGGTCTGTCCGAATACAAGTGGCTCACACGGTCGAATTCGCTTAGAATATCCCCATCGTTGATTATAACGATAGGCTGCCCGAGGAGTTTCACGCCAACGATGCCGCTTTCTGGCAAGGCTCAGTCGACCAATCAACACGACCGGAAATCAACGCACTGTATTCTCGTCCCCAGACAGCATAGGTAAGCCAATCCTGTCCATTCTTTGGCATGTCGAGGACATTCTACACATGACCTATAAGACGACTCTTCGCGGGGAATGAAGAAATCTGCCCACCCCGATGATGGGAAGACCTTTGGGACCAGGAGGATAAGGAGCGGACTGGGCTGGCTCAGAGCGCGTCCTGCGCAATCCATAGTAGAGGACGACAGACGTAAGGCCGAGGACGACTACAGTGGTAGAGGTCGACATCGTGGTCAGGGAAGGAAAATATGTCCGTCCCCTGGGCAGAATCCCATTTTTACACACGAGGATGGGATTAATAGAGACTCCAAATAGTTCCGTTCATTGAATAATGATTAATGGGGGTTCGAAAGTGATCGTGCTAAGTTGTATTTGGATTGTTCCCGGGACAATCTCTCGATTCTATGTTGTCAAGACGCGAAGTGACAACTGCTACGTTCACTCGTCACGGTCGATTTGCCCTTTGTATCAGTAGAGATTTCACGGTGGAGACTTCCTGGGCATGTGCACCGAGATACCAAGGGACGTATCTGTGTTCCAAGATTTTCTGGAATTCCTCATGGGGGCCGCCTCTGGAGTCGAACAGGTTGCAGCGCACTCAACGTCCGGCTTATCAGGTCCGACCAATAGAAACACGCGCCATGCCGTTCGTTGATCTCGGCACGCTGCTGACCACTTCCACCCTAGACGCGACAATGGTAGCCAAGGAGGAGACGCACTCCTCTATGCTCATGCCAGGCGTCACAGTATCCAAAGGAAACCATTCGTATATCGTTTCAGAGCCCATATTCCAGCTGGAATATTCTGTAATGATGTCAACCTCAAACGTTCTACTAACCCAACCGCCCTCCCGCTCCGCTGTGTTTGATTTCTTTTCTTAAAATTCTACCTCCGCTATCAGGTACCTGACCCTTCTACCTTTTCTGATGTTATAAGTACTGCTCCGTTTATGTCTATTTTCGCATCCCACGACATTTTCCCTTCTTCCATCTGTGCATTTGCTCTTGCTCGTCGCCAAGTTCATCTTCGACCATAGGTATGCTCCCGGCAACACTTCAACTCGCAGGCGAGCAAAATGCATTGGGCAATACGTGCGTGGGCCGTCACATCAGACAACAACTAGCTAACGGCCTCCGAGCATGGGCGCCATGCTCATCGGTGTCGTGCTAAGTGCTGCGTTGTGGGGAATGACGCTGCTGCAGACAGTGTACTATTTCAATAGTGCGGGCGCTGCATATAGAGCAACGAACGTTTCCTTCTCATGCCTCTCCCTTTGTTCTTAGGGTATCCCAATGACCCATGGTACCTTCGTGGATTTGTGAGTGCTATCTGAACGGCAATACCCTCGCTGAACATTCGCAGGTTTGGGTCACACTGTTTCTCGACACTGCGCACATGGGTTTTGTTACCCACGTCAGTGAGTAGATGCTTTCCATTGTCAACTTCATACCAAACTCAATTCCCTCGATCCAAGTTTATCACTACTTGATCGCGACATACTAGTATGTCTCCCAGTTCCTTACACTCACGCTCGCCTCTGAAAGACATTCAGTGACAAAACAGCGTTGACCAAGATAATATGGTCTGTCTGCTCACCCGAATTTCTGGATACGCGTTCTCACTTGCAGTCTAGGAGCGTTATTATCGAGGCATTGCCCACAGTATGTGATGCTTATGTGAGGTGCTACTCTGTTCACCGTGTCAATATCAGGGTGTGACCGCTACACTTGTCCAACTGTGAGTACCGTAAAGCCCTCGAGATATTCGATCATTGACAAGCAGTGCAGGTTCTTTGCGTATCGTGTCTGGCGTCGTATGTTCTAGCCACAAGCAACATATTCCGTCTCATCATATTCATTGAACAGTGAGTAACAAGAATTGGCTTTTGGTTCTCTCCATCGTTGTACTTGTCGTTGCGAACGTTGGTGAGTGTCTTTTCAGAACTACCACTGCCCGGACGTGCACTAACCACATCGGTCTAGTGGCGAGCGTTGTCTGGACAGTGCTTGCGATGCTACGGAGTACATACACAGAGCTCCTGGAACTCACAGTGCGCCTTTCCCGATTTTCCACTTTGGAGTAACCATTTTTCAATCAATTATAGCCGTTAACAATGACCATCAATGCTCTATCGGTGGGAATCGATGTTATCATATGCGTCAGCCTGTGTGTCCTCCTACAGAGGTCAAAAACCGGCTTCAAGAGGTATGTCTCTCCGGAACTTGAATCACCAAGGACAAATGTTAACAATTTTTATAGCACTGACACTATGATCACCAAACTCACCATCTTTTTTGTGAACACTGGACTGTGAGTGTTGCTCAGATATCCTTGAGCGTGCGCTGACGGATGTTCTGCTCAGTGTTACCACGTATGACAATTTTTGCGTCTTCTTTGCCAGAGATCTGACTCTTTTACTCCAGTATTTGTGCTTTAGCTGCACTATTTTCGGTATGCGCCCATGTTCCAGCGTCTGCCTCCCGCTAAATCACCTTACCTTTTAGCTCGTTGGCTCTCCGAATACACTACTCTACGCTCCGTTTTACTTCTGCATAGGCAGGTGTTATGTGACTTCGCTCCTAGGCTCACTAAATGGAAGAAGGATCATGAGAGGTAACATTGCCTCTGTCGACCACCAGGTCAGTAGCAACTGGCCTCGTCCATCCTCATGAATTGACATCGCCGCCAGATGATTTCTTTCCCCACCTCGTCTGGCTCGCGCCAGGCTACTGGCACCAATCGCAATGCCTTTGGCCAGAATATCTCGATTCGTGTAGACACAAAACACGAGACAGAATTCGATATCGGCGCTCAGACCGTCGCAGAGTTGGACTCTTCTTTGGTACAGTGCTTCCTCTGTTCCGCCCGACAGCTTTGACCAAATGTGGGTTGCAGGCAAAACAGACGGGCGGCGCCTCATGTGTCTAGTGTTTCTGTTCTGATGGGTAGGGCTCGGGAAGCATGGGGCGCATTGGTTGCACAACGGACCGCATGCTGCGCCGTGCACTAGCTCGGGGTGTTGAAAATGGATAGTCACCCGGAAAGGACTGTTTAGTGTGTGTATCATTGGTTTCCTCTCGCTCTCTGTATGTCCTTATTTCTTTACTCTAGCATCTCGTTGTTTTTCTTGTCCATCTTGCCCACCAAGGGAAACCTTGGTCGTTACGTCCACGAGCATACACTCTGCTACGGCAAGACACACAATTGTCATTCTTTTATTATTCTGTGATTGACGGTCATGCACGAATGTATACGACGCCATAGGCAGAGAATATACGAGATTTTTGACGCGAAAGATAGAGATATCATACATGGATGTCGAAGAGTGTGTACAGACCTTTGGGGTCCTGCCCGATTAATCATATAGCATGTAAGGGAAGGTTCATACAGAAAGATACTAGCACCCATTCTGGTATTGTAACTTTTACACGTTCTGACAGCTGGTTGTTTTCAGAGGATAACAAGCGGTGAGATTTGCCCAGCGTGGACGGACGCTTTCCATCATAGGGAAGAGGCGAACCTTGGCTCCATGGCCCCCATTCAATCTACCATTCGGTGGGGTAAAAGTCGGCATATTGATACTTTTCTCTGACTTGCTCGAGGAGGTACCAAGCCGGCGTGGCGTAGGTGATGTGGTTCCCAGTCGTCTGGCCTGCATTACGGCCGCTGTGGAGCTGGCCGACCATGCGAGCCCCTCCACCGTGCAAGTGCCAGGCCAAAGAGCCTGAGTCGCCCTTCTTAGAGAAGGGTGAGGCCCGGCCGGCATTGTAGATTGCAAGCTCGCGCGACACAATGCCAGCCTCGTTCTCGAGGAAGGAAACGAGCCCAGCGTAGCGCCCAACCGTCAGACCGGTGGTACTGCCGTCCTTTCCCACCATGAGGCAATGTTGGCCTTCGGCATCGAATTCGGTTGGATGGGCGAGGTCGTCCTCAGTCGCGCAGTCGACGATGCGGAGCTTCCCCTCATCTGGGAATCTGAACGTGGTCTGACCACCGGGCTGGAACATGGAGATGAATACTTGGGGAGTATAGATAGAACCTGAACAAAGGAAGCGTTGGTCAGAGAGAGGAAGAAGAAGTGACAAGTTAAAAAGCACGCAACCGAGGTCGACAACGTTGCCCTCAAACGCGGGCCTGACCTTTGCCTCGTCAGCAACAAACACGCCCCAGTCAGACGTGTAGCCAGTATTGTCTCCGACTGTGATGGCGGGCGAAAATTGGACGTAGCCGATGCTGCGCTGCAAGCTAATGTTGGACCAGTCCCTCTTGACTTCAGAGCGGAAGATGTGAAGGGCATCGAGATTGTTCTCCACCTTTGCCTTCGATTCCTCATCGCCGACATCATCGTAGTATTCGGAAAAAATGCTAAAATCAGAGATTTCCCTGTTCAAACTGTCGAGGCCATCTTGAAAGCGACACATGCCACAGACGCGGACTTCATTTCTGAGTGCGCCATCCCTGAGCTCGTAGGTCGCAGTCGTCTCCTGACGGAGAACGTGGCAGCAGGTGAGCCCAAAGACCTTGTTGCTTGCATTTCCGTTTTCGTCCCTGTTTTCGCGGAACCACAGGGTAAGTGTCCCGTCACCATTCGTTTCTTCGTTGTCTTGGGTCGCAAGAGGCACACCGAGAAGAGCAGTAAGGAAGTGGCGAGCATTACGGGTGGCATCTGCGGTGCTAACATGAGGGAGGAGGGGCTTGCTGGACAACTGTTGAGTCTCAGCCTCCCGGAACTCGACGACCACGTCGTTGACGTCGCTCGCCCGTAGCAGGGCAAGAATCTCCATCGACACCTCGTGTGCACGCTCAAAAGAAATAGAGCCGGGCAAAACACCGATCCACACTACAACAGGACCGAGAGTGCCCTCTGCGTTTCCTCCGTCGCTGCTGTGAGTAAAGAAACGCGCCGTGTCAATGGACCATTGGCGGAGTCTGAACGATTTGAGGATGGTGCAGATCTGCGGACCGACAATATGCCACACGTTGTTGAGAGGAGTGTCAAAGACGCCCCTCATGGTCTTGACGGGGAGAGTGGCAGATCTCCCCGACGACCTGGGAAACGACCTGGACCTGTAGTCGGAACAATAGACAAGGATGGGGTGGTCACCCTCGTTGGTGATTCCGTTGTAATAATTACGCTTCTCATATTCGTCAAGAGTCAATGGGTACACGGCGGTCGCATCGCTTGTCACCGACATCAGGAAAAGGCTTTCCGTCCTGGTGGGAGTGATCAGAGAGTGATAACGGACTCAGGTAGAATTTGGGCCAGGTGGTCGGCAGTCGGGCCACGGGCCGATTGGGTTAGAACTTACTTAAGTCTCAGACTTAGAATAGCGGTCGAATGTTGTGTTCAAGTTACGACTATGTAAGTATGTACGGCCATTATGAACCCTCTCAATTTCAACGAACGGTTCGGAATCGCTTCTTGCGCTTGATGCTGAGCTGGCCGCGCGGTTCAAACAGACTTGCACATATGTAAGTAGACCTGTACATAATTACTCGCAAAATATGAGTATCCTGCACATACGACCTAAGACAGCTGAAGTGTATCTTGTCTCCTGCCAGTATCATCCATGGGCATCGCCGCTCCTTGTTCCCTGCCAGCTGTGGAATGGACCCGGTGCAACGAGCTGTTCGCTGTATGCTTGCCTCAGAGAGTGCCGCGTATCCTCTGATAATGGTTCTGCCCAGTGATTCGACCCAGGCTTGTTCATCACATTCCCCACAAGCGCAAAGAGGTCATCCCCAAGAAACTCGTACGCAAATGGCATATTCGACACTTCCTGCCTCGCACCCAATGCATCGATATCAAGCGTTAGTTGCGGGGGCGTCAGCAACCCTCGGGGGTGATACATTCGACCCATACTGAAGGAGTTCCCATTCGGTACTGACACAGGAGGAGCAGGGCCAGGAGCAGGCGATGGCACTGATGTGCGCAGGTTCGATAAGCGCATCCCTCGAAGTGTGCCGCCACTAGGGGTAGCCTCGTCTTGTAGAGGGGGTTTCCTATTGACAGCCATCCTCTCCCCGATGTCCCCCTCGTTTTCACTGCGCTTGCGCTTGCCTCTCAACGACATGTCCGATTGCCTGTCGCTCATGAATGTCGGAGACAAGCAATGGCTTGGAGGGGGAAAGGAGTTTGAACGTACCTATCGTGTTGCTGGGCAGCTTGTAGGTTTTCAATAGCAGCTGGGCCTCCATGTAGTTTAACGCGAACCATGACCAGGAGGTCAGAGACAATCTCGCGACAGCGTTTTGACGCCGGCCACAAGTCCTCGAGAGTTCGGAGTGTGGACACACATTTCTCTGCGTCCTCGATTATCGCGCTAATGACTGTTTGATCGTTGATGTAATGTATACATCTAAGAAGAACGACGCCGCTGAGCTACAGGAGTGTTAAAGGAGCGCAGACATAAAAAGGGTCTGTAACCATACCGTGATGAATTGGACTGCAAATGCAAGATAATGCAAAGATGGCAACATTTCTGGGGCTATCTCCCCGATTTGTATACCTGCTCATCGCGTTACTCACAATGGCGCTAGAACAAATGATGCACCTCACAAGAACGGGCAGCATTCAAAACGTGACCCAATGATGCCGAGTTGTCAGTGTCAGTTGGCGCCTCATCGTCTGGCATGAACGGTCGGTCTATTTTGAAGTTGAGACATAACTCGAAGAGACAAGCAAAGGCTCACGAAGATTGATTATAGTGGAATAGTATATGAAGAAATTTGATACGCAGAGAAAGAACATATCTGGCCTCTCGCGATTGTTGGAGGCATATCGAATGTTGGTCGGGAGGGTATTCATCCAGATCTCAAGTTCGGCACCCAGGACTGACACTCGCTGGCGTGTTTCGTCACTGGAAGGGTTATCCATGTAAGGTGAGTGAACAAAGCGTGCGACGCGGCCAGCTATGCCCAAGATCTTGAGGAGAGCAATGAACCCGATCATGTAGGAGTCCCCAGCATTGGAGACTCCTCCTTCCGAGGGCGAGAGTTGCGAGTCATCGACCTCGCTGGCTGGGAGATAGTATTCAGTGAAGTGATATGTGAAATGAGCAGAACTGGACGCACGAAGCCCAACGTTGCAATCATCATCATGCACACCGCAAGGGCGACCAAGAGTGACTGAGAGCAGGCGGTCAATGCAGTAAACACACCACCAGACGCGCCGTCGCATTTCTTTGTCGAACTGGGAAAATTGCTGTGGTCGGGGCGAGCGCTAATGGTGCGCATTAGAACAGAAGAAAGCAATGCAGTTTTGGGATCACATGAATTCCGAGGTCTTGTCCACGGCGGATGGCTTGCCCTGTGTTCAACCAACCTTGAGCCAGGGCTGACATATACATCAGCCTGAGGGAGAAGATAGCTACCCATATCACGCACTATTCCAGGTCACGTTACAGACCGCTAGGAGAATCAAACATTGAACACTGCTCGAGCATTAGGCTCGGTGCGATAGCCCAGACAACAGCGAACTGACTGCTCAAGCTTGGACTGCCCTGATGACATCCAAAAGAGCGTCTGCGCACTTTCATAATAGCTTGAACACGGCGTAAGTCTACGAAAGCGCAAGCAGAATTAAATGTACTTGACACCATAAAATATAGTTGGTGAGCCATTCGAATCGTTTTGGGCTTTGCCCTTCTTCCTACCGATGCATGCCCCGCAAGCAAACACAGAGAATAGTAAGGCGAGGAAAGTAGTGTCCGTGATGGGCAGGCCGTCTTGCTTCGCCGTCATCGCTCTCATGTAGCGCTGCAGAAAGTCGTGTTGGTGAAGCAAAGGGAAAGTGCGATGGATAGTGGTGAAATATATCGAGACGAGCTCGTCGGCCACAGCAGGGCTTGGATATGAGATGTTCTCGATTCGCAGCCTAAACATCAAATGAGCACACAGAGGCACGAGCGTCAACAAACGTACAACGACTCTGGTCTTAACCATTGTTGAGTCGGATTCAGGAAAGGAAGGTTGACGCTGGGGTCCCCTCCCTGGCTAGATGAGGGCGCAGGAGAAGGTTGACTATGCCGACGGTCCTCAAGCGTGGTGAGTGCATCCCTGAACATGTATGATGAAGAACCGCCGGTGTAACTGGAATATAAACAATTGTCAATGCTTCTGAAGCGAGTACTCACCGAAGGTTGCCATAACTATCTTTGGTTAGGTGCGAGAATCTGTCAGACCATTGCGTAGGACCATTCTCTTCTTCTCCTGGGCTAGACACAATACCAGCGTAGTTTGGTTTTGACAGACGCTGAACGGTGGGAGATGGGCAATAACGTTCAGGTTGTGAGTCGGCACGCGATGGTGCACTTGGTCCAGCCGATAGTCCATTTGCAAGCATTGAAAGTCTGTTTGATTGGTAAATGGCAGCGGCCCGGACGCACGTAGAAGACCTACGGGGCGCCAGCTGGTTGGGCAGGACCATTCGATTGCAACCAATTCTCGAATGCCTCGGTAAGAGGTATAATGCGCTGCAGAGCGTCTTCCACCTTGGTAAGACGAGAGTCTACGGTGCTGGCCTGCCTAGTTCCCGTGTTATCAATCTTGAGTTCATGTTGTAAGCACCATGTCGTACTGCCTTGCAACCGCCGCATTGTCGTTAATATCCTTGACTGAGCACAGGTATATGAAGCGGTATACAAAGCAATGAGAAAAGCGGCGCACAGCTGCAGACTTTGCCGGAGGTGATGCAATATGCACAAGGTTCCTACGAAGACATTGTATGGTGGGAAATCTGTGTTACGGCGTAGACTGACCTGTCCATTGCATTTCACTTTACGCTTCCTACACACCTCACAGGCGCGCCTGTGTGTGATAGTCAGAGACCGTCGTAGACGACGCACAAAGTTGAACAGACCACACTCTTGCGCGCACATTCAGCTTGCTGCTCTTCGCATGAGCATGCAATACGGCAGTGTGGAGGATACAGCACCGTTCTCCAATATCTCCATGCCCATTCCCATTGTCTTCTCCTGCGTCCTCGAGCATTTGCCAGAGATTGGCGCTGCGCGTTGGTGAAAGTGGACAGCAGTCAGCTGGAAAGTGCGGATGTGCCGAAATGGCCGATCTGCCGCGGATCGGATCTCGTCCCGAGCGATCATCTGTTGCATTTATGAATTAGCATATTCGGTTTCTTACAGCCTCTGTCATGTCTTCAAGACCAAAATTCGAACCACAAAACAACTACGAGGCGATCACCAATGAGCCTCTGGTATCCCTCGATGATTCAAATTGGACCAGCGTGTTGTACGCATTTGCAGACTTTCCAAAAGAAGTGGTAAAGGACGCCTGTATCTCACCGAGACTGCATTGGGGCTCATTATTATAAGTTCCTCACAGCAGCATTGGATTTGATACAGCATCCAGAGTATAATTCGACGCTTATCCTTCGCTCAGAAGAACTATCCGACCTTGATCACGACTTGCCTACCACCATACCCAAAATACAGAATCACACTCCAGTGAGATGTATACATCGACGTCTCCTGCCCCGACGCCCTGGAAGGGATGATCCTTTGGAACAACTCTGTACTCTCTATGCTCCCCATGATGATGACACCCCTACACTACTTGTCCTCACGCCGCTTGGAACGCCTCTCCCATATTACCATCCCGCTGTGGCTCATATTGCCTTTCGCTGGATAAACACTGTGCCGAAGCGCACACTTCATGTGGATACCATCCCTCTTCCCGGCACACCTTTGGACACAAATTCGCGATTGTATCGAACCAGTCTGGCTCTTCTCGACACCGTTCATAGGTACATGTGGGGTGCAATGACCAACTACAAGAAACGCGTTCATCACGACGTTCTTATCCCGCGTGAGCTCTACCAGGACCGGTACATCCAAATGCGCGAAAAGTACAAACACCTTGTAAACGATTGGCAAGAGGCTACAGATCCTCTAAAGCACGTATTCGAGGACATTGGGATCGCAACATACCTCATTCTGCTTTGGGAGTCGACATATCAGGATAAACCCCCAGCGGGGTTCTTGGATTTCGGGTATGCATCCTTTGTTTCTAGCAAGCTGAGGGTTCTGACAAGCACGCAGATGTGGAAACGGCTTACTCACGCATATACTGATCTCAGAAGGCTTCGAGGGCGAGGGCATCGACTTGCGCGCACGGACGTCTTGGTCGCATTATCCACCCAGTACACAGGCGCATCTGCACGTTCATGCCTTCGACCCATTCCCTTCTACCCCCGATCCTTTCCTTAAACCTGGCATATTTCTCATTGGAAACCACGCAGACGAGCTGACCCCTTGGGTTCCACTTCTTGCAACCCATCATGATGCTTGCGGATTTCTCAACTTGCCGTGCTGTCCATGGACGTTCGACGCCAAATTTGACAGGACTTCGACTAAATTATATCCTTTACCCGATGGGATGGACAAAATAGCATTCTCGGAAAGCCTGGCCTTGGGCGGTCACTCTAGCCCTTCATCAGGGTATTCGATGTATCGAGTGTGGCTGGCAAGTTTGACGCAGCATTGTGGGTGGAGGGTTGAAAGCGAAATGATGAGGATTCCAAGCACCAGAAATTGGGCACTCGTCGGTCAGTCAACTGAACATCCTCGGCATTGTGACACTCAATTCGTGTAGGCAGGGAGCGTGTTGCGGACCCTTCCGCTACCGCAAATGTCGAGGACATCCTTCGAATGGTGCGCGAACGAGGGATATTCAAAAGTCGCACACCGGAAGGGAAGGCAGGGGAACAGTAAACCCGCATCATATTTAGAAGTACATAGGCGCCTTGGAATCGGTGAGCACAAGGCGCACGAAATCCGCGGGACACATACCATACACCATACAAGCATTATTTCTTGCTCTGCACAGCCCGGACGCGTTGATCTCCGCGTTCGCTACGTTTCTTGAGCTTCTCTTGCCGTTTGCTGCTGGGTGCTTCCTGTTCACTGAATGCACCAGCAGGTGGACCAGCCGGTGAACGGCCCAAGAAGAATGGAGATATAACAGAAGACCATAGCTTGTATACGGCATACATAGGAATCTATGATATGTCAGTTTCAGTGCCAAAGGGCATGTTAACATACGCACGACCATGTACAACCACCAAAACCATTCGCCAAGTGCACCGCTACCGATTTGGCAAGTCCCTACGCATGTTAGCGAATGAAGTCGCATTTAGAGGGGGACACACAGGTGATATACAAGAGATCAAAGCACCACTCCGTCACGCCCGGCTGGCTGAGGTCCTCTCCGTACGAAATCAATGTACCAGTGGTCGGGTCGCGGCGAGAGTTGCCAATACGAATGAGGTAGTTCGACAGGAAGAACATTGGCAAGTATGTCAAGACATAGATGATGATGGACCACTTGGTTTGCGTGCTCCGATGCAGTAAAAGGCGAAGGACAAGCGAGATCAGAGTGGGAGCAAACAGGCCAAGTCGTAGTGTTTTGACGGTGGATTCATTTTGCTGCGCTACCCAATACGATGAGAAAGCGTGGAGGGAAATGTTTATACGCTCTGCTGACCGATTCGTTTGGCGGACGCGTTAGCCATAATGACAGTAAGAAGCAGGCCGCAATGTCGTGTCCAATTTTGATCGGATGTTATTGGCCAAGTGGCAAGAACCGAGGTGCGATCAAACACGATGTGCCACTCGCAGTTTCTTCCTTACTTGCCTAATGGGACACTGCACACAAAATGCACATGTAGAAACAGACAATTCAGGCTTATTCATAGATTTAGCCCTTTAACCTTGCCCAGACTAGTCTGTCGTCTGGAAATTGAGCGTTGAACGTTAGGGCATACTTGAATCTTCCGATAATTTTCGTTCGCTTGGGAATGCCCACGACATTCAACATATTGCTTCTTAATCTTCCCAACAAGTTGATATTCGGGTAGGATGATTTCTATTGATGCCACGCGATGGCCATTCAAGCTCAGGTGTCGATCATAGCTGCGTCATAGTTCTAATGGGAGCGTCGTTCCACGACTTAGTTGGCAGGCCGCATGGTGCTAGTCCTTTCCTTCCTCCCATTACCTACCCGCCCTCTTAACACACAACCACGACCCCCTTTCATTGAAATCCAACAATGCCGTTCAATCTGTTCCAGAAGAAGGAGAGCAGCTCGCCAAAGCCAGATCGCAAATTCACGCTCCCAGGATTTGGCGAGAAAGCACCCATCGACCCGCTTGTCACGATGGAGAAGAAAATCTTGAAAGAGGGCAAGGTAGACGACACGACCGTTCGCCATGAACTTGCGGACCTCGCTCGTTTGGAGAAGGAGTCCCAGAAGGCGCGCAAGGTGCGTTTATGCAGCTCACAGAGCTCTGTTCATCTCGCTGATGATTTTGCTAGGACTTGGAGAAAGCGCAAGCTCTGCTTGCGAAACGCGAGAAGGAAGAACACCAGGCGACTACCAATCTCAACAACGCAACTCATGCGCACGAAGTCTCTGTCGTCAAGCTTTCCGATGCCCAGAAGGATCTCAAGGTTCGCCTGATTCATCATGTCCATTGAAGCTTCTCCCTAATGTCGTTTGTCTAGATCAAACAGGAATGGGAAGAGAAGATGCATGCAGATCTCACGGTCAAGCGTGCTGCCGTCGACAATGTCGTCAATGAGCAGAAGGAGCGCAACGTCAGTCATACGTCGGTGGCGACCCAAGCCACATGGATTAACTGATCAACAGGAGGAAAGAGAGAGCAAGCTGAGCGGTATCCGTCGAGAGAAGACCGTCAGAACAACCAAGCGCGAGCAAGAGGCCAGCGGTACCATAGAACCCGAAGAGTCCAACGAGGCACCCAAGAAGAGCATCGAGACGGCACCCCCGACATACGACAAGCACGACCCTGATGCTGAGATTGTTGAAGCAGCAACCAAGGGCAAAGGCAAGGAGGCCGCCATAGCAGAGCCCGAGACAGATGTTGTTATGGGAGAACCTGCGAAGGAAGAACCGGTGGCTGCGGCGAGCACTTGATTACTATTCCCCATTTGATATTATACCAGCCACCGGCTCTGGGAGACATTTTTGCAAACTACATACTTTCCCAACGCTTGCGATTATTGCACATTATTAGCTACCCCTTCTTCATTGGATACCTGCGTTTAGCCATCGGCCACAACTGGTCATTGTTATTAGAAAATCTCGAGTGGATACAGTTTATCCTTCATACGTTGTAGCGTTGTCAAGTCTATCAAGAGGGAGGATATACATATCGCAATAGGTGAGCCAGACATACGGACCACTTCGACATGCTTTGCCCAAGCCTCATCGTCGTAGTTCATCGCAGAAAACTCTTCTTGCTCCCTTCTCAAGTCCGTCAGCATCAGCACGGAAAACTTGGGCCGCGTCGTCGCATCTCCCCATTGCCCGTCGTAGTCAACTTTGAGGGCTACTTCCCTGTCCCGGCCCTGCTCTTGCCGTACAAGCTTCTGGATAACGCGCGCGTTTTCACGCATGTCGGATTCGACCATGTCGTAGATGATATCCATGTCTCTGGGCGGTGGTGGGGACAGAGTCGTGTCAACTGTGCAAACATGTCAAACCTTGTCGACAAAACAAAACTAAGAGTGTGCTTACATTGACGCGCTTCGCTGAGCCTTTGGCACTGACCCTTATGGCCGTCGAAAGCGTTCCAATGTGCCCGCTGGCAAAGTTGCGAGCAATAGACGGCCACACGACACTCTGAGCAGCGCTGAGATTTTTCGGAGGCTGCAAGGGATTCGTTCTTCATTGAACACTGAGGGGAGGTTCATTCGACGAAATCAGGATGAGTAAACAAAGACGTACAGTAGGGTTGACACATATCCTGCCCTTCGTCTTGAGATGATCCTCCAGCATATTTATCTCCATATCCTGTTGCTGTACCGCGCCCTTGAGCTGCTCGTACTGTCTCCGAAAACGGCCGGTCGGGGATAGGTTGTCCATCAACCTCGACGCCTCGATATGCCGGATGGCTTTGCGGAAGGTAGACAGCGACGACCGAAAGATGAGGAAGGCCTCGAGCCGCTGCAAGAGGTTCAGGATCATGAACTCGAGATGTTGTTGATCTTCTCGGGTGTCGAACAGGGCAGATTCATCAACGACAGCTTCCATCCTCAACAGCGCCTCCAAGAGCCTGGACTCCAGCGCAACAACCACATAGTGCTGCGCCATTCGAGTGAATGCAGACAACTCCTGGACAAGGAGGCACATGCAGGATCCGACGCTGGTATCTGTGCGTGGGTCAAACCTCTGTTTGGATGTGTATCTCGCAGCCAGACAAAGCTGAGGTAGTATGCCCTGGCACGCCAAAGCCCGTCGGACGGATGGGATACTAGCTCGAGCGTAAAAGAGTGTACTTAGACACAGGCGGAGGCCTTCGATTGAGCCCGCGGCATTTGAGTGGGCTGGCGGGTCCACCTCGGCTACCAAACAGCTGACGAGAGCGCGCGCGGTGTCGGTAGATCTGTGTGCAAGTAGCTCTCGCGCACCATGTTGTAAGTCGGGATGTCCGGGTACCAACTTGGCCTCGGAGACTAAAACAGCAAGGATTCCACCTTGGAAATTGTGTTGCAAAGCATGATGAGCGTCGCTGAGGCGGATCCAGGTCGTGACAAAGAGTGGGAAGAGCCGACGTTCTCGGCGGAATGTATGCCACAACTGTGAACGAAAGAGGGAAGCAACGACCTGGGCGACATCTTGCAGCAGTGGTTGGTGCTCGTCAATCGAACCGTACTCGGTGAGAATGTTCGAAGACTGAATGAATGTCGTCAGCCACTTTGTAATGACTGGACACAGGCTGTATATCGGATCCCAGAGTGCCTTGTCTGCTTTCGCGTACGAGTGTTTTTCGATGCCACAGCAGAGCAGTTTGAGGGCTTGGCGCGCGTTCTTTACAGTCATGGACTCTTCCCATTCCTTGTCGTCTTTCAGCGAAGATTGGAGGGCGCCCGCATCCAGATGGCGGCTAATTATAGGAAGGACATCGAACAACGAAGACACTGGGCTCGAGGCGAACGCGTGCTGAAGCGCTCGAGTGGCATCTACGTCGCCATTGAGAGCCTTGCTCTGGAGCGTATATATCAGCGACGGCGTTAAATGTTGGAAAAGGCCAAACCTTGAGCAAGTCAAAGCGCACATTGCTGTATACTTTCGAGGACATAGTAGTAGTAGGTAGAACAAGCGTTGTGATGGATGGATGGGAAAGAAAGCGATGTTCTCAATAGGATGAGCAGCAAGCCCTCCGCGTTCGGGTTCTTATAACAGTCCAGAAATAAAAATCCGCTATGCGCAAAGCCTCGGAGACACCTGAGGGAGTGAGTGCTACTTTCCTGCATGCATAAGACTAAAATCCTAGTCAAGGTGGAGTCCGCGACTCCTAGGGCCTCCGGAATGTGCCATAGTATCGTGTCGGCGAGGAGATAAACCCCGGTTTCTGTCAGTTTCTGTCCTGCGATATATACCCATGTAGGTCCATGGTGGTCATGAAGACGGAAATGGAAATCCGGGCCGAGGTCAATCGTGGACTGCCGCGGCGCGTCTCTGCGCCTCAAACCCTCATTATGCGCCAAATCCGAGTGTCGTCCGAGAAAGCGCGCGGACATCAGGCCAGCATCATGGCTTGGAAGGGACATGAAGGACATAGGATGATGTAATGCTTGCAGGGCATCATACGTTCAGCTCGTGGTTCCGAGGCGTCAGTTGGCCTCAGTCGTTACTGATATGGAGCACCATTTCTCGCGATGGTAGATATAGAATCATTTCCCGCGGAATTCGTATATTGACCTCCACCGAACTTCATAGATGGACCCCGCGGTCCTTTCGTAAATGAGTGAGTGAGAGACTGAGAGTGCACTGATTTGAGCTTAAGTTCCAGGCGAGGCGCTGGAGGATCGTCCTATTCTCCTGCTTGGTGTTCGCGTTGTCGACTAGAACGGGGATCCCACCCGTGTGGCCTCAGACGGGAGGACGGAGTCGAGCTTTGACCGGCAGCAGCCCGGATACAATTCCAAGATAAGTGCACAATAGATAAAGGTGATTACTTCAGGTTCCCGAATGGCCAAACCCCTTCCCTGGGACCTGCATACTACGTTCACCCAATGGAGATGGGTATGATCTACCGTACATTGTCTCGGTGGTGTGTACTCCAGCCCAATACCGTCCGAACATCGTAAGCATACACCTAAATTACATTCCAGTGAGGCGCAAGCTCGCACCCCCGTCATCTCTGATAGCCGTGAGCTTCTGGAGAACATTATAGAGAGAAACATACCGCGGAAGCGCGCTGTATTGCAACCCGAGTGCAGGGCCAACCAGCGCGGCGCTTGCAGTATCTGTAGCCAGTTCTATGACCTTCTCACCAGCGTTCTCTCGCTTCTCGTCTCTCAAACACACTCGGAGAACGTACTAAACGTGGCGTTATCATCAGGAGCGCTCACAGTATTATTGGCATGTCGCCTTACTACTCACCTCTACCTGCAATATGCCTGGCACGGCCCACGACGACTCTCTTCCGGCGCCTCCTGCAAGCACAGCGCCTGTGAGAAGTGTTGAGCCGTCGCCAAACATCTCCTCCTGGTCGATGTGACCGCGCGCCACATGCGTCTCCCTGGTCAGAGGGCTCTTTCCTCCACGCCGATACATCATTACACGGCGCGACAGGCTAACGCGGGCAGGTCGACAGTGCCGAGTTGTATCTGGTGATGAAAGAGTGCGCAGCGTGAAACCGAGGCGCGCGCCTGCTGGAAACGCGGTGTCCTTTTAAGCGGTCAGACCACCAAAGTGCCGTGAGTGAGCAAAGTCCTCCCACCAACATATCGGACACATCTTTTTTGGAACTGTCGATCCACACAGGGTATTGCCCTTTGGAAGCGCGTGTTTTGGGAAGATACAGAATATCGACTACACAGCTGAGGGCCATGAATAGATACACCAGGTGAGGAAGATCGAGAAATCACCAACCTTTCGTTGTAGTCGAACCCGCATCTCTTGCGTACCATGGATACAGTGACTTGATAAGAAATATCGCATCCGGCGCCGCAATCCCAGAAGGAGAAAGAGGGCGGAGTCGGGAAAGTGTGTCCATAGCCTTCGATTTCAAGGAAATCTGGGATGGGCAAGCGGAACCTGTGTACGGCGTCCCAAGCAAATCCCTGGGAACCGTCGTAAAGGGTCATAGAACGGGAGAAGAGTGGCGTGGCGCATTGACTTCGTCCATGGGCACCAGGATGAGGATCCGACGTAGAGAGAGTAGCCTCCACCTAAGTTCAACTCCAGGGTAAGCCACTGTGCTAGCCTTATGAGCTTAAGGATGAGCTTACATGGACGCTCAGTCTTTTGATTTGGACTGGATTTCCAATGCATTTGATTTGCCCGTCGACAGACGCGCCTCTGCCATAGCAGGGCCGTAGCTCGCCGGGCTGACGGGATCCAAGAGAGACAAGCATACAATTTGTAGTGTAGCTCCATGGCCTGCAAAAGGTCAAAAGGTCAGTACTTCAGTGTCGAATTTGAGTCGCAGACTTGCGTGGATGAGGGCGACATTAGGAAGGATGTACTAGATTGCGGTTGCTCATGCCTTAAGAGCCTTTCGATATTTGGACGGAGTTCTGTGGGACGCAATGTGCCACGGAGAAAGTTTCGAGGATTCCGTGGGGTTATAGGCAAGTCAGTAGCTCATGCACCTCTCTATGTTGACTCTATGTTGAGAGAGGGGCACTGGAGTAGCTTGTCGCTTGAGGCGTTGCGGTCCCAGACGGGAAGCTCTGCAAAAGTATAATTGACTGTTCTGGAGATCAGTGTAGGATGCCGGTTGTGAAAGCCGAATGCTTCCGTTGAGCTCGTGCGCTGGGAGACAATCGCTCATCGCTCTCATGCCACCGCGGCTGCGTTGATTCCGCCACCTAATATTTGGGCAATATCGGTACACCGTTCATAGGTCGTCCACAGGGAGAGAAACCGGGGAGTGTCCATATTTTTGTGGAAGTTATCGGTGACTTTCACCACTAACCGACGGCTAAAACCATGGAAAGAGCGTACGCACTGCTTTGATTCCCGAATATTTGCGACGTCAAAATGGGTGACAACTCTGAGCCCAATTGAACACACAGCTAAAGCACTTACGGCTACAATTCCGAATCCTACGCAGTTTAAAGTGCGATGGGAAGCCGGTAAACTAATGTAACAAGGTTTGGCATAGTTGCCGCGGACGAAGGCATAGCTGTGCCTCGCAAATGAGGATGTTCAAAAAGATGATGAGTGTAGCTGCACAAGTCATTATTAATTATTCTGGCCCCCAAGTGATCGGATCAGTTCGAACTCGGTATACGTCTTTAGGAAACATATCCTGTTTTCCGTTGCATGCGTACCCTCCAGTGTACTTGAGTTATTTACATAGTACGCCTGTTGCAAAGCTGCTTAAAGATTGTGTTTACTCTGGCTACGTCATGTGCATGTACGATCATCTGTGTGTCCACCGAGAATCCCGGACACTGATGGTCACGTCGTGACAATTGCTCTTGACTCTCACCTCAATCACAATGCCAATGCCGGACACCAGCGCATTTATCTCACGTCTTCTTCTACTCACAGGATTCGATAGCAAACTCTCTGTCACGCAAGAAGACGTAGCATATATCCCTCTGGTGGACCTCCACGATGAGCGCGACGAACTTCTGGAATGGGAAGTGGCGGATCCTGGAGATGACGATACCCTGCCTTTGACACCGTGTATGTCTGAGAAATCTTTTGGAAAGATGCTCGAGTCATCCCCGCCTGTGAGTGATATTTCGACATTAAGTTTTGCAATCCCGGGCATGGCTGAGAGGCTCTTTAGCCAGACAAGGAAGAAGGCGATATTAATGAATGGTACGGATTGGAATATAGTCTGCGACTGTCTGTGTCGGAAAGCCATGGCTCTGGCGCACAGACAGAGTTCTCGGAGGGCGAGGCTTCCAAAGTGAGCCTTGGTAGCCCACATCTTCGAATGCAATATTGCTAACTGTGCGTGTCTAGTCCCGTCAATCATTTTCTATCACGCAGGATGGCGAGGTGTCAGAACAGGGCTCTGCAGAATGGCAACACTGGCGCCGTCATCTCGACTATCGCCGAGCTTGGGCCTTCTTAGCATTGTCGCGCAAGCGTTCACAAGCCTTTGTCGAGAATGTTTGGGCATGGGACACTTTCTATCATCAACTCGTTCGTCTCTGATTTCTTAAAGACACTCTTCGCTTTATCTTCCCGTCAGAAAACTTCTGGAACTGTTGATTCAAGTGTACTCTCGACTCTGCACGATGCGCCGCCCGACCCATACCTTCCACCACGAAAGAAAAACTACGCTTGGTATCTCAAGAGGACTCGAAGCTTTGGCTCCCTACAGGAACTTGGTCGACTCACGCATGCTTGACTATCTGTGCTCGTCTTGGCTTATCTGGCTGGAACTCGACCTCAAACTCAGACACCCAACAATGCCCTCGAGTAAGCGGATTATTGCGCACACTCATGCTCCAGGCGGTCGAACACGCACATACTGGCGAAATACCAATGACATACATACATATATTGGATTTCCAGTGCTTCATATAGTCAAGGTACCGAGGCATGGTCACAGCCAAGCTTATTACACATTTTTCATTTGGTTCTTCTTCCCTCTCGTTCGCAATATGTTCCATTCAAGCATCTGAATCAAGACCCATGTCCTCCTCAATTTCTTTACACGAGTTCACGAAGGGTGCAATTCTCGCGCGCAGTTCTCTGAGCTTTGCTTGCTCGCGCCGAGCCAACATTTTCCATTTGCCAATTTCCTCGTCCTTCTCGCGGAGTTGCTTGTGGACATTTGCTTGCTCAAGGATGGTCGACTTGAGAATGGTCACGGTATTGAGGACACCATTGCAGTTCCGCAGAGCCTCTTTGACGTCGACAGATGACATGAGCGTGGAGGATGGGGATTTTTCTTCTTCTGTATGGGTAGAGACAGATGGCGGTTCAGACGATGAAGAAGATATCGACCGCTGTAATTTTCGCTTCTTCGTGAATCTGTTCGTGGGACTCGCGGATTCGAAGTTACCCTCCGACATACTGCAGGGCGCCATATTGTACAGCTTGCACGTCCGACACTTTGGTGTCCTTCCAGCGCTTCGCTTTGTCGTCACCAGCTCGCATTTGGTGCCGCTTTTCTTGCAGTTGACGCACTACATATCGAATGCATCAGCAATGTATGAAATATCTATATATGCATGTTGGCACTAACGGGACTGTCGGCGACTGGGGGGATGATATCCCAGCCAGCGAGAGAGATAACGCCGCTGACGATGCCGTTTTGCATCACCAGCCCGTCCTTGCGTGAGAGACCCTTCCAGACGAGTTCGGCGCGCAAGTCTTTGTCGAGGGCGGCTTGGTCTTCGGGGGAGAGGGCTATGGCCTGCCTGAAGATGTCGTCGAGGTCAGAGGGTGTGAATGGGCGTTTGAGCTTCGAGTACTGCAGCATAAGGCAGTCGTCAGTATGGTCAGCACAAAGGTGTGAATGCACTCACGCGTTTCAAGAGCTTTGTCGGTCCTGCGCTGATGGCGTCGGTGCTCTGCGAGGACATTGCGGTAAGCGTGTCAAGGGAAACTGTGTGCGTGAGATGGTAGTGGTCAGTGAGAGAGTCTTGGATGAGTCTCCGAGCTGTTTTATATTGCTCTCAACATGATCATGCAAGCTTGCATGATGGACATCTTTATATGGCGGATTTGCACCACCCAATTTCAAGTGCAATCTCTGAATATGTCCACAGACGAGTGGTTCATCTCCAGACGGCGCGTGCCCTTTTCAGCATCATTGAGGAGTTCCAAGGTTGTGGTTGTCCGACTAAGACAAGGGTTAGTGATACAATGCTCAGCAGCTGCAAATGTCCAATCCCACTTCAAGTTGTCCAATAAATGACTTAAACATAATAACGGGAGGGTATTCCACGCTTTGTAAGTTACAGGGTATCCATAAACGCAGAAGCCTCATTAGAGAGACGTAGGGAGCTGTGCCTCAGAACCATATAGAATGCAGAAAACAAGCGAAAAAAAATCAAAATGTCGAGAGAACAGGCTGCCACACGCCGTATTCCAGCTCTTCTAGATATTTGAGCTCGAGGCGATCCCATGAGACCGCAATACGGTTGTTCTGCGCGCTAATGAGTTATATGTCCACTGGAACGCCAAAGGTGACTGCACACCTGGAAGTAGTGGGCGCACGAGCGGGCCACTCGACGTGCAAGAGATTCCAGGTCAAGCCTCCCGTCGAATGATGCAAGGGGGACTTGGTAAGTCATGTCCGGATAACGATGCCACTATTCATTCTTCCGGTCAGTCAAAGCGCGCGCAGGGTAGATGACCACTGACGCTCATTTGGAGGAATATTGTGTCGCCAACATTTGGGTGTATGTCGCTCAGGAAATAGTCGTCCTTGTTGTTAAGACGCATGCCTGGCTGTTGCGCGTCACCTAGCGTAATGCCGCTGGTTAGGGATCCCTTTTGCTTGAAACGGATTCGAAGTGAACGCCGGAAGATCTCGAACATCGTTGGCCGCGACGCCGTGAAGGAGGTGTGTCGGTGGTGATGGTAAGGACGATAGGCTCCAGGGGCGCCATAGGGAGAGGGAAACATTTGCTGTTGAATGCCACCCGTATACATAGAGTTTGCTCTGTAGCGTGGTCCACGCGCTGCAAGCGTTTGGTCGTACGCTGAAGGTAACCGATGAGATTGACACCAAGGGTTCACGAGCACAGACATACAGGAAGTACTGCTTGATGAGTCGTAGGGCAGACCCGGTTGGTATAACTGTGCCATGGCATCGGGAGAATGCTAAAAACAGGAAAAAAATTGCACAGGTGAGAAATACTGAATTGACGCGTCGATGGCTTCGGCTCACTACTGCAGTGAAGGGAGTCGGCCCCCTGGGGTACGCAGGGTACGCGTCCATCGTAAGCGATCTACTGGTAGTAATAGGTATCCGGCTGCGGGGGAGGCGAAATCGACGTGGTCGATGGTGGGGAAAGAGATATAAAGACGTGCCGCTGCAATGTGATGTTGTGATACCCGAGACCTCCCCGAGACGGTGCTTACTCCGCGCGGCGTGTTGTCCCTTTCTAGAACTAAAAGACGGATGCCGGGGCCTGTACCAATCGAAATCTGGCAGAGACGGAAAAGCTGCAAGTCAAGCAATACGACATTGTTCGTGGTAAAGTCGCTTGGTGATTGGGAAGGAATGGTCAAGGAGCTTCGGAATGAACAATGACGCCAAGCAAGCCGTTTCATTATTTCTCAGTGGTCGATGGTGAACGTTCTCAAAGTCAGGTCAAAGTGCCATGGCCACTCCGCCGATCGGCCCGCTGCCGAGTCCGGAAGCCGAATTGATTGAATTCCCACGCTTTTGTGCAGCGGCATTGTTCAATATTATGCAGACCTTTACTACACTGTAGCTAGAGTATGCAAGTGCCACTAGTGTTGTCCGGGTGCGGAAATGCTATCAGGTCAGACTATGCAATAAGCTTTCACAACGATATTACAGTAGACAGAGTCTGTAGGATCACGCGTCGCGGCGATCGCGTCCATCTTGATTCTTGAAGTTGGATTTAACAATCATGGCACGGGGAGCCTTTATCGTTATCGAAGGCCTCGATAGGTCAGGAAAGACCACGCAAATTGCAGCTCTATATGAACACTTGATTTCACTTGGCAAGAAAGTCGAGCAGATCAAATTCCCCGGTAGGCCTTGAGATAAATTACACACCATATAACTCATACGCAATGCAGACAGGACGACGGCAATAGGAAAGATGATTGACGCGTATCTCAAGTCGCAGGCCGATATAGACGACCATGCAATCCATCTTTTATTTTCTGCAAATCGCTGGGAGTCTGTGTATGTCTACTGGGCGCAAACGCGTCTTATGCCGTTTTGACGTGTATCGTCAGATCCAAAATCCTGAAGCTCCTTGAAGAAGGAACAACCATTCTTTGCGACCGCTATGCCTTCTCTGGTATCGCTTTCAGTGCGTCCAAGGGTTTGCCGTTTGACTGGTGTAAGACCCCAGACGTCGGTCTCCCCGAACCAGACATGGTTTTGTTTTTGGATGTGTCCCCAGAGGTAGCACAAGAAAGAGGTGGATACGGCGAGGAACGGTATGAGAAAGAAGAGATGCAGAAAAGAGTGCGCGAAGAATTTGTGCGCGTTCGAGACTGCGGCGGACGAAGCCTGCGCTGGGAAGTAGTGAATGCCGGCCGAGCAAAAGATCAGGTTGAGCTGGATATCCGTAACGCGACGCAGGCTCTCTTTAACGGTGTCGAAGGACCTATCAGGCGGTTGTGGGCCCCATAACAAAGTCTGCATGCTGTATCATACCTGTGCTGAAATTCCGGCGCTCGTGATTTCTGACATGGATAAGTCGTAACATCGTTCAATCGAATAGCCTCTGCTCGAGTTGGCCGTCAACAAGGCAGTGTGCCACTGTGTGACCCTGGACAATGGATCCAATAATGTACTGCCACCGAATTGACGTCACGAGCGACCATCATGAAGCACGATCCGGACGTCATGAAGTTCACTGCTCTTGCCCTATTCCCACCAACTCCCCCATCCGACCATGACAGACTACGTGCGAAAACTCGTATCCGGCCGCAAGGCGCGATTCGAGGACGGGGACCTTGATATAAACCTTGGTGCGCCGGTCTTGAGAGTACTATTATATACGCTCATTGCCATAGATCTTGTATATCTCACCGACCAAGTCATTATTATGGGATACCCTGCATCTGGGGTGGAAGGCTTATATCGTAACCGCCGCGAAGACGCCAAGAAGTTTCTCGAAACCCGACATGGCAAGAACTATTGGATATACAACTTCTGTCCAATTACCGAGAATTCCTACGACGCGTCCTTCTTCGACGGTAGAGTCAGCCGTTATCCTTTCCCGGACCATCAGTGCGTGTACTCCCATTTCCGTTCTCCGAGACGCGCTCTGATGTGCCCAGTGCCCCTCCACTTGCACTCTTGCCTCTGATCGCACGCGAGATGCGGACATGGCTGTCTGGATCTCCAGAACGAGTCGCCGTTCTCCACTGCAAAGGTGAGCGCATCGATCTTCTCAGTCACCAGCAGTACTCAATTCGAATATAGCTGGAAAGGGGCGCTCGGGGACCATGGCTTGTGCATATCTACTTTCCCTCAATGACGACCCAACTCCACCCAAACTCGAGCGCAGCTACACCGCAAAGGAATGGTCAAAACGAAGGGCCGACGACCTCATGGATCAGATGCCTGGTGACGACGACGAAGCGTCTGAACAGGTCCAGCCTGTCCTCGGTGATCAGGCTCTGACCGCATCTCCCGTCCAAACCTCAACGTCTCCAGCTAGCGTCCCCTCCAAACCTAAAGGCCAAGCCACACTCAGCGCCGTTCTGGATTTGCATACTTCGCGTCGTATGAAAGCGCCTACAGATGGTCAGAAGTCCAAACAAGGTGTTAGCATCCCCAGCCAGCGACGTTGGCTCGAATACTGGTCGCTACTACTTTCGCAAGAAGCTCCAGCCCATGTTTGGGGAGGCTTATCTCCCCTCCCTGCTTCACCGGAACAAATATATCACGCTCCCAAGGTCCGCCTCACTGATATAACACTGCGAATGAAGGAGTCCTCCGGTGTCAAAGCTACTCTAGTGAGCGCTGCGAACGCTGTCATTGACCGTGCCGGTATGGGCAAGTCCGGGTCAAGGGAGGCCAAGTCTGCCGGCGACAGTCACGTCTGGCTTTCACTCGCTCGATATGACGACGACTTTGTGGATCGCCTGGAGAGCTGGGAAATACATACTCGCGACGAGGATGGTCATCTCGGGAGGCGCAAGAAGGGGACGGAGCACAACAAAGATGGGGAGGCAATCACAGAGCTATTCAAAGACGAAAAATGGGACGGTGGTAAGATGGTGAAGAGCTTCGCTCGCATGGGGGCGTTCGACGAGGATGGTGTGGTAAAATCAGAGGACAAGGAACTTGTTCGTTCAACACATTTCACACGATTCGAACGTACTGATGTATACACAGGGCAAGATCACGACCTACAAATTCAAGCCTCTGAACCCAAGCAGCTGGAAGAACATCAGGGATAGCGTGCAAGCCAAGGACAGCAGTAAACTTGGTGTCCCACAGGCCAGCGAAGCCCCCAGTGGTGCCAGCTCAATCCATGCGGATATGTACCCTGCAAAGGAGGATGGAGTTGTGCTCGACGCAGCCCGGGAAGTTCGTGTAAAAATTTACATGGGCCAGGTCGGTCTCTTTGCTATGTTCCCCCAAGCCGTGCTCAGTGCATATAACAGATCTTTATGGGCTGGTTCTGGTTCATCCCCACCTTCCATATGGCTCAGCCACCTTCCGCGGAACACCCCAAGGCGACTTTGAAGCTCACAAGGAAGGGAGTGGACTTCCCCTTGGGACTCGGGTCGGGCATCATTGACCTGGAAGTAAGCTTGCAATGGCTTGACCGTAATGATAGGGAGAGCCCACATCCTCCCGCTCGTGTGACTGTCGAGGAAGAGCCAACTGGTGTTGCGGCTGCTCTACAGGGTGCAGATATCAGGCAGGCCGTGGAGGTCAACCAGGCTGCGGCGGAATAGACAAAACTGTTAGCTACGATTGGGAAGATCTACTTTTGTGTATGTACACACGACTAACGACTATATCTGTTGTAAATCACGTATAATAGACAAGTAATAGAATTGACACCGAACGGGCTATTGAGCCTCGAATTACTAATTGCCCCGATCACAAATAACGGATATCCACCTTGTCTGTTACGGTCATGCCAATACGCACCAGAAGCCCGGAGGCCCACTATCATGCCATCCCTCAAGGTCCTGTCGCCGTCAATCCTTTGGTGGGCTCCTTGGAACCTGAAAGCGACGGTGAACTTGAGGACGATGTCGATGTTGAGCACGCTGGAGGACATCTCCACAGCTCGCCAAGTATGGACGCGAAGTTCAGTTGGGTGTTCGTTGTATTCGGTTGTGCGGTCCTTCTGCCTTGGAATGGTGCGTGTTCTTGTTCATTCCTATTCCCATTAACCGACCTCAATCATGTTGTAGTGATGATAACAGCAACACCTTACTTCTTGGCGCGGTTGTCCAATTCGCCATTGAAGCCCACATTTAGCTCGTACATGTCCACCTCGTTTACGGCAGCCAATGTTGTCTTTCTTGCGCATGCGACCGCAACATCCAAGCAGGTACATGGTTTTGGTGGCTTCGTTTAGGACCAGGTGCTTACTTTCCATAGACATCGCCATCGCGCCAAGTGGTGTCCACTCTAATTGGGCTATCCTTCCTCACTTTCTTGCTTACTGTTAGTACGTTTGTGCACGCGACAACCGGATTATTCTTCGCATTTGTCCTCATGACCGGCATCGCGCAAGCTGGCCTGGGATCCTACCTCCAGACATCCTGTATCGCTATTGCATCGCTCTTCGGGCCTGCGGCGATGCAAGCGTTAATGTCCGGGCAAGCCGCCATCGCTGTGGTGGTCAGCGGTGTACAAGTGGTCAGCGCCATTGCATCGACATGGAACGAAGAATCGACGGCGAGTGGCATTCCGACTGGCGGTCACCAAGGACCAGAGGAACGCTCGGCATTTGTTTTCTTCCTGCTTTCGACAATATTTCTCTTGGGCGCGGTTGGCGGCATGTTTTGGTTGGTGTCCACGCCAGAGTATAAGACTGTCGCGGGCGGGCTCGAGAGAGGCAAATATGTGGACGATGCAGCCAGCGATGCCAGCGAGGCGAGTGGGCTTGTTGCTTCGAGGAGCACGCTGGCAGCCACGAGCCTGAGAAGGATGATCACGCGAAATGCGTTATTTCACATAGCAGTCGCCTATGTCTTCCTCGTGACGCTGGTAAGCTCTACCTGAAGGCTTCTTCACTGTTACTTACCTAGTACGTGGACAGGCTGTTTTCCCGCCAATAACGACGTCCATCGCCCCTGTAAACCCGAATGTGCATCCTTTGCTCTTCACATCCATTCACTTCTTTGTCTTTGGCGTAGGAGACCTCGCTGGACGTTCCATCTGCTCGTACCGCCAATTCCAGGTCTGGGATGCCAAACGCCTGCTGGTTCTGTCTCTAGCGCGAACGCTTTTCATTCCATTGTTCCTCCTCTGCAATGTCCAAAGACCGTCGGCAACTGATTCTGCATATACTCCAATCATCAATTCGGACTGGGCATTCATGTTCATCCTATTTGTCTTTGCCTTGACGAATGGGCAGGTCTCGAGTATGTGCATGATGGCTGCCCCATCGTTGGAGCACAATCCAAGGTTGAAGGGCAACAAGGAAGACATCGACGTCGCGGCGACGGTGGCAAGCTTCTGTTTGGTGGTCGGGCTTGCTCTAGGAAGCTTGTCGAGCTTTGCAGTGCGATGGCTTGTATGTGACTGCAACCCACTGAAGTCCTAAATGAGGAGCATTATACTATTTTAATGGAATAACGGACCCTACTTGTACAAATTCTACACTGGATTAGATTTTGACCTAGCGTTGGCGTGTCCATTTATCAGGAATTGTGCGATGTGCGCCACCGGCCCATCGCCGACACGTTGATCGGCCTGTTGACCCGGGTCCACTGCTGGGTTTTGCTCCGACTTCGACCAGACTACGTTCCTTCTGGGTTTTCCTTGTGCCCATCATGCGACAAAGATTCCTGCGCATGAGCGCGGGCGCCATTCAACAGGCGACGTCGTCCACACAATTTGTGTCGCATTTCCAGCACCTCATGCCAATCCACTACAAAACCCTCAAGGACTCGGCGAAATATACCGAGATGCGCACGCCAAAGGTCACGGCGGCGAAGGACCGTATAAAATATTGGAACATTGTACCGGGAGACCAAGTACATATTCGAGGCGACCCCAGCAATGGCATCCACACGGTCAAGGCCGTGAACAGGTTTACCAACCGTGTCTTTATGGCTTCGAAGGAGGGTGACAAGGCGCGTATTCGGTTTGTGCGAGCTGGATGAAGTTAACATTTGAACAGGAAAACCCGAATGCGACTGGTTTGAACGTACACTACTCAAAATGTCAGCTCCTGGTTGGCGAGTATTCTTTCCCACCACCGCCGGGTTCAATAGAGCCGGAGACGCGCCGGTAAGTCGTGCTTTACTCGTTTACGCTTTTCTGAACCTTCAAAAGCGTATTTGCGCGTCGCATTGGGACTTCCGCTCCTTCATACAACGCATTCCGGCGAAGGATAATATGGAACCGCTTCGCGACCGCTACCGACCCTCCTCTTACCCACCTCGACGTCAACACGAAGCGGATATCCATTCCATGGCCAGCTCCGAACAAGCCTTCCCCTCCACCTGGTGCGCCTCAGCCCTTAAACTCTTACGTTGAACTAATGTGTGTGCAGCCCAGGAATGGGATACACCACGCGATGAGGTAGCCCGCATAACATACCGCCCGCCGACGTTCCCCGCGAACCCATTCGATCCTGTACCTCAACTTGTTGGGACCGTCACCTACCGCGGTGGGGAGACGATCGTTCCTCAACCTGCAGAGGTTTTCCTTGAAAAGGAGCTTGTCAATTTCCATGGCTTCGCAAAGCGCCATGAGCGTTGGACAGCATTCCAAGCGTTCAAGAAGACTCTCCATGCGGAATACATCAACCGCGAGCTCAAGGAGTTGAACGGACGCACACAGGGTGCAGCGCGCGCGGACGCGACATTCAAGTGGCGCCAGCGCCTCGACCAGATGTACAAGGAGAAGATCAACGCGCGCCAGGAGTTTGCGAAGATCAAGAACGAGCGGAAGACCAGGAGGAAGATTCGCAAGGAGCACAAGAAGAGGGAGAGGCTGTCGAATATGGTGCTTGTCGAGGCGGACAACCAGTTCATTCCGCCGAGCATGCTGCAGAAGATGGAGCGTCTGGCTGTTTAATTATTATGATACATCAATCTAGCTCTGCTCATAATTGTTTTGGATTGTTGAGAAACAAACACTTGCGTAACATACTTTTTGCTGCAATTGTAGCGACTCCCTCAGTTCCCTTGATCACAAAGAAGAGATTACTCTTGAATTGCTCGTTGTACAGTGTCGATCTGTTGCAGCCTGCTACACTCCACCATAAATGAGTGCTGTTGTTGACTCTGACCTGGACTGCTGAGCCCATTAGGCCAAATGGTTGGCACGGCACAGTGCTATACATGTCGAACTGCCAAGGACAGCATCAGACAGATGTAGACAGATGGATTTTGTCCATCATCCATGATGTTCAATTCAGCGATTTCAATGCCGCCCTAGTAAAGCCTGCACTTCTCCCCACGTCAGTCTCTCCCTCTCCTTACCCACCAATTCTCCTCTCGATATTTCAGCTGCATCAATCTTCTTCCAGTCATCGTAGTCGAGCACGCCCGTGTTTCCAACGAGCTCCCCAGGGACACTCCCCAAGTCAACCGTTCCATCACCACCAAGCGATTTGAGAGGTGTAAGACTCTTCTCTCGGTCTCCTAATATCGTCTCGGCTACGGCATACGCATCCATCATCGTCGCGACGATAACACCTTTTGGACCCATGGCTGCCCAACCTGAGCCATACACATTTTCCATCGCGCCTTGAACACGTCCTGCTTGGGTGCGCATATGCCCGAGTTCGGGATCATAGAATGGAGATGTAGGGTCTCCCTTGAAGCCGATGGACGTTACGACGAGGTCTGTGTCTACCGTCGACGTTTCTCCAGTCGGTACAACCCGAGTCGACGGCGAAATTGCTGTCGTATGCGCCAGCGTAAGCTTGCCACCCTCAAAGCTGACTGGAGACCGGAAGAAATCCAGAGACCACGTCTTGGCGGTGCTACCGTATCGCTGCTCAGAGCCCTTGCGCAGGAGGTCGATGATACGGCCTTTTGCCCTGTCTATCTTGGCACCTGGCGCTGGCACAAGCCAGTCTTCGGGAATAGGCTTCATGGAGGCGTTTGGCAATTTGATGAGTTCGCGAATTTCTTTAGTAGTGAAGGCTGCATCAAATGGGCCGCGGCGTGCGGCAATAGATACGTGTTGAACGGCTGAGCGCTCGAGGGTGTCAATGACCGTGGAGGGAACGTCGTATTTGCGGAGAACATCAGGCGAAGTGAGAAGCATGCGGGCAACGTCTAGAGCAACATTTCCGTTCCCTATCAGAGTGACATGCTTTGCAGTCTCCAGTGGAGGTGGGCCTTGGTTTGCGGGATGTTGTGTGTACCAGTGTACGACATTGAGCGCAGGTATACATGACTCCGATTGAGGCAGAGATGGATGGAAGGACGGTAATGGGCACCCAGTCGCGAAAAGCACATGACTGTAGTGGGTGTAAATTGATGACAAAGGAAGGGGAATGTTCTGGGAAAATGCTTTCTGAGGGATGTTGTCGTGAACGTTCACATTGCCAAAGAAGCGGAAACGAGGGTCTTTGGCCACCTCGTCAAACTTGTGTGTACAGTTCTGCTTGCAACATAAGATGGCATCTGCAAGAGGAAATAACACATACCTTGACTTCCGGATGGTCAGGCGCAACTCCATACCTCACGAGTCCGTGAGGTGCCCAGAGGCGGTCATAGACGTGAACCACGCCAGCTTCCTTCGGTAGACGGGACAGCAAACGCGAAGCCACATAGAATGCGGACGCGCCGCCTCCGACAATGGCCAATTTCATGGATTATTAATGGTTAGTGTGTGCCGAGAAGGTGGTCCATTATCAAGACCGTGACTTCCGGATGGCCACTTGAGCATCTCGATCGTGATCCGCGACTTCAGTTAATCCATGACGACCTTTGCGGCCCTTCCTATCGACATCCTTCTCTACATTTTCGAGCTTGTATCCCGCAGGCCAGAGAACAGCCTCAATGTTGCCCATGAACCTTGGAGCCTCGGGCGAGTGTGTCGGGAATGGCGTGCCACCCTGCTCAGCACCAGTGCGCTCTGGTCGACCGTCATTGTCACAGAAGAAGCTATGGCGCGCGGCGGTATCACGAATACGGATATCTTGAAGGAATACCTAGCAAGATCCCAGTCGCACGCACTCCATATTGGCCTACACGAGACGGATCGGCCATCGGGCGCTGGAAGCGAAGGTGAACACGATCCGGTAGAGGACATAGAGCCCACATACGAAAAGGACAAACAGGGACAAGAAAACGACACGGGAGAGATATTCCATGCCCACCTCCTCCTTCTGCTTGCGGAGTGCCATAGGTGGAAGATCTGTGAAATGCTTGCAAATAGGCCAACATACATTGAACTCTCCCGAACTACAACATTCGACGGCCGAAACTATCCGCTACTGGAGGAGTTCTATCTCAAGACATCGGGCCAGTCGATGTGGGCGGCCGATATTCGAGTACACTCCAAAGTCGTCAAACGCATGATGACAGCACCTCGTTTGCGCTCATTGGACGCGCGCGATGCCTACCTCCTTTTATGTCCCGGCAACAACACTACCATTACCCACCTCGGCACTCGTGTCTGCAACTTCGACGAGATCTCCAAACTCCAATCGTATCAATCTCTCACCGAGTTGCACATCATATGTGATTGGCCCTACCGATTGAGCCCCGCTTTCAAACCCATCACTCTACCGAATGTCCGCAAATTGAGCTCAGGGAACAGTCCCGTGCTTCAGTACCTCATCCTGCCGAATCTCACTACCCTCACCCTTCGCGAATTCGAACGGTGCGCACCACACAACCTCATGAAGTTCCTTGACCATTCACAATGCCGACTGGATGTCCTCTCGCTACTCTCCGCAAAATTGCTGGCCTCTGTCGACCTGACGAGCCACCACTTTCGTAGCGTACATCGACTTTCGGTGCCCATGGGATATCCACATGTGCTCGAGTGTCTGAGCTATCTCGAGGACAAGGAGACACTCCCCAATCTCGGAATCGTCAGTATCATGTCCAACCCTAAGACGGGACCTGTCTTTCACACCTCCCCGAATTTCATACAACCGGACCTGCCCGACGACTTGGAAGAGCAGGGATTTGGTGAGGCATATACCGAAGAACGGCTGGCGCTTATGGCACAGAGAGATGCGGATCCCAAATTGCTTCGCGGCAGTACGATGAATTTCCTCAAGAAACGCTTTCGGGGTGGGGGCTCCCTCAAGTTGGTTCGTCTTTGCTGCGATGTGGGTGACTTGCATGCCCTCCTCGACGCGGGGCTGAGAGAGTTGAAGAGCGAAGGACTTTTGGTGATGTTGGATCAGTTGAACAGTAACCACGACGGCTGGATGTGGTGGAGAGGACCGTACTGGTTTACACATGACAATTATTTACCTTCCCTATCCATGAAGTCGGAAGAGATAATCCTTCCCTCGTAGTCTCTGTATTGCTACTAAGTAGTGACTGTAATTTGGTTCATTGAGCAACAGTGGGCGTGAATAATTGAAAGGGTGCATGCCGCTTAATGGCTGTTCTCGGCCTTTGTTCCCACACGTGGATGGATTCTCGTGTCAGAAATTGGAATGCCAAGATTGTTTTCAACCACCAACACCCTACTTTTCGTTCCAGTCATTCTTTTATATGTTGCGCGCCATGAAGGACGCGCCGGCGTCGCATCGCCAGCAGAAGGGTCATTCATTTCTCCACTTTGCGGAGGAGTCGCCCGAGCTCGGGCGGGAGTATGTGAGCGCTGAGGAGCTTACAAGACGTGTATGCTATCACGACTGCACCGGAAACCTCCAGCTGACTTGTTTCGTAGTATAATTTATGCAAAACGAGTCCGAACAAGTCCAGAGGCATGCGAGAGTTGTACGACGTCGCAGCGAAGATGCCGCTTCTCGAGCAAGAACTACTCCCAAAGGATCTGCGCGCTACTCTTGTCTTCATGGGCCTTCGCCGTACCCATCCAGCCTGTTCTATGGATAACACTGGACGGGTCAACGGGGTTCAAATATCCAATTGGGATATCGTCGCCGACGCTTTTGACGTGCCAGTGCGTCCCTTAGCGCCTTACTCCTCTCTATCACTCATTATATGTCTGTCACGCAGTGCTCAAGCTGTGCTAGAGCCGAGTCTACATGCGAGCACACGCGCCGAAACAAACAGAAACGGAAAAAGTGTCGCGCGTGTCTTCTCTCAGGGCGGACGTGTGGAATTCGATGGAGCCATCGCGAAACCGACGAGTCGCCACGAGTCGTAGAAACCCCCAAGCCAGACCCAGCTGAGGTCTATCTTTCTCCTGCCCCGAAGCGCCGATGGAGGTCGAAAACCGCGCAGGCTATATTCGAGTCGTCGCATCCACACACTACCCAGGATCCTACCCATGTTCCAGCTGCCGTTGTTCCCCCGCAACATCGTTCATTAACGCCCCCACCCAAGGCGGAATTATCAAACTCAACTACTACCCGACGACCAACTCCACTACTAAAACATGACAAACCACCCAAGCCCCAGGTCCCAGTCTTCTGCGTCGATTCCCGCCCTTCTCCCTGCGATCCCGTTCTTCCGGTAACGCCCAAGAAATTCGAATTTCCCGTGCCCGCATCCAAATCATCTTCGCCGCTCTCCAACTTGTCCCAGACTACTTTCTGCGCCCCACAATCCATGCAGCAGTCCCCTTCGGAGTACACCCTTATTGCAGAGGACTACACGACTGTCGCAGGCGTCGTTGATGCCAAGTCACAAAGCGCGTACGAGGAAGCCCTACGGAAAAAGGATGCGGAAATTGCTAGTTTGAAGGCGCAGCTGAAGAATACGCGTCTGGAAATGCGTGGCCTTATTGTGTCATTGCAGAAGGTACTCGACGTGCTGAAGTTACGACGTGTCTAAGGACAGGAATCAAGTCAAGCGAATCAGAGTCTTGGATGCGAGCCGACCAATCGATATTGGACCATTGTATCCTATGTTAAGAATCTGTTTTTATTTAATTTCGTGGCCTGTACTTGTATATATACTTATATACAGGATATGTTACACACCAATCGTTTAGGATGCTTGTGGCTCCCGGTGGGCTTTTAAACTCTGATCTGAAGCGAGCGCGTAACTGAGCACGTGATCATGTTTTGTGGCTTTCAAAATTCAGTTGCCAGTAACAACTGAACTCGTGGATTGGGCAGACTGATTATTCAGAGCATTGGCATTGTCGTATCTTGGTTAACGCAACGCTGGAGCTTCATCACATTGCGCGCGTTCGAGCCTCGAGGCACCTCTACCTGGTTCCCGTTCATCCTTCTTCACTGTCACGACGTCTTGAGACCACTATGGACTCTTCCCCTCCTCAAGAAGAACAGGATGTCGCGGCCCGCCTCTGTTTGCTTTCTACAGGAGTCAGTTTACTTGGCCTGACAGCAGCGGAAATATCACACGAAGTGAGTTCCTCTGGATAGCTCCATGGCCAGTCACCCAACCATTGACATTGATACTTTGTATCTAAGTTTGAGTCTATGAAGGATGCGGCAGGGGTGGTTTCATCCGAGGATATGGACATGTTCTATGCCTCCGCGCGACTTCTACCAGACATCGACAAGACGTTGCCTTCATTGCTTCGCGCAGAGCTAGTTTGGCATAGTCTCCCTCGGAAACAAGGAACGATGATTGACGGAAAGGTCGGGACAATAGACCTGCGTACCTGGGATCTTGTCCCCATCAGAGCGGACTACGAGGTGCGTGTCCACTGGGCCATTGGACAGTATACTGACGGATACGTGCTAGTGCACTTTCTGCGTAGACCGTGGGTATTTATGTGAATATGAGTGCCGCACCAGTCCAGGAAAGAAGAAATGTCGGGAATGTCGACTCCAGAATCATGTCTGCGATATGCAAGGGCGACGCGACCAGCGACGATCGGTTCAGCCTACTACCACTCGGTCCACTCCTAGTAGTATCATATCTGGAGGTACGAAACGCAAGTTGGCGAACACCGAGGCGTCCACAAGTGGGAAACCGGTCAAGATGCCCAAGGCAGCAACGGAAACCCCTTCAACAACCGCATCGTCACAAATTAAAACTGTACAGTCCAGCATCATGAAGACTCCCGCCTCGGCGGCAGGGCCAGCGCATGTTGACCTCTCGTTTCTTGAAAATGAATCCCTCCGCGATATCTACACTTCAAAGTGGAAGAATCATGCCAGAAGGGCGAAACTGCACGAATCACGCGTCAAACAGTCGCAGCTCGAGCACGAAAAGAAGCACGAACTCATTCAAAAACTGCAGAAGGAGCGAGAGGACAAGACACATGCACTGAACAATCTTCGGATGAAAGTAGTTCGTTCTGTGAATATTTCCAGAGATTTGAGAGTTTAGATATTCACAAAGCTATGATCTTGCTGAATATTTGGTCTGTACATGCAATTTGACATTATACTTATAACATTGCCACTACACCGGGTGGAAGGCCGTATGAGGTAACAAAGGATGATCACCGAGTTTCCCACGCTCCGAATGTCTCTTTTGAACCTCCATGATCCTGCAGAAAATCCTGCGCTGCTCACTCAGGACGATATAGACTTCTTTCAGAAGGGTATTTCTTGGAGCGACTCAGATTGTTCAAACAGTGACATTAACGCCCGTTCTTTGAACCTTGCCGTGAGTGCCTCTTTATGTCGCCTCTTTTCTTTCAGGTTTCGTTTCTCAACTAGCTCCAAGTATTCTAATGCCAAAGACTCGGGGGAGGACCTCGATATCAAGAGCATTTATGATAATGCTACCAAGCTATCTCATGCAGAACAGGCCGAACTATCGACAGAATTAAGAAACGCGCTTGTATGGACAGGCTTCAGCCGACGGGCTGATCGCGATATCCAGGATGGCATGGTGAACAATGTGTGCGTAACCGATTGGGATCTCGTTCCCGTCGTGTCCGAAGTGCAGGTTCGCGTGTCTTCATTGACACGGGAACATCTGATTGACCGTTTTCCTCAGTGCACGCCGTGTAGCGCCGCGCACTTTCGATGTGAATATGTGCAGGCTTTAGCCACAAAGCCAAGGAGCTGTCGCGAATGTACACTGCGTGGAAAGACGCCATGCGATGCCGACTTAGCCCAGGCGCAGTACGATGCTCCTTCACCCTTGACCCCCGCTTCCGCCAGTGGTACTAAACGTGCTTCATCGAGCTCACTGTCCCCCGACCGACGTGCAAAGACTCGGAGGCGGCAACCTAAAGACACGGGGTTGAATGGCGAATTTTGGCAGATGCCTGCGCTTTCAGAGTCGGGCACTAGCACCGAGCGGGTTACAAGGAGGTCTTCTACCATTGCAGGGAGTGCAAGAATGGATAGGTCTCCGTCATACACTCCCACAAGCCCACTCCCATCCGTTTCTCAACCGCCTTCACCACGGCGGAGATCGGCGAGTCCGACCCTTCCTTCTAGTACGACAAACGGAGTGGATACCACCACTGCCTCCGACCAACCACAGAGCGCCGACATGTTGAATGCCGATACACTGAACCTGTGCTCAAAGAACACGCTCATAGACCTAATCAATGCATCGAATGCAATTATTGCAGCACGCGAGGCGGAGTGGCAGAAGTGGGAACAAATGGAAACCGAAAAGTGTGCAAAGGAGGATGCATTGCTGCTGGAATTGAGGCGGGACACAGGGCGCGCGGAAAGGCGGATAATCGCGTTGGAGGATGCGCTGATACGAGTGACGGACGAGTTTGACGACGATGGATAGGCCTAGCGATGACTGGGAGCCCGTGTATACTTCGTTGTGTGCTTTCCTTGTTGAAGATTTTCTGTATACCCAAGCAAAAGACCAAGCGCTATCCTCTCGGATTAAAGATCAAAGCTTTATCATTGGACTTCTGAGAGAGCGAACGCACCTTCTGGTGGAGACTGGCAGCTTCTATGCTCAAAGCTGGCTTGGTTGGCGGCTCTGATAACAATAATAAGCTGTCCAAAGGACCAACTCTTGATTTCAATGGCAGCAACAAGAAACCAGATACAGGTCAAGCGCAAGTTTCGCGCATCCTTCAACGGTTTGGCGGCACACGCCAGCAAGTCCCGTCACAATGATGTGGTTGAATCCTCATAGCAAATACAATTATGGGTCAACAGCCCGCGCATACAAAAGCCCAACCCAGCCAGGCATTCGAGGTTAGTTAGTAACGTATATGGCATGAAGTTGAAATCGAACCGGTGAACCCTACATAGAAACACCTGATAGCATGTAACAGTAAGTATGGTAGAAGTAAATAACGCGGCTCGTGAAGTCATCAAGAATTACAAGAGGTCAGCGAGTATACATGGTCTGTCCGAATCTCTAATCGAGCGCAAAGTGTTCATTGTTGCTTCAGCTTTCCATCGTGCAGTGCGGCGTCTAGAAGGTCGGCACTGGACTCTGTCGCGACTTCTGCCAGGAGCTCTCTTGACTCCAGTCTTGGCGAGGATGAATCCGACAAGCCGGAGTCATCGTCCGATGGACTTGTACGCCCGGAACGACTCGCTGTGGCCTCTGCTAGCTCCTTTCGCATCGCCTCTAGCTCGCGTTCGAACCTACACAGATAAGGTTAGCTACACTTTTCAGTGGCATGTAAAATTAAACTCACTTTCGCCCAAAGACCTCAATGTAGTAACCTCCACCATTCCAAACGCTGACAGAGAAGATGAAGATGATGTAGGCCGCGCTCCATCGCGCACTGTCGTAAAGCACGAAGACAGCCGGAAGCTCGGTCAAAAGGGTGTACACTGCAAAGAACATGAGCTATCTGTTGTGGACGTGATGAACTACGTACGGAATTGGCCAAACATGAAGGTGATGCTGCGGTACTGTTCGGGGATAGATGAAAGGGTGCGCCCGATAGCACCACGTTTGTCGTTGAGCATCCAAGAAAACGACGTAGTACGCTGGCCAGACATAATCTTCTCGCGCCTATCCACAAGAAGAAACTGAAGTAGGTTAGCGAGGTAGAGAACAGCAAAACAACCATGCCCACCTTCCAATACATCAACTGCCATGCAACATCTGCCAGATATGTCAAGTTCAAGTCAAATGCGGAGTGCCAATGATGAGCGTACAGATTCCGCCACTGAGCAAAAGAGCCTTGCCAGGGTGCATATGAGGCAACTCCTTCAAGGCAGGGAATCGGTCGGAAGCATTGGGGTAGAAGTGGCTAGGGGGGCTGAGTACAAAACCTCATTGCCTCGAGGTACAAGTAGCTCACCGAATCACCGTAAAGGTCAAGGGCGCATAGATGTGCACAAAAAGTGATGTCACTTTGTCCTGGTCATGGAAGACCAGGCTGTTTCTCCACGTAATGACGGCGTTGGCGAGAGAGCCATTGGAAAGGCAGTAGCATGCGACGAAGAGCGGAACGTTTCCAGGGAGAATCCAGAGATACACGAAATTGAGGATGGTGGTAAAATAGCACAGGTCGAACAAGAAGTAGTGATATGCGCGCTTCTTGTATGTGTACGCGCGCAGTGGTAGGAGATATATGCCCAGGACGGTGTAGGCAATGTGTATCCACCTTCCCGCCATTAGTCAAGTAACAGTATACGGTCGATGCGACTCACTCAGGAGCCATGCCGAAGAGCAATGCGGTGAAGAGAACAGACATCACGCCGAAAAAGAACGATATCTTCTCCCGCGTACGAATGACCTTGGCTGATTGCCATTCCTCAGACAATTTCGTTACACGAGTCGAAATCTGGGGAATCCTAGGGTTAGCCGATACGCATGTCGCGGGGCTGACTTTTCGAACCTTGAGTTTGAAGTTTTTGATTTCACGGTCCAAATTCTCGGCCAACGCATCTCCCTTCAGCTCTGGTAACTTGAAGCGCTCCTCTGCCTTCAACTTCAACCGATCGCTATGCTTCTGTAGCTTCCGTTGCAAGAGGTCGACATGAGAATCAAAGAACGTTTCAAAGGTATCTGAGAAGAAATAAGAGTCATCCAAGACAAAGTGTGGCTAACGACGCACCGAGTAGTGTGAAGCCTCCCGACCAATCCGACATGTCGTCGCGTACACTTTGTATGCGCCGCATATATTTAAAGTCCTTTATTGGTGACTTGGGCGAGTCTTTACGCGACATGGTGCCGAGTGTGATAGAGGGAGTCGTGAAGGTGGCTAACAGCCGCGAGGCGCTGGCGGTTGATTAGCTTAGTCATTGATCAGTGCACGCTTGTCGGGGTTCGGGCCGCGGGCGACAACTGTCAACTGCATATCGATTCCGATCTTCCGCACCTAGTCTGATACTCTCAACTGGTTCAAAAGAGTTAGCCTGCACAATGGCCGCCTCGATTCCCAAGGGAGGTATGTAGCGTCAACCTTTATCCCGTCGACCAAATCTCATTCTCCCAGCCGTCAGCGTTGTGCTGGGCTCTCAGTGGGGAGATGAAGGCAAAGGAAAGCTCGTCGACATCCTTGCCGCCAATGCGGATGTCTGCGCGCGTAGTGCTGGCGGGAATAATGCTGGACACACGATTGTCGTTCCGATTGGTGCAGAGAAGAAACCAACCACCTTTGCGTTCCATCTCTTGCCTAGCGGTAAGCTTTACATGCTTCCCCTGAGCCTTGCTCAACTTTGATCAGGCCTGGTCAACCCCAACTGCACTGGTTTGATTGGCTCCGGCGTTGTCGTGCATGTCCCGTCGTTCTTCACTGAGCTTGATGCACTGGAATCTCAGGGTACGTTTTTCCCCCGCTGGCTTTTGGCAGGGACCTGACAATACTAGGCTTGGACTGCACCGGCCGTTTACTTGTCTCTGACCGCGCGCACCTTGTATTCGACTTCCACCAAATCGTGGATGGCTTGAAGGAAGTTGAGCTTGGAGGCTCGAGGTGCGTTCTCACATAAAATGACTCAGAGAAATGACCTCACACTTTGGCAGTATTGGAACCACCAAGAAGGGCATCGGCCCAGCATATTCCGGCAAGGCATCGCGTTCTGGTCTTCGCGTGCACCATCTCTTCGACCACGATACATTTGCGGCCAAGTTCCGCAAGGTCGTCGAGGGCAGATTCAAGCGATACGGTCACTTTGAATATGATACTGAGGGTGAAATTCTGCGATACAAGGTTCGTAGTTCCTCCGACCTTTTTGAAATTTTACAATGTAACCCTCTCACAGGAGCTCGCTGTCCGCCTGAGACCGTATGTTGTTGACAGCATCACTTACATTCACAAAGCCATATCCTCCGGAAAGCGTGTTCTGGTCGAGGGCGCCAATGCATTGATGCTTGACCTCGACTATGGCACCTACCCGTTTGTCACCTCCTCGAACACAACCATCGGCGGTGTCTGTACTGGCCTTGGCCTCCCTCCTCGGCTCATTGGCTACACTATCGGCGTTGTGAAAGCGTACACCACACGCGTCGGCGGTGGACCATTCCCTACCGAGCAGCTCAACGACGTCGGAGTACACTTCCAAGAGGTCGGCCACGAATACGGCACCACGACCGGCCGGAGACGTCGTTGTGGTTGGCTTGACCTTGTTGTTCTGAAGCACTCCTGCCTCATCAACGGCTATGATTCTTTCAACCTCACCAAGCTTGATGTTCTTGACAAGCTACCGGAGATCAAGATAGGCGTCAAGTATCTGCTCGATGGCGTTGAACTGGATGGTTTCCCCGCAGATCTTGACCTTCTCGAAAAGGTCCAAGTCGAATACGTGACGCTTCCTGGATGGCAGAGCTCTATCGAGGAGGTGAGGACGTATGAAGAATTGCCGGAAAACTGCAAGAAGTACATCGACTTCATAGAGGAGTATCTGCATGTCCCTGTAGAGTGGATCGGTGTGGGCCCAGGGCGTGAGAGTATGATACAGAAGCCCATGCCGTCGAAGAAGTAAAGAAAATATGTAGAAGTATGTTATCCTTATCAAATATTTTGCTCGGAAAATGGCAGAGAACCAAATTATCTGTCGAAGTGTTTACAGCCTGGAGGCTGGAGCCACCTAGAAAGTGTCGATCGCGTCGTTAAGCACGTGTATCGTCTTGTTCACCTCTTGAACACGACCACCACGACAACCGCGCAGGCATAACCTCTGGAGTGCTATGGCGAAGATAATATCGAGATTCGCAAAGTCCTTCTTTGCCGTGATCGCTGCGCTTGTATGCTTTGAAACTCCTGGAGCGCCGGCCTGAATTTATTGATTGGTAGCCAAGTTCCTTCTTGCCACTGTGCTCTTCTTCCATCCGCCTATGCGCGCGTACATCGATCCTTGGACGGGCGATGTGTTTGGGGAGGGCGGTGTTGAGCAGTACTTCAAAGCAGCCACACCCACAGAGAAAGTGCACTCCCTGAATAAGGGTAGTGTGCATGGGGAGGTGATTATGCCTAAGCTAGGGAATGCTACTGCAAAGTGCGTTGCATGTCATATGTCCACGTCTTATGAGCTCAGAATACCACAGAGCGGCACTGGGACGCGCGACATGGAAGTTGCTGTGCGTATTTAGTCTGTCTGAACGTTCCTCATTAGCTCATCCTGCAACAGACACACAATGACCTTGCGCTACCCTGAAGTCGGCACTATCCATCCCATTAATGTCTTGTCATTCTGACCATGAAAACGGTAGACACCATCGCCTGATGAACGCGAAGCACTCGATTCCTACTTCCATCTCTTGTCACGGCTATACCCTTGTGTGCGTGTCTACCCCTCTATGTAAGTGAAGAAAGCTGAGTTTGCACTCGCTGTAGGGCGAATGCGCGGCAGAATTCCAGCAACTACTTGCAAAGTATCCCCCGCAGACTTCGTCTCGCAAGGCTGCTTCACTATGGTGTGTATTCACTGTCTTGGCTCTCATCCTACACACCCTTTACACATCCTTTTTCTTATCCCGAGCCAATCAAATCCCAGGTTATGCGATGTCCACAACAAGGTGAACAAACGCCTGGGTCATGCACAATTCGACTGCGCCCATCTCGACGCCGAATACGACTGCGGTTGCGGTGACGAGCCCATTATAAACACGAAGGAGCCAGACGACATGGAAAATGAGTTGCCTCCCGACGCTGACGAACTTACAGGCGTGAAGATGATCAAGGGAGGCCGTTAACTTCTTCTATCTAGTTGACCTTGCATACATTATTTATCGTTGGATAATTCGGACATTAACTTATATCACGGAGGAGTACATAATCCACTGCTTGTCTCGACGGGCAACATGCATATGGCAAGGATATGGTGTTGGCCTGCGAACATTTGTACTTGGATTTTTGGATTTGGATGTCTGGATCCGAGTGCAATGACGCGCAACACGATCGCGATCCTCATCGCTGGCAGTTGGCCGCGATGCGTCTCTGTCCAACGCAACAATGTCCAAACAATTTCCTGCCCTCAAAAATGACCTCCTCCTACGCGCCGCCCGCGGTACGTGCTCACTGGAATACCGACGAACATCTTCTCACTATCGTACCAGGAGAGAAAACGGAGCGTGCACCCGTATGGATTATGCGTCAGGCTGGCCGCCATCTTCCAGGTCGGTATTTCCCTGCAAACGTTCTGTCTTTTTTCTCTAAAACATGAACCCCTCCTCCATCATAGAGTTCATGAAGCTCCGCGAAAGCCATGGTTTCTTCGAGATTTGCCAAACACCATCGCTTGCGTGCGAGGTGACCCTTCAGCCTGTGCGACACTACACCGGCCTACTCGATGCCGCCATCATCTTCAGCGACATCCTAGTCGTCCCGCAAGCCATGGGAATGCATGTCATTATGCAGCCTGGACCACATTTCACGGAACCGCTGAACACGCCAGAGGATGTCAAGAAACTGAAGGCGAAGGTGGACGTGCAGGAAGCGATGGAGCTTCGAACGGTCTTTGAGGCAATCACGCTCACCAGGACAGAGCTTGCTGGCGAAGTGCCACTTATTGGATTCTGCGGCGGACCGTGGACACTGTTCGCGTACATGATTGAGGGAGGTGGGACCAGGGCGTGGAACAAGGCGAAATCCTGGTTGTTCAAGTACCCCGAAGAGTCGAAGGCGCTTCTGGATCAAATCACGACGGTTTGCATTGATTTCCTAGTCGCTCAAGCGCATGCTGGTGCCCAGGTACGTCTCTGTATGTCTCGATCTATGTTAACCTGACTGGGAAATCAGCTCTTACAAGTGTTTGACACCAACGCAGGCGAGCTCACCCCATACGACTTCTACACATTTGTCTTCCCATCTCTCCAACGCATCGGCAAGGAGGTCAAGGAGCGCCTCAAAGCTGACGGCTACGATGTACCCATGACACTCTTTGCCAAATCCGCAAACTATGCTATCGCCCACTGTGCAGAGAATACGGTGTACGACGTGCTGGGGCTTGACTGGAGGATAGAGGGCTCTGAGGCCCGCACGCTCGTGAACGGAAAGACTGCCCTCCAAGGCAACCTGGACCCCGACATTCTGTACGGTGGACGAGATGGCATCGAAGCTGCGGTTAAGCGTACGGCGGAGAGCTTTGGCGATTCGGGAGGATGGATAGCAAACCTTGGGCATGGGATTACGCCTGGCGTAAAGCCAGAGGACGTCGAATGGTTCTTCCAATGTGTGCATAAGTATTCCAAGCGTTGAAAGCTATAGCCACAAAAAGAAAGACATGTAAGAGTACTATGTACACCTTTACACACTGTTGTATTCCCTATTACTATGACATTGCGCGCGCCCTGCGACTTCCTTCTTATCACTCAACAGACGCGTTTCTTGACGTATGTACCATTCGATTCCGAAAAACCATAAATAATCGTACTTGCACCTCGACCTAGATTTATGATACAGACCATTGACAGATGATGTGGTAAGGTAAGAGAGGAGCGATGCAAGATACGATAAAACAAGGGCGTGGGTTGGAAGTACACAGACAGGGAGTAGAGGTATAATAGCATGAAATCGTATTTGGGTGAGTGGCGAAGCGCAAGAAAAGAAGACAAAGAAAACGGGCCCTTAAGCAGCTGCACCGGCGGGCTCCTCAAGACCCATCTTCTTCCTGACCAGCTCAAACGTCTTGAGCATCTTCCTCCTCGCTCCCAGCGCCGCAACACCCTTCGCATCGAGCGCAGCGTCATCCATCATAACCATGTCCTTCCAGTGCATGCCTTCGAAGTTGGGCGTGTATTTGTGTAGCCTCAAGCTACGCAACCAGGCGGGAATGTCGGATAACAGTGTCGGGTCCACTTCCTCCTCTCCCTTCGGCGCCGGACTACCCCCAGCACCATTTGGCTTGGAGTTGTTCATGGGCTTCGGTGCGCGCCGTTGCTGGTTATTGTTCATCATCCCATTCTGCTGCTGTTGCATCATCCAGTTCTGTCCAAAGCCGTTGGCGGCCATCTGCGCGGCTAGCATCTGAGTCTCCGGGGTGATGCCCATGACGCTGAGCATGTTATTGAACGGACTAATGGGTGGCACGCCACCCATGCCTTGCATGTTCTGGAGGTTCTGCATCCCGAGAGGACTGCCGAGACCCATGCCCATGCCGAAACCACCCATGGGCATACCCAAGCCGTTCATGCCAACATCGCTGCCATTCGCAGAGAGGCCAGGGCTCCGCATGCCATTCAGGCCATTCGGACTGCCCCAGTTCGCGTTTCCGTTGCGCGCCTTCGAGTGGGAGTCGCCGTTGGGACTTCCAGGATTTTTGTTGTTACGCCTGTGAATCGTGGGGTCACCCATCATGGGCACTCCCGGCTGCTGCTGAGATGCCTGGCCCCAGTCGTTGATAGAGGGCTCAGGGGCAGCACGGCGCTCCTTGGGGAACATCTGGATCGCAGGCGTATTGACCATGCTGGCCCAGCTCTCAGCCGCGGGCAGCGTAACTTCGTTATTCGCGCGAGGCGAAGAGCCAGTGAACTCTGTGCTTTTAGGGCGTGAATTCATCGAAATCTCCTGACCCGACCCGTTGGCTTCTGGCAGCTGGGAGAGCTGAGAACCCCAAGTCGTGGGGCGGCCATCGGGGCTCGAGGCGAGGACAGGCGCCGAAATGCGGTGGGCAGCGTTACTGGCTTTAAGTTTGGCCCGCTGTGTCGCAAGAGTCGAGGCGGCATCGCCGCCCGAAGCTACGGCCGAGTCGGGGGAGAGGAAGTTGGAGGCGCTGGGATCCAGGGCCAGGGACTGGCGATTGAAGTTGCGTGCGGTGGGCGACGCGGCGGGCGGCATGCCAGACTTGAGGCCAGGGCTCTTTAGCTGAGCCAATTTGGCCTCCATCTGGTTCTGCATGGAGCCTAGGATCATCCATCAGTGGTCTGGCAGATGGGAAGCAGGGTGGACACGCACCCATAGCCGGACTGAGGAGGGCCGTCATCGGGTCCGACCTGGCCATTTGCTGAAGAACGGTAATAAAGAACCGGATTTGAACTTGAGTAGAGTGTTGGAGAAGGCTGTAAAGAGCGGCTGTGCGCTCGGCTTCGGAGAGGACCTTGAACCATTGCTCGATGGCGCTGAGTTCCTCCTTGAAATTGACATCGAGAGAAGCCGCCGCCATTTCTTCCAGAGTAGCATCATAGCTTTGCAGATTTTCAAACCATTGGTCGAGGGCTTCGGCTAAGTGGCGCGACGGGATAAGCGCCTGAGGCGGGAGGAGAAGAAAAAAAGACACGCACCTTCAGGCGTCTCGAACATGCGAGAGCTGCTTACGAGCTCGCTCGTAGGACGGCCATTCGGACCGACGCCGGGACGAGGAGAAGACGGCACTGGGCCGATACGAGTCGGGCCAAGCGACTGGCGAGCAGCATTGCGCTCTTGACCGGGAGACGGGCTGCGACTAGTTGGAGGGGGACGAAGGCTCATGTTGACGATGTGCAAGAATGAATAGAACTCAGGCTCCTTGATCCAGCCGCGCCTGTCGGTTGCCTGATGATGGTTGTTGGAAACCAAGTGTCACGACCGAATCGCTTTTGATAGACTGCCTATTATGTAACCCATCCTTATTGTCTTCACTTCCAACAAGGTAAACACCTTTCTAAGACACTAGACAAGCATTCCTTATAACGCGCACGGGCCATTTCCAGCGCCCCCATTGTCCGGCCGCCCTAGTCGGCGCTGGCAAGAATAAAGACGGGTCAGTCTAGACTTCTGCCTCATGGCCGATGGCGGCCCCATCAAAGCCGACCCGTTCTCCTCGCCGTACTGTACGTACTTCAAGTCCTGTAATAACCGCCCAGAAATCGACACGTATATCATTAAAGGCAGCCCGGTGGCAGCCACAGCTGTGTGGTTTTTGACCGCTTCAATCATTCAGATCATCACGAGTTATCCCAAAGTCATCCCAACTCGAGACGATTTAGCATATAATTTAACAGTAGGCAAGACTGATGGTGCCCGAGCCCCAAGGCTTGAATACCCGCCTCTGTCGACTCTTGCTGACTGCAATACGTTGTCCTAACCGTGGTCGACGCATTGGTCGTGCTACCAACATATAAGTACGGATTCAATGTGAAGGTTTCAGTGGAAGGTTAGTCTTGAGCCGGCCGTCCTTCAGGTCGACTCGCATGACTCGCTATGTAACCTAGACTAGGATGGGGCTCCCTCGGCCATCCAATCTACACTGTCTTGACTTCATGGCTGCGCGGCTGGTCACAGATCATGCCACTCTGTTCACCAACTCAATTCAAACCTTGAGCATACAACGGTCATACGCCAGCTCAGTGCCGCATATAAGCATACTCACGCAAGCTTGCCACCCCCACTCCCTCTGCTTCCTAGCCAAAGTCAAGCTCATCGTCCAACATCGCAGACATACCGCCATCAACGATGCCTCCCATCCAAGACTTCTTTATCGGCCGCAACTATCCTTACGATCCCGCTCGTGGAACGATTGAGCAATTCAAAGACATGTGCACCAACGTCTACCACTGGGGCAAGAAGCGCAAAGAAAGGAAAAGAGCTCTCAAGGCGCTCCGCGAAGCCATGGCAGCCCAGTTTAGCGCCTCTTATGGGAGCAATGACCGAAGTCTACCGGCATGGCAGAATCTGTGTGGGGTCCTCGACGTGCAGGATATTCCAAGCAGCATCACCCAATGCAAAAAGGTGCGCTCAATCTACGAAGACAAATGTGGCCCATACTAAGGCAAGTTGGTAGATAATTGAGCACATTTATGTCAACATCTGGGACCTCGTTGACTACTCTGTTTACTCGGGCCGCCCCCTCCTTCTTCACCCGACCGAGCGCGCGCTCGCTGTCTACACCCTGACGGAGGAAAAAGTATACCCTCGAGAAAAGGCGCGGGCCAACGGCCTGTTACGTTTCCTTTTGCGCCAGATCTTGAATCCTCGCGAGAGGCGTTAAATACATACAGTAGCATCATGGTGGCAGCAGTACCACTCCTTGAGGTCCAGTCGAGCGAGGAAGTTGCCTCTTCGTCAGTAGGTTTTGTAATCAGTCCCATATCGTGCGTGAGATATTCCCGCGACAACAAGAGCCACCCAATATTCCTCCCTGCAATCCACTTAGAGTATAGGTCGAAGACAACGCCCGGCGGGCTGATCGTACATCATGGTGGCCCGCTACAGTTTCTGTTGCGTCAAATCATGGACCCACCAGCCTAGGAACTCTTCCAAAGCTGGCGATAAACACAAGAGCAACACTGAGAAGACAACCTTCGCAACTTTGGGAGTGAATCGTATTCCGTTGACTATGGCTAGGTCTTGAACTTCTGAAATCCATATTCAATGCCTGTTAAACCTCGCCAGTCAGTTGGTAGAAATAATGTAAGCAGCTAGTATAGCAATAAGAGTTGGGTATAGTACAACGAATGGTACCTCAAGAGGCAGATGGAGAAACTTTGATAGAAGACTTTGGCGGTGGAACGTCGAACGCGGGCATATTCCTCAACGCCTCCATCTTGTCCTCTCGTTGTTCTATCACCTGAACGTCTGTCGAACTTTCTTGATCCTGAAGCAACTCTTCGAAAAGCTTCTTTCCTTCGCCCCGCGGCTTTGCATATTCTAGGACCATGCGTCGATTGCGCAAAACGCGTCGGTCGGTGTCTCGCCAGCAGGCGTCTGCAGTGGATTGTTGGACAAACGTGATGAAGGCACGTCCCGTGTGTTGCCCGAGTTTGTCTTTCACTAGACCCAAGATCAAAATTGCGAGACTGGGATATAACAGATGGACAGGGCAACGCACCCACAGCAACCTTCTGCACATCGCCCCAATGAGAGAACCAGTCTTTCAATTGAGCTGGATTCATTTTGTAGTGAATGTTGCCAGCATATATTGTCCGACCGGGCAATTGGGGTTTGTCGGCGAGATTGCTGACAGCAATGTAGCGTACTTGATGTTTGTAGAGCCGCGTTTGGTCTTTCTGTGGTGTGGGGCAGAACGATAACTGGACAGGCAGATCCCGGCTTTTCTTGCCCTTTGGAGTGGGGACATCAACTGTGAAGTGGATGGGATCTACTGTATGGGCGCGCACGGCTTTGAGAGCACCGGTGTATTTGCGAAAAGTTACATATGCAATGAGCGGCTGGTTCTCTGGTTGTGCTGCACGGTGAAAGTTAGCAGAAACTTATAGTGGATGAGGCAACGCACAAAGTCGGAGTCTATCGACCTTGCCAAACTGTCTAAAGCGTAGGTGGATAGCCTCGAACGGCAGCCTCGAATCCAGTTTCTCTACAAGGAGAGTGCGGGATGGTCTAACGTCCTTTCTACATGTCGAAGTGCGACAGAACCCTCTGATTTGTTGCGAAACGAGTTGCAGCAATGGTGTTGGCAAGCGCATAGTCTAGGAAAGGAGCCGCGTCGTAGTCGGAGTCAAAGGTCACGAAGTTGTAACAGCCACCGATCCATGCCAATCTTTTGCGCGTTCCACCATGTCCCGCTTTCCTCGCGACCTGAAAGCCACAGCTCCTGCGAATGAGCAGCCGACCATTGGGATAATAGGAATGGGACTCATGGGTTCGATGTATGCCCGCGTTCTCACGCAAGCTGGCTGGAAAAAGTCCGTGTCGCGTCCACTGCGATCGTGCGCTAGCCTAATGCGCGCGCCAGAATCCACGTCTGTGACAGGCCTGATAGATATGAGGCGTTGAAGGAGGAATGGGCTGGTGTGTCGCGCTTGAATACTGTGCTACTCGAGCTCACAGTCCTGCAGACATCCCAGCGGTAACGGCATTCCCAGATGGCTATGGCGTCTCTCGAACATCTGATTTTATCATGTATTCTGTGGAAGCAGAGTTCATTGACGGCGTCGTCGCTCAGTATGGGCCATGTACGTTCTTTCGACATCCTCGCACCTTATCTGACAACATACAGCTACGAAGCTTAACGCCGTTGTCGCCGGTCAGACCTCAGTCAAGGCGCCAGAGAGAGCGGCATTCGAAAAGCATCTTCCCAAGGATGTTTCCATTGTCTCTTGCCATTCTCTACACGGACCAACTGTCAATCCAATCGGCCAACCACTTGTGCGAACCATCCTTTCCAGTGAGAGCGTCTGCTCATTTGACTAGGTTCTCATCAAGCACCGTGGGAGTGACGAAGACCTTGGCCTTGTGGAAAACATACTTCGATGCTTCGGCTCTCGCTTTGTTCACTTGTCCTATGAGGAACACGACGTCGTTACCGCAAATACTCAAGCTGTTACGCATGCTGCGTTTCTCAGGTGCGTGCCATTCCTCCCCAAACCATTGTGACTCATTATTGAATAGTATGGGAACGGCATGGGCCTCTTCTAAGGCATACCCATGGGAGTCGGGACTCTACGTAGGCGGTATCGAGACCGTCAAAGTGAACTTGACCCTCCGTATATTCAGCAACGCCTGGCACGTCTACGCAGGCCTTGCTATCCTCAACCCGCAAGCTCGCGAGCAAATCAACCAGTACGCGAAGAGTGCGACAGAGCTATTTAAGATGATGATTGAGGCTGGAACAGCTAGTAACGAAGCTGAGGAGAAGAAGTTGAGGGACCGTATTGAATGGGCGCGCAAGACAGTCTTTGGAGAGACAATTGGACATGAGGGTCAGAGGAGACCTATTCTACTCTCTGAACACATCCTAGACCGATTTAGTCTGGGTCGTGTCCCCGAGGGAACCGAAGGGTCAAACTACCGTCCAAACAGCCACTTGTCCCTTTTGGCGATGGTGGATTGCTGGGCGCATCTAAACATCAATCCCTTCCATCATCTATCGCTAGCTGCGACGCCTCTTTTCCGACTCTTCTTGGGGGTGGCAGAGCATCTCTTTTTGTCGCAGAGCATGCTCGACGCGTCTATCCACTCGGCGATCTACGACACTTGGCATCGGTCGGACGACCTAGAGTTCATTGTAGCAGCAAGGGGATGGAGCCAATGTGTTCAATTCGGGAGCTTCGATGTATACAAGAAGAGGTTTGATGGTACACGCGCGTTCTTCGAAGGCAGATTTGAAGAGAGTGGCAGGCTAGGGAGTGAAATGATCAAGACGGTGATGGAGAACAAGGTCGAATGAGAGACAGGGAACTCAAAATTGTATTTGAATTATGTACATAGATTTGCTGTATTTTGAAATTGGGTGTAATGGTAGTTAAGTCAAGTGTGTGTACTCGAACGTACGGCCGCCAAATCGATCGAGTGTACTGTCTGCCTTCGTCCACCACGAGCTAGCCACCCATAGTCTGCATTCTCAACGAAGTATAACAAACAATGTCCTACTTCCTCCCCCATCTTCCTTCTGGCTGGCACGTCGACGAGGCAATCAAGAGCGAGGAGGACCGGGTGGTGGTGATTCGCTTCGGCTACGATTGGGACAGCCAGTGCATGACCATGGACGAGACGCTTTACGCCATTTCGGAGAAAGTGCAGAACTTTGCTGTCATTTATCTGTGCGACATCACACAGGTGCCAGATTTCAATAAGGTGCGTATTCCCTCTTTGCACGTCTCTCCCTCCACTTGTTTACTTACGCTGTATAGATGTACGAATTATACGATCCATGCACTGTGATGTTCTTCTATCGGTGCGTCCCCTTTGCTTCGAGTGGGACACGCCTTGACTTGGACGAGCAGCAACAAACACATCATGATTGATTTGGGAACTGGTAACAACAATAAAATGTGCGCATTCTACCATCCACCATTGACGTCCCGCGCTAAGCAATACGCAACCCTACAGTAATTGGGCTATGGACAATAAACAAGAGGCACGTCCAGCGTTTCGACTCTCATCTAGATGGTGCTAATACTTTAGACTAGATGGTGGACATCATAGAAACTGTGTACCGCGGAGCATCCAAAGGCCGTGGTTTGGTCGTTTCTCCCAAAGGTGCGTCCCTAGCTGAGACTCCAGCGGGATATTACGTCTCATTTTTTATAAGACTACTCCACCCGCTATCGCTACTAAGCTCTCTACATCCTGGATTCCCATGGGCTATGTCACACTCTCCAGCTTCCTCGATATTGGTACGCCCATCCTGTTTTTATCCCATGTGTTATCGACCTTGTCTCGAATGAATATCCGAGCGTCAATTCATACTGTTCATTGAGCCTATACGCTACCGACGTATCACGATCATGGTACTGTAAGGTGTTCGTGAATAAATACAAAGCCGTTTGACCAAGACTACAAGTAACGGTGACTACTTATTGCAGTACAGTTACAGTTCAAGAAAGCGAGTACAGAGCGCAGACCATCACAATTGCAATTAAGGAATAATATAAGTTGAACCGGCAGGAGACATGACACCTGAGATTTCCACTCTAGGTGGCGTGGCTGAATGACCTGAGGAAATGCCTCGCCCCACTTGGCATATTTGGTGTCGGTGCAACCACAACTGGCGCCTGCGCCGTCACTTCGAGCCCCAGAGCATTGTTCCGACTGGTAGGCGGCGCTGCTGCATAAATATGCGGCCCCCAATTAACCTGTGGTTCATGTGATCTACGCCTCGACGAACGCGAAGGCGCAGATACGCGCGAGCTCGAATGTGAATGAGTGTGTCCTGGAACTTCCGGAATCCACACCGTAGGCTGTGGGACAGGTGCAGGGTGCAAGGATGGCGGTAGAGATCCTGACGGTTCTACATGCGAGGAAGGCGCAGAGCCGTGGAAGAAAGACGGGGCAGCAGGTGCTGTAGCACGGGATGTGAGTCTTGCGCGCGGTTGCGTTGGCGTTCGGTCGGCGCTGGTCGTTAAAGCAGGAGCGATTACAGGCAAAAATGCTCGGGGGTCCCCCACCGAGATTTCCAAGCCGTCTTCTGGCGCAGTGTGCCGACGCCTGCCATCAGAAGACCCTAGAAGTGGAGACGGCTCGACGTCCAAGGAGGTTTGTATGGGTAGTGGTTCAGTCTGGAAATGTGCGAGGCCATCAACACCCAACGAGTTGAGTGATAGACGCGAATTGCTACTGAAATTGACATTGATACTGCCGTTGTCATTCCATGTTGCGATGCTACCTCGTGAACTGAGAGGCGTGAAGTTGGCTCTGCGTGTGTTTGGAGATTCGGCGCGCACTGCCGCTGTTGGAACTGATCCTGGTACAGGGCTTGCGCGCTGAAGACTCCGATCAACTTCTAGTTGAACCGCCATTCGAGGCTCTGATGGCCCAGCCACAGGAGCAACGTCGTAGGTCTCTCTGTGCTTTTTCCGATGCTTCCTTTCCTTGGGGTCTCGATGCCGTTCCTTCTTGATAATGATACCTGGCGCCCCAGAGTCCGTGGTCATGGGAGGGATAACATGCTGTCGAATAGTGCGTGTCCCATAGATGGCGGGGTCGTTGTTGACCATGCCTGTTTCAGTGTATGGGTAAAATGCAGTACGATGGAGGGTCACGTCCTCGGGAGGCGTCGGCAAAGGATTCGAGTTTGAATCGTAGTGCAGACCGCCCCCGGCTTGCAGCGAAAACGGGCCGATTGCAATCGGCTGATGCAGTGGTGGCGAAGGAATTACTTCTCGTGCTTTGCCTTTTCCCTTTACGTCTTTTCGTCGTCGCACAGGTGATTCGAGTTCTGCAATTCGAACTCTCAACGCCTCCAATTCTTCCGTCATATCAGATGCGTTCCTGTGTAGAAATGAGTACAGAGAAACTAAGTATGGCAAGCCAAAGCGCACCTCTCCATGGCCTCGCTGCGGCCCTCTGCCATTTTAGTACGAAAATGTAGGTCGCATGCTGCGCGCTGAGTCTTCATAGTGTTCATGAAGGCGGTGAGAAGATTTCGCAACAGAGCTGTGGGCCGCGGAGTCTATGCAAACAATAAACATCTAACGTGTGTGATCTCAACTGACACCTACGTCCGCGTCAGGGAGATGAACTCGGCGCCTATCCTGCTCTGCGAGCCATTCTTGGACTTCATTCTCAAGCGAGGCGGCTGCTTCTGGGATCGTAGACCCTTCGAGAGGTTCGCCAAGCGCTGCTACGAGGCGTTGAGTTAGTTCTCCAGCCTGGGACGCCTCGTCGCTCATTGGCGGCGATGTGGGGGCTGGGGTCTCGAACGAAACATGGAGCTTCTTGACCGCATCTGCATCCCGGTAGACGCGTCGGCACAATGGACACGAGCCTCCAGAAAGAAAACGCTGTCTGCGGTCCTCCAAAATGTGCATGAAGCATCTGGAACCACATTAGCACATAGGAAACACGCATACAAGGCGTGGGGCGCAGGAGGTATGCACGAGTCGGCGATGATACATCGAGCCCATATGAACAGATGGGGGTCCATCAGTACAATAAAATAGAAGCGACAAAGCGAAGTGTACGCACGCTTTGCAGAGAATATGGCCACAGGGAATTCCATGGGGCAACACGTCTTCGGTGTCGTATTCGCTCAGGCAGATATCGCAGTGACTGGCTGGATGCACATATAAAGGCATCTTAATTAGGCGAGAACGGTAACACCGCCAACAATGTTGACCATGGACAAGATGGTGGGGAATGGAGAACAAGGGTAATGGTGTGATCGGACGCTGTAACGCGCGCAATCATGCTTGTCTCCGAACTATCAGCTTCGCTGACCATTCCGCCTGAATTTTCGAAATTAAATGCCCTAGATGAAGATGACACAGCTTTGGAACTTCAAAGATGGAAACAAGGCGTAGCAGCAAAACTAGACGAGCTGAGGAAGATGATTCAAGACGCGTCCGAGTTGTCGATGGACGACCGCGCCGATGCCATTTCATCTACAGTCGCATTTTCTTTCGAGAAAAAGCCATGGGTCACATCTCATGCACACGATATTGCCGTCGGTACGCAGCTTTGACGCGTTTTTGCGCGATATTCATTACCACACAGCTATCCTTGGTCGATTCGAGCCTGACGTCCAGTTGCTTCGACACATCTTACTTCGGAATGTCAAGCCCGTGTTCTCTCACAACCTACACCCCCATATCAATCCGGAATCCGGACGAAAGCTCTCTCGCCCGGCTGGAGGACAAATGGCTACCTCTGACTATTATGAGGACCAGACCTGGAAACAAAATTTAGCAGCAGGGTACATTGTCGAATATGTTGTCCAACATCTGAAGGTGTGCTCATTCGAAATTTCAGAATCTCAATCACTCATCCGAGCAGGCGGAAGACTACGAAACCATTTGGCCATTGCTCATTCCACCACTAATGACCATCCTCGACGATTACCAAGTGCCCTACAAACTGCATTCAGTCATCATCCTCCGGCAAATGCTTCAAAATCTCTCTGCCTCTCTTCTAAGGCGAACCGGATTGGATGTCCTCCTCACACAGGAAGGTTTGGCATCCCTCTAATCCTTTCGGTTGTTTATATTGTGATTCCAGTCACTCACAACCTGCCTTGGTCAATTAGACAGCCCAGAATCACCTACACTCGTGAAGGAGGTTGTGCTTGTATGGCTTCAATTGACCCTCATGACTACGGATGAGGGCAGCATTCAGCGCTTCGACTCGTTATGTGCGCTGCTCGGTGACCGTATCATTGGTTCTGTCTGGTTCTATGGATCACAATACCCAGATGTGATCCTTGCAACACTCGACATTCTTCCAGACATAATTCGGGCGCTTGGGATTGGGAGCGCCAGATTCTTGAAGGTTTGCCACCCAATCAGTGTCGTCGACATCTCCCTAACCCACTGCAGGCCTTGATGCATCAATTGCTGCATCCTTTGCTCACAAAGGATGCGCCGTCGTTAAGACTTGCGCAGTTACAAGCACGCTCACTCAACGTCGTTATAGTGGTCATTCAAGAGTGCGCACCGCGCATGGCGTCCTGGAAAATCAAGATTCTAGACGCTGTATGCAGGTGCTGGGTCAGCATAAAGGAAGTCGATTCCATTGGACTCTATGAGGACTCCCCCGAGAGGGAAGAAGTGAAAACCAGGCTGCGGGGAGTGTGCAAAGAGCTAGCGCGGACTTGTCCTACTCTTCTCGAGGTCTGTCGCTTCCGAGTCACGCTTGCCTTAGTCTCATTGTATTGGTGTAGAACGAGTACAAGAAAATACTGACCTTAGACGAACAAATGTTTGGAGAACTTCTGGCTGGACTTTGACTTGCCAAGTAGTAATTGTATCACAATCTGTACATTCTTTTATTTGCATTTCCTGTTCACCTACATGCCCAGTGGAAGGCAACTTTAAGGCGATGCCCACGACCAATCCGCATACCCCGTATCCTGATACATCTTCCTCACAATAGCCTCTTTCTCCTCTCGATCCGCGCTCTTGCCTGTCGCTGCCGTGACCTCCCGCCATACTCGCACACACTCGTGCACCTCTTGAGGATTGCTGAAGCCCGCCACTAGCGGGAAAGCGTTCTCAGTTGCCTTCCGAATGGCGTATCCCAGCGCAACATCGGTCAGTGGCGTGCCCGTCTCTGCACCGGCCGTCTTCGACACGGTCTTCAGCTCTTCAGGTGCTGGATGCCACGCAGGAACATTGGGCGTGAGGAGGCCCATGCTGAAGGGTGACGCAGTGACAAGCTGCTGCACTTTCGCGCGCGCACGCAGTTCAGAGGCAAATTGGAGGAAAGATTCGTTTTGGAGGGTCAAGTGAGAGTAGGACATGATGATATCCACTGGCTTGTAAGGGGGGTTATGCAAGATGAGCAACGCAAGTCGAAGCAAAACCGGCTGTGGGTAACCTGGACACACATCTATATAAGCACGAGGATATCAGCCTGTAAATGGAAATTGCCAACCTGTTATGCCGATGCGCTTAATGATACCTTGCTCTTGAAATTCGCGCAGAACGTTGAATGCATCGAGAATCTTTTGGTCTCCCTCCCCGCGGATGATACCTTCCTGACCTTCTGCCAGACCATATTCAGCCCGCTTGTCCGAAAGTGCTGCAAGATGGTTCCCAGATTGGACTGGCATGACAGATGTGCAGACAAACTCGGTATCGTGCAGGTAAACCACGTCCAGGTAGTCTGTCTGGAGCCGCTGGAGACTGCGCTTGACACTGTCGCGAATAGCGTCTGGGCTGTAGTCGAAGGTAGTCGCTCCAAAGCGACCGCATTTTGTTAACTATGGCCAGATTAAGTCAAAAACATGAACACCATGGGGCCGGACACGGACGAGTGTGTATGAAGACCTAGGGAACTCATCCTTTATTGCCTGAAGTGCCTTTCCGAGAACGAGTTCAGATGGGCCGTAATAGATGGATGTATCGATAGCTCGAATACCGTAGCTGCGTAAGAGATGAAGAAGATCAATGAAATGAAATGAATAAAGCATTCGAGACGCACCGAAAGGCCAGTTGGACGATCCTTTGTGGGATCAGGCTCTCCAAATGGTCGTCCGTGTTGTACTGGTTGGACAACACGCCACCTCCGATAACCAATGCAGGAAGAGGCAATGGAGCCTCCGGATTGATCAAAGTCTAAACAGGAGAACAATGTTGGATGTGCTGAAGTGCGTTTCATAAAGACCGTGTACATACAACCAGAGGGCCTTCAGAGGGCTGGTCGTTAATCTCATTGGGATTGGACATCGTCGTCGGAGGCAAAACAGGGACTTCGGAAGATCGTCTCAGGCAAAGTTGTTTGACTCTACCGATGCGGACCGCCGCGGCGCGGTTGAACCAAGGTTACTTTCAACTTTGCACAGTGATAAGAGAGCCGTCAAAGGCGGTCAGATGATATTGGGCGATGCTTCGATTCGTGAGACCTCGTGAGGTATATAAGGGTGATTACTAGGACGATGGATGATATACAACAATAAAGGAAATAATGAAGGGGTCGGGATAATATGATGCTAACGCTCGTAGATTGGTAGGGTTACAGAGCTTCCCGCTTCCAACTGGCGAAGGAGATAGGTCAGCATGATGTTGACTTGGATTATTGAGGACATACGCTTTGTCGAACTTGTGGTTAATCTGAACGAGCTTAACGCCCTCGTCAGGCTTAATGTCGTTCCATGGCGTAGGGTTGCTCTTGGTCCATTGAACTGTGAAGCAAAGACCGTCAGCATAAACCCTCACGAGAAGCATGTTCATGAACGTACTGGTGGGTCCCATAGCGAGATGGTATGTATACCATGATGCGCCTACGACGACTCCGGAGACGACAAACACACTGCAAAGAAATTAGAACTCTTCAAAGCCCTTGACTCATTCCGTCAAACAACGCACATTGGCAGTGCCTACAAAGTTCATCAGCAACGCACGAAACTCAGTGGCACACAAAAACAAACCTCAACGGCGAACCAGTTCTTCTTGAACTTCTGGAAAGCTGCGCGAGATGCCATTGGGAATGGTAAGGGTGGCAGTAGTGGATGTTGAGATAGGTGAAATGTGGGTGACTGGTGCTTTATTTTCACTCGAGACAAACCTCAATAAATACTCGGAGTTCCGATTTCTCACGGCGGGATGGAGAGCGAAGGTTTAGCTGGATCGTTCTGGGACCCGTCGACTCCAGTTCGAGCCCGTCGGCGAGGTCCATGGTGGTCCGTGATGTCAATCCACGTGCAAATGCCATTGTTTGAGAACTCGTTCGATCGGGTTCTCGAACTTTGCCAACTGTCTTCCGCGCTAAAAGTGTGTCCAAACCAAGTCCAAAATCAGGCGGGACTACGCCCCATGGGGCGTCTCGCCCATCTTGCTGGCGCTATCGCAATGATGTCAATTTAATTACGGCTTGGTAGGCATTGCCTTCAGCCCGAGATGACACAGTTGGATAGTCGTTCTAGACGCCAAATGGAGGACAAGGGATTACTTCCAGGGAACTACAACTACAAGCAAAGGTAAGATTATGCGCACGCGTCAAAATCTCATCTTTTTCGGCGCCTAATAACAACAGTCAAGCCGGTATTTTGCAAGGCAAGCTTGTCCAACGTACCTGCTCAGTGTTCCAATCCGTCTCACGTCGTTTTCTCGACGGTGAGTCAACATCCATGAACGCACCCCCGTCTTGTTCCATCTCATCCCCGCCAGAATTGGGGAGCCAGACATTTAACTTAGAGTCTTCACCTCCAGTAACAATCACACCGTGCTGAAATGGTGTCAACAAGGCGGCAAAGACCAGAGAGTAAAATCTAACAGTTTTATCCCACAGTAACGAGCGCACCACACCGACGTGACCATGGCTCCAAACGTTATGGATGTACCACTGGCTCGAGGGTTGTCCCATGTCGCTGTTTGTTAACAACGCAACATCCCCTCTGTAACGTATAAGTCCATGGCAAGTGAGTTGCAGAATGGTAGTCACTAACTCATTAGATCCAGTGAAAATAGCTGCCTGCCCATCTGGAAGAGAGTCACACGCGATGAGATAGTCCGTGACCCATGTCGCCTTCTCCCCATGCAATGCATGCTCTCGCAGGTCGACACTTTGTATGGGATCAAGCTATCCACCCAATGTCAAGTTCATAATTCAAACAGCATCGGGAGGAACGCACAGTGCCACTCCATATCCCAAATGTCTCCATGTCGCTTCCAGCCCAGATGCTTTGGTTTCCCGGGGTCCAACCTGCTTGTGCGATACTGCAGCCCCAGTTCACAACGTCCGTCACCGCTTCGTACTCATCGTCCTCGGTGTAATTGGAAAGCGATATCAAGCCGTCTGTCGACGCGGACAGCAGAACGTTTTCCGGACCAAAGCGCACTGAGGTGATGTCGTCCGAGTGCGTCGACGCATGTGTTCGTAAGGGAGTGGCAGCTTGACGAGGATCCCTGTAAGTGTAAGGCGTAATCAGCTTTCGGCCCACACGCATTGGAGGCAACGCACCAATAAAATATGCTCGCGTCGTCTCCTTGCAAGTCGGATCCCGCAGCCACGGTGAGTCCATCTGCTGAGACATCACAACACAAGAGGGGGATCTGGCTCCCAAGGTTCGTCACTGCGCAATAAGAATACCTTTGAGCCGTCAAAATCTCCACGAAAGAAAAGAACGGTACGGAGGTAAGGATGGGGGAATGGACGATGGGGCAGAGCGTGAGCCCACAGAGGGAGTGGGGCAGGAAAGATAAGGATTCAACGCACTCTTGATACTATGCGAATTCGAACGATCATCCCACACCTTCACCGAGCCATCATGCCCAGAAGACACAAGTGACTGCCTCGCGAACCCCGCGATGTTATCCACAGTCTTCAAGGAAGATACAGATACATCATGCCCCGCCAACGACTGAATCCTCTGTAGCGACTGCTTGTCGTAAATCTCGAGCGCGTTGGATGGCGCCGATGCCGCTGCCGCGTAATGGTCGGGGAGGGACGCAATCGCAATTACATAGGCTTCATTGGATATCCAAGAGCTTTTCGAAGGCCGCAAAGATGTGGTGAAATGTGACGACGCTGCTATTTGGGCCATGGCAGATCAAGTTTAAAGTGCAGTGAGATCAAATCTCAAAATTTCTGATGCCGATCGCCACTTGCAGCCTTGCAAGTTGCAGGCTCGCACAATAGCCAATGGGGACACAATGTCGGCGAATATGGAAAGCATAATATCAAACCCATAATTTCTTATCTAAATATTCATGGTCGCGTAAACGCATCGGCTGCATCTGTATAGCAAACCCTTGAAAATAAAGTTACACTCGAAAATATATACAAGTCTGCAGCTCCCAGTGGCGTCCGTTTAGCATCTAGCGAAACTGTGCGTAGGAGATAGAAAATAAACAACAATCAGGATGGACGGGAAAGGGGAATGTGAGAACGGTAACGGGAATAGCTTGAGCTGTTATATGTGGATGGTGGTCAGGAGTAGTCATCAAGAGGCGACCAGGCCATCAACCAAAGGAACTATGAATACGAAGTGAGCCGTTAAGCAGAATGCTGCAAGCGCAAGTCAATCTAAAGTACCTCTGATCAATAATAACAACGCACCTTACAGATATACAGCCCCATCATCGCCACATCGTTTGCACACATCACCAGCAAATGGAATCACCGCCGACCCTTCGGTCTCGAGCCGCAACCTCAACTTCTCAAGCTGCCGTTCTTTCGAAACAAGACCTCGCTTCCCAGTAACCGGAGAACTAACACCTTTCGCAACCTCTTCTGCCTTGGGTGACCAAGGCATGGTCATAAAGCTCGTAAAAGACGTCGAAAACTTGCTCAATGGAGACGACCAGCCCATGACGGGACTTGTCAACGGGCTAGTGTTCAACCCAAGGTCTACACTGTTCATGACCGGTGAAGTGGCATCCGGAAATCTGGGAAGCGCGTTCATCGTGTTATCTAGGTCACAAATCAGTAAAAGACGTACTCAAAACGGGATAGGCAGGGGTCGAACCATTTGTCTGGAAGTTCTGGGAGGATGTGAGCGGTTTACGAGTAGGTTGTCGGATGAATGAGGCGGTAGTGCTTGGTCTTGGTTTCGGTTGAGGGATGAAGGATGGCGCGCGCCGCGGCGGCGTTGTCGCGCCATTATTTGTAGGCGAAGATGGCGACGGCGAGCGCACTGCTCGTGGGATGCCCGAAGGCGAGCGAGAGCGTACTGCGGGTGGTGTTGCCATTGCTGGCCGCCCGAAATTGAACGCAGTGAAGTTGTCCTCGTCGGATTCATACATGTCGGATCCAAAGGCAGATTCCGTACGGATACAAGGAGATGGCTCCTCGAAAATGGGAGTGTCATAGTCTTTGGCCTTTGGAGTCTCAGGAAGAATATTGGAACCAAAGGAGAAGCTCTTCGGGGTAGGATCGTCCGACGGAGGTGTGAAGGTAATCTTGATACCACCAATGTCGCCGAACATGTCGTCGTCGTCATCGTCAACCTTAGTCGCCTCGCTACCTTCTTCATCAAGGTCGTCTTCCTCCTCCTCTAGTACAACCTCTAGTGACCTTTGGTCATCCGGTACGTGTCCTCCAGTAGCAACAGGGCCAGCGCTGAGTAGCCATGTGGGCATGTCAGTGTCAGGCTCGTCGTACATGAAACCGCTGGAGAAGAGGGATTTGCTACGCTCGAAACTGTAGTGCTCCTCGGTGTCGATGGGCGACATCGCTGGGCTCTCGTCGTTTTCGTCGAGGCAACCAAAGAAGCGGTCGACATCACTAGTGCTTTCCGAGATACGGTTTGCATGGGGACCCCGAGGGAACGTCCAGGTCTTTGATAGTGATGCGCGTGCTTGGTGGGCAGGTGTAGTGGGAAGTACAAGAGTAGGCGGAGGTGGGGGCAGAGACGGTGCAGCAAATGAAGGGCGGCGGTATTCCTCCGTGAGGTCGTCGTCAGAAACGGGCCCGTCGCTGAGTTCAAAGTCACCCTCATCTTCATCTTCGTAACCGGCCAGGCAGTCGTCTTCATCGGAAGAAAAGTATTCGCCTTGGCCGAAGGGCATGTTGACAGTCCTGACAGACTGGCCGAATTGCGCCTCCTGGCTCATCGTGGATGAACTAGGTGTTGGAAAGGAAGAGTCAACAGATACACGTTTGGGGGCGAGGGGAGACCATGCGGCCGCGCCTGATGTCGACATGGTGCTTTGTGTTTCCCGAAGGCTGGCAAGCTGATCCTTGAGAGCGCGGTTCTCCTGGGCCAAAGTGTCGACTTCTGCGTGAAGGGAGGTGTTGTCGGACTTGAGCTGGGCAACCTCCGCTGTGAGACTTTGCACCTGGCCCGTCAAAGCAACACGTTCAGTCTCCGCAGCACTGTGCTTGGTGCGGGCAACCCATGCTTCCCTCCGCTCATTTTCAACGCGCTTGCCAAGAGTGGACACTTGATTGTCCATTTCCGCTACCCGCTGCCGCCAGCCCTCACAATCCCGTTTGAGCTCATCTCGTTCAGACTTGAGATCACGAACAAGGTTGATCATTTCGTCATCGACCGACGATGAGTTGGACGTGTCCGAGACAAAGGACGAGGGGCGGGAGTTGAGGCTGTCGCGACGGTGGCTGAGGCTGCGTTCGAGGTCCATGATGCGGGCCAAAAGCGCATTGTGGCTCTTGAAAAGGAAATGCTGCTCGCTGACGCTGAGAGGACGCGTCTGGCTTTGGTTGCGAAAGGAATATGAGGAAGCGGAAGAAAGAGAGTAGTCGTCGTCGTCGGTTGCTATGCTGCTAAGGGAACGGTGACGATCGGAGACCGGTGTCATCGCCGGCGTGGGCAGACCAGCGCCAACAGAAGACGTTGAAGAGCGCTTGTAGCAAATGCTGCTCCGTTTCGTTGGCTTGGTCTCTGGGGACTTGACAAGGGAGCCGTCAGCGGCGATCTGCAGTGAGAGTGACGGTCGCTTGGTGCTGGACAGGGTTGGAGAGGACGTCGAGGAATCGGACGACGAATTCGAAGCCAGTGATAATGTGCGAAGCCCTCGGCGGGGCGCACTTGGGGGTGTAGGTAGGCCAAAGGCATTATCCGACTCAGGGGATACAGGGCGCAGCGTGAGAGTTGCTGGGCGGGGTCTGGCCATCGGCTTGGGGGCAGCCACGGGTGCTGGGGACTGTGCCTCCTCTTCATCCTCGTCCTCTTCAAGGAGAGTATGAAGTTGATCTTTGGAAGAGGAGCTAGCACTCAGGAGCTTGAAGGAGTCCCGCTTGCCTGAGATCCCAAGACCGGGAGGGAAAGATGGCTTCGAAGCTGAATGAAATGTGGTTAGACTATTAGAAATGTTGGTGGCGCAGACACGTACGGAATTCGAACGATCCGCCATCGGAACTCATGATATCGGGGATTTCGACCTTGGAGTCTGTCTTGCCCTCCAATGCCCAAAGTGCATGTCGGCGGATGGCGTCCTTGTCACCGCCCTGGGAGTCATCCTGTTGGCTGACTTCCACGCCCATCAAGTCCGCCGACTCGCGGCGAGTAGAGACCGAGGAACGACGGCGGTGATGCGAGTTGCGCTTAGCGGCGGCAGACAGTGCTGTGGGTGCGGGTGCAGGTTCGGGGGATGTGGATGGTGTGGGTTCTGGTGTGTCGTTCAGGCTAGCCGGTGTGGACTTGGAGGCGCCAAAGGTGAACGAAGATAGGGAAGCATTTCGTGAGTGCGAGCGAGCGTGAGCGTGCATGGGTCTCGGTTTCCCGAGCTTGAACGACTCGAACTAATAGCCATATTAGCCTTGATTTCACTGAGAAGGATACAGCGCAAACGCACGCGGTGCTGCGCCTGAATTTCATGGCTTTCGACTTGCATGGTAAATAGTTGGTTTTCTTGATTTGTACGTGGAGGCTAGACAGAGAAAAGAACGAAATTTCCTGGGAAGGAGAGTGGGATTGAAAAGAGAGTGAGGCCTTGAGAGAGCGGCCTTAGAGGCGGAGAGGGTCGTGGTAAGAGAACAACCAAAAACCGCGGTTCGATCAACATCAGACCTTCTCTTGAATCAACCAATAACCCGTAGTGCCGCACGGTACCAGCCCGCCCCAGATGCATCCTCCCTCCTGCCTGTCTCCTGTCAATATGCGCCGACTTTCTTGCCATCCTCACAAATGAGCCGACACAACTTGCGACGGGCTCCTAAATCGGATATTTAGCCCCCCCCTGTACCCCGCTTCGCCTCTAATCATCTCTCTTCCTCCTCAAGGGGCCGGTGCATGCATCGACTTCGTCCTGGGAGTATTAACAGTCATGGTGCTGTTATCATTTGGCCTTTTCCAAATGTCCGTGCTACTGATGTGCCTAATCACTGGCGACTACACAAGAGTATGAATCGGCACGCCAAAGGCTGTCCCAACGCATTCATACATTCTCACGGTAGGATCCTCTGCATCTATCGCACGGGACTGGAACGGCACAAACGTACGGGAAACGCAAGGGAAACGAGTGGGTAACTGTCAGCAAACTTGGCTTCATGTGGCCAGAATGCAATCAATCCATTCCCCAATGTCTACGCAGGAGGCACTATTCCATCTCCCTCTCCCTTCATAACAGCCGCTGCCAAATTTTACACCTTTCTCTACAATGATGCAGACGAAAGGCTGGCTACTTTAGCGTTCAAACATTCGATTCCAGGCGTATAAACTACAATGGGTATTGATACATAATCAGTTACAAATCAGTCACAGGTCCTTCGCGCCATTCCCTTCAATAATGTCTTTGGGTTGTATGGGCATGGGTCGTGCGCGGGGAGCTTCGAATTCCCAACGCGCGCTTGACCTTCACAGAGAAGGGAACATGTGCACTCCGGCCCTACCAGCCAAATCAGCCTCCATGACATCTATGAACATTAAAAAGAACGCGTACCATCTTGTGAAGTTCATGCTTCGCATGCTTGCGTCCTGTACTCGTCGTGTTGGGATTCGACAAGGAAGCCTCTACACATGGGATGAGCCATATGCCTGCAGCTATGCGAGCGAAAGAACGTACTGTATCCAGCAGCAACACGATCTGGGTTCTTGCGGTGCCAGCGCGAGTGGCGCTTGGTGTGGGTGGTGGTTGTGTGGCTATGGGCCGGGCGGGTGGTGCGTCCAAATCCAAACATGGTTGTGAATGAAGTGTGAGTTGAGTGATATTGTTATGTGAGCGGTGAAATTTGGGTAGGGTCTTTGAATGGCAAAGTTTACGGGAACGACTTATATAGGCCCACAGAGCGAATTGTCGTCATGCGAGGAGTTGATGATGATGCTGCCAGCGGGAATGAGCGCGCCACAAAGTTGATGTCATGGCTTCAGAATCAAGGTGCTTGTTCCTGTGTTCGAACCACAATCTACGAAATACAGCTGCGCTATAGCCACGCCCTTTTGTGCTCGTCATGGACTGACAACCTGCTGTCCGCCCCATGTGTGTATCTCGTGAGTAACGAAGCTTCTCTATCTTTCTTGTGTTGCATTGAATCGAGTCGTCTAGTCGGTGCGCCTGGCGCTCTGGGGAACCAGAACCCATAAGCCAATCATAGCACCCAACATGCCCACAACCCTGGGATCTGTAAGTACACGATTCCTCCGTACAAGTTCTGAGCTCACATAGGTTGGAGAGTTTTAATACCTGCCGTGTTCGCCACCGAGCCAGTGATGAAAGGCAACACCGCACTGCCCGTCTGTCCAAGACCCGCAATCCATCCAATACTGCCCGATAGAATAACGCGAGGGATGGAACGACCAGCGTATGTCATAACGATGGGATACATGGGCCCAAGCACGAATCCGATGAACGAGACGGCGACCGCACCTCCAACAAGGGACGGGACAAACCAGACAATAAGCTCCAACCTGACAAGCCTAAGTCAGTATCTGACCGAACTGATATATGTGTGGTATATACCCAACTGCTATAGCAGTGTAGAGGTACATGCTGATTTTGTCCCCGAGCTGAAGACCATTAAGCCTCAAACCAAGTGGGTAGCTCAGATCGACACGACCTTCTGTGAGACCCAGAGCAGGGCAAAGCGGCCGACCATGAGTCCTCCGAAGAAACCTGAGGATATATATCCAGAGGAAGGGCCTCCTCCCCTGATTTGCTGGATGTATGTCACGATCCATCCACCAATAGTGACCTCTGCGCCGACGTAGAATAGAATGAAAATGGCGAGCAAATGTACAGTCTTCGACTTCATGATTTGCTTCATCTTGCTACTGCTCTGTTGGTCAGAGTTCTCGACACGAGGGATGCCTATTTTCTCGAGGGATGCTGGGTATGGTTAGTCAGTTCTGCGGCGTGCATACGACAAAGACAAGCTACATACTATCAAGGTCGGCGCCGCGGAAAATCAACAAAAGTGCGGTCGAGTTGATGAGAGCAAGACCCAACGAGACGAGGTAATGGAACGACCAGTGGTGTGCGGTCGAGAAATGAGTAGCACACAGAGGTGCAGAAAACGCGCCAGCACCTGTTCCCCAGTTAGGATCACGCTAGTACAGGTGAATAGCCATAGTACCGTAAGCCGCTTGCACGAGCATCATTTTTGTCTCCGGACGACTTTTGAGGTTTGCAGTATACGTTACTGCTTGAGCGTCCTGCAGGAATGTAAGGACGTTGCCGCAGTGCCCAAAGGACCTTGACCTGCAGCGACATTCCGATGCCGTTTATTGTGAACATAATGAGGTACGCAGGAAATGGTACCCCAGCAGACATGACGCTGTAGGCAATGACTTGGCATAGAGATGCTGCCCATAATCAACAGTGAATACCATGTCCTTGAGGCAACTCGGTGAGACGTACCACCAAATACAACTTTCCCGAATCCATACTTGTCTGTGAGAGGAACGTTGATTGCAGCGCCTGTCAGAAAGCCCTCCATACATCCAAATTAAGCGAATGTACAAGACCAAGCACATTGAATCCAACTTACGATGCAGGCCATAATGAAAATCAGGGACACCACGATGAAGTTCACCTGCAGGTACGGGTGAGAATCCAGCCTGAATGTCGAATCTGCAAGGCTAGGCATACGTGGTAATGCTCTTGAAGACGGGGAATGAGGGGTCCCGATGTCCCGTCGTTCCACCCTCCGAGCATCTTGACCCAGCAGACAGCAGAGAATTGTAGGAAGGATAACGAGCGATGCGCAGGCTTTCGTTCCACTGGTCGCTCGTCGGAGCCATCGTGAGTGTGTAGTTGTGAACTGTCAGGCTCGAGCTGGAAAATGGATGGATCTTTCGAGTTCGAACTGCTGGGCAGTTCTTTGAAACTCATCGGTCGCGAGATAGTCTCGAGCTCGATGGCCGCGCTGTACCCCATCGTTGGTGTGGCCATAGTGGGAGGAAGTAGAGAGCAGCCTGCTTACACATCCATGTTATTACTCAACTTATCTCCCGCGCCAATGGAGACGAGAAAAGTTGATCGTGGGTGATGTTCTCTGGCCTGCCGGCGACGCTCTGGGTCGATAGACTACATTATTACATAGATACAAGATCAGATGAGTGTGCCATGGCATGAGAAGGTTTGGACAAGTTGAGCCTGCTCATGTACGGTAAACCTTACCGCTGCTTGCGAGGCAGTATGCTATACGTATATTTCTGACACGGATAGCCTGAATCGTTTAATTGGCAACTGCACAGTGCATTGCGAAAGCAGTTTACTTGGACAACGAGGATTTTACTTCCCATCCGTAACAGCTTCGTCCATTGCCATTTGCCAGAATTCGACAAAGTTGACGCCTTCGTCTGCAAATACCTTCTCCATCGCCTTCTGCTGCTTTAGCTTCTCCTCAGAAGTCGGTTCCTCCTTCGTCTGAAGGTTTCGGACCATCTCAGCCCATTTCTTCAGAAGCTCTTCTTTACCCATCGCGCGTAGCCGATCCTAGAGGCCCTGTGTCAGCCCCCGCGACGCAGTTAAATGGTAAGCACATACCACCACAATCTGAGTAGTCCGACGTTGAATATCAGGATCTGAGTATTTCTCGGCCTCTCGTGATATTTCCCAGGACGTCCATTGCTCATCCGTCTTCTGCCACACAGCGATATCGAAGCGCTCAATGTCGACCGCGCCATCCTGGACCAGCCTGTACGCATCTGGCGACGCGGCGTAGTCCAAAACCCAGAACCCGAAACGCGTATTATACCCGACGTTCGAGCGAAGGAAGTCGGCATCGCACGCCTGCATCATGCACCCAAACCATGCCTTTTGGAATTCCTCCTCTGGAAGGCTGTCAATCTGAGCTCGCAGAATCCCAGTGGGTTTCCTGAATATGATTTCCACCGGCTTAAAACCACATTGAATGCGCATCCATAGTTCGCCCTTGATAAAGTTGGAGATGTGGTAAGGGAGGGAAACGAAGATGGCGACGTCGAAGAGGAGGGTGGCAAAGTACCACGGCAATGATAGCTCGCGAGTACCCGTCTTTGCGGGTGTGTTGTCTTGAAGCCATAAGGACCACACGTCGAAATGTGATGTAGAGGAGAATCCTCGCCAAAGGAGAATGAGGACGAAAGAGAGGTTCAAAGCGAATGGGAACATGAATGTCAAGCTATGTTACTTGTGAGTCAACAAGAAATGGGGGAGCTGAAATGGACACCTACATCTTCTCCTTCACCGGTGCTCTATCAAGATGCGTTATAAACGCTTGTGTTCCACTGTGGACACCATGATATGAGAACAACATATACACTGGATCATGTAGGTCCAATGGCTTGAAGTAGTCTTTGAGAGATTTACTGGTGGCAGCCATTGGTTATAATGTGAGCTGGCACGACCCTGGGTTTCGAGCTGAACGTCCTGAGGCAACCGACTGCCCGAGTCCCGATCGAAATTAACGCGACCCGTTTGATCTACATAACCTACAACAATACAACAAGCTCGATAAACTCCAATATACAATGGGGACATTCTAGGAAAGATCAGAGGAATCCGAGTTAGTCCGGGAATTCTCAATTCGTGCTAACCCACTGAGCTGTAATAGAATACACTTAGAACTTGAATTGTACACACAGGCTATTATGTAGCTATGATAGTTAAACGTTAAACAACAAGCCTATTTGTCCCCAAACAAGAAAGCCCGACTTTCCTTCTCAATAAATCTCCACGTAAGTTTCTCCTTGTATCCTTTCTCCTTCCAATCGTTGAACCGTTCAGGAAACTCTGGAACAACCTCTGGTGTTGTGCTATCATGCGCGATTAAGAACAACACGTCGACGCAGGCGTCGAATTTTGCGACCTTCTTCAGAGTAGTTGCTGCTTCCTTAATGTCGGTGTAGACCGATAGGCCTTTGGGTAGTTCGAACATAGGTTCAGTACGATTTGCCAGGTCGAATTTGGAATCTGCGCCGTGTGGGGTGAAGTGCGTAGCGGACACGGAATCTTTGACAGCCTCTAGGATGTGCCCAGGGCATGGACAGGATGCATGGAGATCTACTGTCGGGCGAATGTGGCCAGGATGATGGCAGCAGTCACCACCGAGCAACGCAAACGTAGTCGGTGTCGTCCTGGCCAACGCTGAGATATGTCCGGGATGATGCTGTGAGGCAGAGTCAGCGTTGCAACTCGCAGTCCACGATTTATCACAAACCCCAGGGGTATTCAGGATATAGAGACTGCCGTCCCCGAAGTAGTCCAGTGCATCGAGGTCTCCAATCTTCAGACCGTGGTCAAAGGAGAGTTCGATGACCTTTCGGCCGCTGGGACGCATTGTCAGACCCTTTGACGAAGTCCTATCTTGACATTGCTTACGCTGTATCGCTCTCGACAAGTATAGCATCAGCGTGCTGGGGATAAGTCCTCATGTCCGTGCCGGGACCCACAATGAGGTCCGTCGAAGGTGGGAATGTCGACATGTCGCCTAACAGCCATCTTATTAGCGCTTCCCTCGAACACCGGGAGCCCCATAAGGAGCGAAATGTGTGTCCATACCAGTGTGGTCGAGATGGTTATGACTATGAGACTCAGTGTCAGTTTCTGAGAACGAAAACAAGTAAATGAGCGGTACCTCCAAATCACGGCCTTGATGGTGTCGAGAGGGACTCCACCGTCCTTGAGACGCGTCGCGACGTCGCTGTTGGGCTCTATGATGTACAGAGGACTCATGCTCTTCCAGAGACCAATAAGGCCTTGCACGGCAGGAGAGAATCCTTCCTCGTCGACGCGGTATCCAAGATCGAATAGAAGGCGCCCGTGGCTGGGATGCTCAATGAGAAACGAGTAGACCGCGCCGTGGGCGCCGTCGTTTCCCGGGACGACGGGGTCGACAAAGAACGACGAAGGCGAGAGCGTGTTGGTTCCACCGACATTGATGGCCTTGACGTCCACCGTTTGCCCCGCAGCGGGGATCCCAAGTTCAGATGTAGAAGGCATGATGGTAAGAGCACACTTGTAACTAGTCGATTCCCCCCTGCTTTTATAACGGTCCGGTAGTTACACGCGGTGTCGGTGAAGTTGTGGGTCTATCTTCGAGCGAACGCCTTATCCGCTAGTCTACATGTACACTTGACAGATACCTTACCGAATTGCAAGTTTAATTTTGGTGACAGCCAAATAACATATATATTCCATGCTAGATAACTCACGACATTGAGACATGGGGAGGTGTTGAGTAAAGAAGTAATGCGGGAGTCAATAAATAACTCGACTAGTACTGTATGGACGAAATGCCTTATGTGAATCGACGGGACGCAAGATAAACGTTGAACACTAGCTGGCGCGAGGCTAAGCAACCACATCTGCAGCACTGAAGCTACTTCTGCGCTTCTTCGCCTTCCTCAATCCTGGTCGCGCGTCTTTGTTTGCAGGAACCACCACGGCAGCCGCGTGGTCTTTCATCCAAGCATCAGACTGAGATGCCTTACGAGAGCCTTCCGCTACAACGTCGGTGAGGGTGGCGCCAGGCCGTTTAGGAATCAGAGTAGGAAGCCTCGACGGTATAGGCGAAGCTGCATTCTTGCGATTGACCGGTGGTACTGGTACTGGCTTCTGGCGGACAGCAGCCTTGGCCGCCGTGGTCGTTTTTGTCGTGGCCAGACGCGGTATCTTATTGGGAGGCTGTTGACGACCCGTGGATTTGGCCGGAGATGGAGGTGGTGGGTTAGCACGCGACGACCCAGCAATCCCTGAGCGAGTAACGCGGGTCGGACGGGGCGCAGATGCTGGTGGGATAGATCGCCCATTTGTCGAAGTCGTCCCACCTTTGGCAGTGATTTTGGGACGATTGCTGGGTTCATCAACCATAGGCGGCAACACATCATTTGCCTCATCCTCCAGATCACTGTCCTCGAGAGCTTCCCGTGCAACGCGCTTTGTCCGAGGTGTCTTTCTTGGCTGGCCTGGAGTTGCGATAGCCTTCGCATGAGCAGTGGCGGCGGCGATATGACGGCTCGGCGTTACAGGAGGGTGGGTCATGCTCGTGCTGGGTGGCGGGGTCGTGTCCATTTTGTTGTTGAACTCTTCGTCCGTCTCAGCAGGTGGTGTCGCCGGAGTGACAAGTGGTGCTGGCTCCGCCATTTGGGCTTGGAGGCGTTGAATTTCGTCTGCTGCGGCCCACTTCGACCACTCCAGCTGCTTGAGATACATGTATTGCTGCTGCGGACCAACAACGCTGCCTGGGCGTACAATGCGCATGAAAGCGATCACTTCGTTGGCCGTGAAGCCGTATTTCCAGATTAGATATGCCCCAATGAGGGTGCCAGTGCGACCGAGGCCAGCTTTACACTGTATGTCATCAGGATAATGACCTCAACTAAGACAAAGCCAACGTACATGGACTGCGATAGCGCCCCCAGCCTCGACGATCTTGTCCACCGTTTCGATGAACAATCGTGTGATTTCATCAGTGGGATTGGTGCCGTCGTCGAAATATAACTCAAGATGGTCAATGCCACGGTCAAGGAAGACTTCACGGTCGTATAGTTGAGTGTTAAGCCGAATGACGAGCTTGACGTTGCGTTTCTCGAAATACTCGAGGCAATTGAGGAATGGTGTCGGGAGCTTACGCTGGAGGGCAAGGCTCTTGGTGGGTGGCGCGGCGGAGTAAAGTGTCGTTCCCGGCACAGGTTCCTTCTCTTTCTCCTTCTGGGTCTTGATCCAAGCTGTGTCAACGGGAGAAGCGAACGCGATGAAATTGGGGGTAATCCAGTTCCAGTCGCCATTCTCGACCTTCTCATAAAACTCATAATCTTCGACGTCGAAATCGTTCATGTCGCATAGTCCGTTCTGCATGGCCTTCCAGATGCCCCAGATACAGTCTTGGATATTCAGGTTGAAATCGGATGGGCCGCGGCCAGCATCGCGGAAAGGCATGAATTCCACCTCGGCGATAGGTTGGAAAGCATCCCATGGTAGTCGTCGTTGGACAATGAGCTAGTTATCATAAATGTTATTGTCAGAGGTGAGCACAAAAAGACGCACCACATAGAGGGCCATAAGCAGAGCTGCATTCGCCTTCCTTCGAGGGTCATCTGAGGAGTAGAGCACAATACGATGCTCGCTGAGGTCGGCGTCCTACGCGTTATCGGGAATGTGAGTGGCGGTACCGTTAGCTGGCGGAACTATCGCACCTCAAGGAGTTCGTGGATTAATATGCATGCTCTATACACCTGCGCCATGTTCAATGGGCCCCAGTCTTGGAAGAACGAGAGGTAGAGGAGTTGGTCGTCAATCGTGAAGTAATAGTACGAAGCCGTCTCGTCCCCAGCGCTCGAGGCCATGCCACTTCGGCTACGTGTGCGTATCTTCGGGCGGTTATCCGGGTCATTACAGCGCTTATTGAGGAGTGCTGGGTTTGGCGCTGGATGCGGAAAAGACGTGAAGTACAATCTGCGACGAAAACTTGAATATTCCGCTCGACATTCGTTTTTGCGATACTGACCGTTCGGAGAACGCGCTGAGCGGGTCGCACTGAAGAACCATCGTGGAAATATTCCCGGACTAGGATATGAGGACGGTTGAGTGTCAAGTGAGGCGGCGTGCAAACGACCACAGGCCACGCCGTGGTGGTTCCTATGTAAAAGGAAACTGGATCACGTGGACAGAGCGAACGCGTCGCGATCGTTCCCAAACCAGGACCACACGGAAGCAAAGGACCTCACGTTCGCAAATGATCCATTCTCATATTTTTTTGGCCTGAATCGAACAGATAACTGAATGACGCTTTCTATCAACAGAGCTTGCTAGCGTATGATGCATTTCAGGTATGTATGTACATTTGATATCCAACAATTGGACCCACAGTGGCACTCGAGTCTCGTGTGACGCATACATACATACACGATTGGGCTGGTGGCGCAATCACTTCATATCGTTGTACTTTCATGACACATCTCCATCGGTGTCGTCTAGCCTCTCCGCCCTTAACCAGCCTTCAAAGGGAGCACCTCGACCCATTAGACAGGTCTTTGCACACTGGTAGGAATCATCCGCTGACTTGATCGCATTGTACGCTGACTGCGAGCTTTCACAATGTTCAGTATATCTAACATTGAGTACACGAATCCGCTCACAAGCTCGGTCCTTCGAGTCGCGCTGTACTCAGCTGATAGAGACTTTGACGACACAGCATTGGCCTGATGTCCACTTGAATGTGAGGCTCAAGGCAGAAATGGCATGTTCACGAACAAGGACTTTTCACGTTGACGATGCTTCGGTGCAACGCCTCGCTTGTAGCCGTTGATTATGACTTCAGCGGGCCGAGCAGAATCTGCGACCCAGCACAACGCTGTAGATGCGTCACGCCTCAGCGAAATGTCGGAAGTGTGAACTTACATTCAGCACAAGACCCGCTTGCATTTGGAATGACCGTACGTGAATGGCAGAAAACGGCGTTTGTGAAATTGATGGCTGGTTCTTTCACGCAATATGCCTTCGGTAATTCTTGAAGGACGTCGTTTTCGAGTGCACGAAAGCATGGAGGAGCGGGACGGACCAGCTAACGGCAAGCCTCCCAGCCTCCCATAGAATGCACGAGTACAATCCTCCATTACTGTAGCCTTGTGTTCTTCTGGTATTTCGCCGATGGTAATGCTAGAAATGTACACCGGCGCGAAGAACTGTGACGCTAGAGCTCCTTGGACACCCAAGACATTCCAAGATGCAATCTTGTCGCTACAGGACATTGAATTCGTGGGCGGCGAGTCCGCTCGTCCTGGTTTCGTTCGCAGAACACCGTAGAGAGAGTACCCGTCACGTCCCCGCGACGCCTGACCCGGCACAGGGCGTTCGCCTGAGTTACCATCCTTCAGCAGCGCCATTTCTTCGTCTTGTAGCGCTGCCAATAAGCGCGTCGATGCGTCTCCGCCTGAAATTGCATCAGAGAATGGACAGTGTCATTTTGGCAGAACGGACAGGGGATGGTAGAGAGGTACATGTGAAGGCGGACGCCTAGCGCTAGCTCAAGCTTGTCCGACTCATTTTGAGTGAGCCATTCTGACCTAGTGCCGGTTGAAATGCGGTCGCGTTCCTCTAGAAGCCAGCGTATCACACCTCGCCGAGCAACAACTTCGGCATGGCTATCGTGCAGTGCTTCACCATGGTCAGGGATGCGTGTCGCAGGCAAACATTTAGTGCCCGTTCCCAAAGAAATCACTTTGGAAATGGAAGATCCATTGTCGCCTGAAGTACACGGACGCGTCAAGTAGAACGCAGCTATGATGGTGTACTTTCCGAGGGGGGGAGAGAATCTAGTGGATTCATAGAGCTGTAATATTTTCTGAATGGCCTCTTCCCGGCGCGACATTGAGGGGCAGTGGACATCTGCATCATCCATGAATTTGAAAGTGACGGCAGTGAACCAAGAGGCAAAAACTTGAAGAGCGATCGGACTGGACCTGCGTAGTAGCTACTGTTCAAAACATTGGAACAACTGTAGTCTGTATTCGGCCATCGTCATTTCCCAATACAGAAATCACTAAATATCGTGTCCAGCAACTCTTCAACATCGATGATACCGGTCACTCTCCCAATGGCCTTTGCCGCGTACCTCAACTCCTCTGCACCGAGAACAACATCCTCCTCTTCCTCGTTCTCTAAGAAAGCCTCTAATGACTCCAGCGCCGAACGCAAATGGGTTCGATGCCTTGCATGGGTGATGAGAGGTGCTTCCCTTGTGTTCAGGTCAAATTTTTCTTGAAGGACTGAGGCAAAGCCGGCAAGGAAGTCGGAAGTGCCACTGCCGTCAGTTAAACTGACTTTCCAGCCCTTCCCTGGGAGAGTGTCCGCGGGCGGCGAAGAGATAAGATCCTGTTTATTATACAGGAATACCGTCTCAGGAGTGACAAGTTCTCGAATGGCAGGCGGGATGGAATTAGCGTCAGGTAGCGATAATACGCACAGCGAGATGTCCGCTTCTTGCACTCTGCCATGGATGTGAGTGAAAGTGGTTTTCTAAGGTAGAGGAAAAGCCGTACGCCTTCTTCGCGCGCTCTATCCCGATCTTTTCGACGATGTCTTCAGTAGGGCGAACCCCTGCCGTATCAGAGATTACGACAGGAAGACCGCCAATATCCATAGAAAGCTCGAGGATATCTCGTGTTGTGCCGGGCACTGGAGTCACGATGGCCGCATCCCTTTGTGCAAAGAAATTAAGCAGACTGCTTTTGCCAGCATTCGGTGGTCCAAATATCGTAAGTCGGATGCCTGAGCGGACAATCTCGCCTCGACGGCTGTCGGCAAGGTGTCCTCGTATGGTTTCGCACAGGTCCTCCACACGCCCTCTCACTTGAACGGGTCAGCGAGCAACGAAAAGGTACCAAGAGACGGACCTGCAGAGAATAACCCGTCCTCAATGTGGTCTCCTTCGCCAAAGTCAATAAGCGCTTCGGCATACGCGAGACATTTGATGATTTCTTTGCGCAGATGCTCGTAGCGAGCTCTTGTCGAGCCCTGCAAGCGTCAATAAAGCCTTACGGCAGTACAAGTAGCATACCTCTGCGGACAATAGAGCAAGATTTCTTTGGCTCTCTGTATCTGCGTTGATGAGGTCCTTCAATCCTTCCACCTGGGTAAGATCCAGACGGCCTCCCAAGAATGCTCGGCGCGTAAATTCGCCAGGTTCTGCGGGTCTGCATCCTTTTATTTCACCAAGTGCACCAAGCACCGACGAAATAATGGCACGCCCAGAGTGTACGTGAAGTTCCAACACATCTTCTGTCGTGAAAGAACGAGGACCTGTTCTCCGAATGTAAGCAGGCAGGAAACTCGAGTTAAAACTGCTTTGCCTTTGAAAAAGACTGCCAAACCGTTGTCCAGGACGTGACGCTGGGTGGGATGAAGAATGTCACAACGGTGCATTTTCCACGGATCAGGCAAAGTCGCTGGCGACTTGACCATCGTACGCCATACGTCAAGGGAATCTGGGCCAGAAATTCTGACCACGCCGACGCCGCCTCTGCCCGGAGGCGTTGAGAGCGCGTAAATTGTCCTGTCCGGCGCGTGCACTACATATCCACGCCCCCGGATTGCTGCAAGGCGGTGCAGGGTTCCTGAAAAGATTCCACGGGAAGCCCAGGTTTGCATGCACTGCACTCAGAGTCCAGTTAGGCTCTGTCTTCGACGTCGACGAGCTGATGAATGCAACCGATGACGGCGCGCGCGAGGCAAGGGTGATGTGCGGCACGTGGCCATCAATATCTCAGCTCTCGCCTCCATCTCCCAACGCCGACTCTCTGCTTTTTTGCCGACAAGAAAATCCGGAATTAATACATCTATTGAAACGAACCAACCACTTTTCACGTCGCCGCCATGGGTCAATCACGTTCGTACCGTCCAGTACGCAAGGCGCACCCAGCGTTTATATGATCGCCAGCGTCGCAATTCATGGAGGATATGTCCCGGAGGTCGAACTGTGCGTCGTGGTCCATGGCCTGCCATATTTCTCTTCCCTCTGACCGCTTCCTCAAGTCACACCTTCGGAACTGGAGCGCCTGAAGAAGCGCTTCATGAAGCTCGACAGGTCAGCTCCGCGGCACATCCACCATCCATTAGCCTGACCTGCGCCTAGTGATGGCTCTGGATCAATAGACCGAGAGGAATTTCTCCAAATACCGCAGATAGCTTCCAATCCGTTGGCATCGCGCATGATTGCCATCTTCGACGAAGAGTGCGCCCTCATGAAACCCAATGATGCTCCGCCTCTGACGCGCACGACAGCGGTGGAGGAACAGTAGACTTCCAGGAGTTTGTGGGCGGGCTGAGCGCGTTTAGTAGTCGAGGTGGCCGCGAAGAGAAACTCAAATGTGCGTCTGCCTCTGCTATTTTCGCAGCTCGCAACTCAGACCAAAGCAATAGTCGCGTTCAAGGTATACGACATGGACAGAGACGGCTTCATTTCGAATGGTGAACTATTCCTCGTACTCAAGATGATGGTTGGAAACAATCTTAAGGTGCCGTCATTGCGCTGCCTCTCTAGCTATGGCTGACGAAACGGGGATAGGATCAACAATTGCAGCAAATCGTCGACAAGACGATAATGGAAGCAGATCAGAACGGAGATGGAAAGCTGGACTTTGAAGAGTTTGCCAAGATGGTGTCGAATACCGTGCGTCACGTTCCGTGGCGGAAATATGTCTAACACCGCATCTAGGATATTGTCAAGCAAATGACCCTGGAGGATTTGTTCTAATGGTGTGATGAATTTGCCCAGCTGGAACCCAATTCTCTAACACGACGGATAGTGTATGATAGGAATATCATCGTGTATACATGGAATCCTGCATGGTACGGGTCTATCTGTATATCGCGCGGGGGAATGAGATGGACTATGTCTGGATATGTGGAACTGCAAATAATGGCTCCGCGCTCAATCGTGGTCCTGCATCGGGATTCTCGAACCAACACCTCGCCAATGTTTGCCTGGAAGAATTAAGGCTATTTTCATATATATGACACATATTTTGCGCTGAACATAGACCTGGGAAAGGACGCGTTTGTTGGTCGAAATAAGCATATTTCTCAACTAAATTCGGCAGCGTTAGCGTTGATCGATTCTACTACCTCCGACCACCATCATGGAGGAGGACTACTTCTCCATCGACGACATTCTTGCCGGTAACCAGGCGCGCAATCACGGCCATGCACTCATTGGAATCTAATGGCTTTCAAGAGAATTCAATGTATCTTCAGCCAAAGCATACCAGAGATGGGACACCTCTGGGGTGGCACCGAACGTGACGTCCGTCCCGCCAGCTCCTGCCGACGCGTCTTTGCTCATGGGATGGCTAGATTGTCCCCCAAAGCAAATATCAGATCCCAATATGGATGTTTTACTGGATCATCTACTCGTGCGTGGCCTACCAACCCAAACCCAATCACCTGTGCAGTAGCTCAACCTCCATGGGATTGTAGCGGTTGGGCGGAGTTCGCGCTCCCAACGCCATTCAATGGGCGCGTACGAAATGCGTTAAACGCAGAAGCGCGCAGTGTGCAGCTCTCCGCGCTTGTTGGTGCAGGTGGCCTGTGGTATGGTTTTGGCAAGACGATTATGAACATGTAATGCGCTGTTTCTTGGTATCCGACATTTCTTACGAGGAAGCACAGGCTTGAAGACGAGCAGGGCAATTTGATGTCCAACACTCTCACTGACGTGCGTGCTGCTCTTCATAGCGTTCACGAAAGCTTATTTGGGTTTAGACATTCAAGGCGCGTCTTGGAGAAATCATTGACCAAGCGCAGCATTTTGCTGCTCTCGGTGCGTCTAGCGGAGGTGGGGGTGGAGGATCCCAGTCTATGGCCTTCAGAGAAGGACTGGATGGTACAGAGCGTGAATGTGCGGTTTCCTGCTGGTTTCCTGTACTTCATGTCCAACTGATATTGATTCTACAGTATTCCTACTGGCCCAGGAGAGCGCGAAACGAATGCGAAAATGGCACGAGGAAACGGACAAGGGACGACGATAGTACACTTGTGGATTTGGCGAACACTGTACTGTATCAGTAGTTTGGGAAGCTGAGGCATGTAGTGACACACTGAGCCGATAGGTCGAATGTCATTGTTCCTTCTTGCTCTCCTCAGCTTGAGGCTGCGGTGCTGGTATTTGATGTAACTCGTTGACAAACCTGACATGGTTATAGTAACAGTAACAAGTGAAAGTCGCAAAACGCACCATTTGATGCTGCCCCACAATGCCAATTCCACACATATTAACCCAACGAAGTGAAGATTCCCTCCAGTTATGAACAGCAGACCCACTAACACGAGCAACAAGAAGACGAATGCTAAGTCAAGCGCAAGGAGGAATGTTGGATGCAGTGACGATCCCGGATTTAAAATTTGAGTGAAGAAGCTCTCGGACGTGTCGACGGGTGGCAGCGACTCGAATTCGGACATATTTCCGTGCCCGCAGTGGTAAGTATCACAATGGCGGTGATGGGAGGAGGGGTAGTCTTGAGGAGGCGGCGATGTCGATCATTCCGGCTCGAATGTTGACGTTGAATCCGTGACTACGACCAAGTGCCGGGATTCCTCGAGCGCTTCCTCGCCTGTTGCAGTAGGGCTTACATGAAGGAGCGGAACACAAGAAAAACGCGCTATGGACAAACAACACTGTTAGAGAAGGTCGCTACGATTGCATGGTTGACTCTCCTTCGTACGTGGTCTACTGCGAGACCGGTGGGCTGCCCTAATCTGACAACAGCGCTGCGCATCCTCTATCGTCTATGTGTCCGGGAAAAGGACGAGCAACGCTCAAATCTCCGCATCGCGAATGAGACTATCAGTCGTACATGTACCGACAACCTGCCCTATAACCAGATCCAATTTGTCCAGCCCGGCGCGCTCAGCGTCTGGCGGTCCTATGTGCCGGCAAAAGAAAGAACTATAGACGAACTCTGTACTGGTGCCAAGATTTTGTGGCTAGGCCCGAAGCAATTGGACAAGGACACCGATGTCTTTCTGGTTGTGCATGGTCCGCTCCCTTTCTTTGCCCGACTGACGCTGACCACGCATACCAGGCGGTGGATTCATGTTCCCATTATCAGACCTTTTTGCTGGATTCTCGTGTCACATACGGAACGAGTTGTTGAACCGCAACAAGCGCGTCTGCTTCGCAATCCTTGCATACCGTGCGCCTCCTTTTATCACCGTTGCCTTCACTGTTAACGCGACGTTCAAGGTTTATACCCCATAGCCCGATACCCAGACCAACTGAGGGATGCCTGTGCCGCACTCTCCTTGATTCTCGACGCTGGTGTACCTCCATCTCGCATCCATTTCATCGGCGAGTCCGCAGGAGGCAATATCATCCTCCAATTGCTTTCACACATCCTACACCCAAATCCTTTGATTGACGTCTTGCATCCAGCCTCCTCTAAAACACTAGGCAGTGTCATGTTGATGTCGCCATGGGTGTCCCCGACGATTCAAGGAAGCCAAAACGACTCCCAAGACATGATTAGCGAAGATTCCCTTCGCCTGTGGGGTCAACTATTCCTCGAAGACGTTCCTCGCGAACACATGTCCTATGTCGAGCCACTCTCTACACCAGAACAGTGGTTCAGCGATTTCCCAGCAAGACGCATTCTCATTACGTCGGGGAGTGTAGAGGGAATGGCGCCTGCACACGAACTATTCGTTGAGAAGCTCAAGAGGGACGGAGCGCCATTGACATTTATCGTGGAGGAGGGTGGGTGCCATGATGGTATGATATGCGACTTTCCAATGAGCCTGCTCAGGCTAGTTATGAAACCAGATCCGGGAGACGTCGTGCAAAAGGTCGTTGACTGGCTAGCAGCAGCCGTAGCGTAATATTTAGCAATGCTATAATCTATATTTTGCCGCGCAACAAGTTGAGAATCATTTCCCGACCCGTGTTGTACGATGTCCAAAATAGGGTGGGGAAATCCAATGTGGAAGTCAGCGCATCGGCATAACCGAATGGCAGCATGAGAGGGATCCATCCTGTTGGCTGCAATTAGCTGTGTCCCTAGACTGAGAGGGAGTACATACCACGAGCGTATTCAAGGGCAAAGCAACCCTCGTGCATCTTGTACTGCTTAACGACTCCGCGGGGAAGGTGGTGGACGTCGCCGGGTAGGTAGCGCTCCATCTCGAGAGCGCCGGGACGGAATGCCCACTGTTCTCCGACAAGGATGTTGAAGTAGTCGTCCGCTGTGTGTATACCGCTGTGTCCTTCTGTTCCCAAAGGTGTGCCGAAGATAATAAGATATTCGGTGATGCTTGCGTGGATAATGTACATCGCGCCCATAGCTCCGCCAGCGTTGTTGAAGACCCATTCCGACGAGTCGGTGTTGAAGCGGATGACGGACGAGTCGTATGTTTGCGTAAGGTTCGACACAATGTGCTCAATCATGCCAGCGGGGTTGCCGGGGTTGGCCGCAATGGCGCTCTTGGCGAGCACATTGAGCGATGTCGGGTCGAGGACATACCACCGTTCCTATACCCCGTCAGCCAGCATTCCTTGGAGGTGTGGCATACGCACCTTAATTCCATCCAGAATGCTACAAATCACGTACACCGCCGCCAGAAGAAGCGCTCGGAATGCCCATTTTGTGAGTCCAGACGAAGGCGCAGAGGCGGGCACCGTGTTTTTTGTTTTCGCAGCCATGGGAGAAAAGAGGAATAATACGACGAGACACAAAGCCACCGATGTTTTAAGGCAAGGAGGTCCGCGCCGAGAGCGGATGATGGGCCCAGACGAGGACTCGTACGATTTCTAGTCGCGCCCGATCGCGAAATTCTGACCGCGATCACGTGTCTGTTTTTAATTCACTCCATCACTGGCATCAGTGATCACTCATTGCAACCGCTTTTGCGTTACTTCGAAGGCGTGAAGTCGACGGTAGAAACTGTTTGATCTTTTGGAAAAACCGGATTTGGCGAGAATACTGTTCAGCCTATCAGACGAAGGACAGGTCCGGTAGCCTTACGATGCATACAGAGTCCTTGAATCGAGCGTATTTCTTGGTCTGTCCTGTTCTGTCGTGTGACTTATTGATTCAAAATCTTTCTGGTAGCGTTGTATTCATACTATGGCATAATATGAGCCAGCTAATAGATAGTTCGCGTAGACGCGAATAAATGCTTGAACGCTATCGTATCTGCTATTCATACAGAATCTTCTTTGAGTTATCTACTACTACCAAGAATTATTCATTAATTGAAATGGCAAAGACAAATGCGAGACACGTAACCCCAATCCCACGCATACCTTGTACTGCTTAGTTCTCAACAACTTTTCCTCAACAGAACCACTGGATCGAAAAATTGTTCGAATACTTGAACCACAGACTCGTCCAAATATCACGGTGGTGGTGGGGTGTTTTTCAAGATAGCAGATGTGCTATGGAAGTATTGAAGGGCATTGGGATCGTACGTTGAAGCCTCGGGGTTTCGGAGGTGGGGCTCTATGTGAGCCAAGGCTTTGCAAGTAAAATTTTCTCGTCCCTGAACATGATGCATGATGCATAAGCCGGTCGAAGAAAGATCCATATCATCGTACGATTCCAACGTAGTACCATCTGGCCAAAGGTGTGGATACAGTGCACCCTGATCCACGGATTATTGTCAGGCTGTGTTAGGTGATATGCCAACGCCGAAACACTTGCATGCCACGGGATCCTTCCAAATGCCTTAAGAAAGCGATCGAAACAAGTGCCCATTCTTTCTTCACCATTTTAGGAAATCGCGGCGGCCTAACCGATGTAGCGCCCCTACTCGTGACCATCCTTGGACAAAGAGATCAATTTAAATGTGCACGCTAAAGCTTCGAGGTTTTTGTGAGGGCTTTCGTGCATAACGTGAAATTAAAAAATTCAATTGATTGACTTGTTGTTCTGGGCAATGTCTCAACGGATGACCCCTTGGAACCCCTGATGCATCGCTATAAAACACGACGCGCAGTTCCTCTCTATTCTCATCCTTTTCATTCCCCCCGAGGACACCATCCCCCCACACGAAGCCCCTGTAGTGCATAATAGCACGATGGCAGAGACTTTCACACCTTGGACAGACCTTCCTCTTGACCTATGGCGAGAAATCTTCATACAAGCCTTGCCGACCTCCGGAGAACAAGCACGCATCGACGACGCCCCACTCGTTCTTCTTCGTGTCTGCAGGGACTGGAAAAAACTTGCTCTCGAGACACCTAGACTGTGGGCAACAATCAATGTCGAGATATACGCGGGACGTGTACGCCCTCCCCTGTGCCAAATAAGCACCTGGCTCAAGCGGTCCCTTGAAGCCCCTCTCCATATCTCCATCAACCAAACCATGCAGTGGGGCATAGATGAGAGCAACGCAGTCAGAGTCATCGAGCTATTTGCGCCGCACATTTCGCGCTGGTCTACCGCGATGTTCGCCCTTCCAACGGCCTCGACGGTGAATGCACTTGTAACGAATTCGACGAAAATCCCGAACCAGCTGGAAGCACTCGGATTGGCTTTCATGCAGACCACTTATCTGCTCTCCGAACTCCAGACCTTGGAGAACTTGTCGACTTTGATACGGGCTCCGAAAATGCGGTCATTGAATTACGATGGGCCGTTCAACATTCTCACAGGCATAGACGGTATCCAGTGGGATCGCCTCACAGAGCTGATGCTCGCCAACGTTGTGAGTAGTCACGCTGTACTCGTTTTGCTGCACCAATGCCCTATGCTACACCGCTGCCACCTGAGCACGTCGTTGTACTTGGATCTCCCGGATGAAGCAGTTGCTTTGCTTCCTTCTGTCGACATGCCCGACATAGTGACGGTCCCGAACCTCTTCGAACTCAAACTTTCCATCGAAGGCGAAATCAGCGCCGTGATTCCCCATCTCTGTCTCCCCGACTTACAAGACCTTTCGCTGGAGGCGATCCCGGTATCGAGTTCGGACATACTCCCACCCAGCGGCATCTTACCTTTCCTCGACCGTTCGAGGTGCTCTTTGGACAGGCTGAAGCTGCATATCCCACTCGACTGCGCTGAAACATTGCAGATCCTGTCCCATCCAAGTTCGAAGACGCTCACGTCCCTCGTTATGCACGGTGGTCATGAGCTGTCACTGCCACACCCCATTTTATCGGAACAAGTGCTAGATGCCTTGACAATCAGCAATGAAGGACAGTGCATCCTTCCCAACGTCGAGTCCTTTTCCTTCCACGCTCAGTGTATCGACACCCAAGTCGGAAGCTCCATAACACAGATGGTCCTCTCGCGATGGGACACCTTCAGCGCGTTGAGGCGGTTTGTCTGGGATGACTCCTTGGCAGTCGAAGACATGGATTTGGACGACAGAGCCTTATTATGCCAGGCCGAAGAAAATGGCCTCGAGATTTACATTGCGACTGTAGCGCCCATCGGTTCATCCGACAAGATTGGTCGTGATTAGATATATACACCCAATTGGATACTTGATTTTGTACAATGATAATGGAACTATAACACACCTAACCCAGCTTTGAGCTCTGACTCCAATTCGGAGAGATCTGGAGCACCCTCTGCCTTCTCTCTCACGCAACGTGTGCATTGACAGTCGAAACCCCATTCCGCCAGCATCTGTTTCCTTCGTGCATACGGAAGCTCGGGGTCGATATAAGTTATCGTGAGCTCCTCACCCTTAGGGATATCGCGTTTTGGTAGAATTGTGATTCGCGCAAGCGCAGTTTGTTGATGCAGATGTCGCACAGAAATATTGGGTTCGCAAGAGTGGTTTATGTGTGAATGCAATGGATACAAGCCACCGTGGCTTTCGAGATCTTTGTGAACAGTATGAGTGACCTGAAGCAGCAGCAAGATTTTAGCTCACTTAAGCTCATCTTCCCAAGGCCCTTAAGAAATCCTTCGAAGGTAGCCAATTCTCCAAGTTGTTTGATGTTGTTCTTGAAGGCATCCAAATACAGCTCGAAGGCCTGTCGCCAAACGGACCGCATGCTCGATGCGTCCGCCCGAGTAAACTGGTAACGTTCTTCCATCCCCAATGTCGCGAAAGCGTCGAGTACGTCTGTTTCGTGCGTTTGCGCAATCCTGGCGGTAGCCTTCACAAGCGCATGCAACGCCTGCCATGTATTCTGCCTGGCATAGCTGAGAAGCGCGCGTCCCGCCTTCGTACACATGATACGGTGCCCAGTTTCCCGTGCCCTGTTGAGACAAAGTCGATTACAGAATGCATCGCCGCACTCTTCACAAGGGAATCCGGATCGTCTGAAAGTGGTTGAGCAATGCGCGCATGCGCCCCCTTGCTGCTGCAGGTCGTATAAATCCCATTCCGGCGCGATGATCCAAGGATTCTCCTCCCACAATGCTTCGCCAGACTGGATATCTTGCGCGGCGACAAGGCCTTTGCCTTTGGGAGGGCCAAATATCTTGACGTGCACTGAAGATGGAAGAACGGCTATGGCTGAAGCAGGCATGGGGTGGGATACAGGGACAAGAGGGTTGCCTGAGGCATTTTCTGCGAGTATCTTCTTGATTCGTACTTCACTGACGGCCCAAGACTGTTCTTCGCGCAATTTTATGCGAAGCTTTGGAACCCCAAGAGTTGGGTAGGCATTTTTTAGTTGGGCGAGTGCTCCCCGTAGTTCGGTGTCAGAGGGTGACGCAGACATCTGGAGAACCGTGCAACGAGTTGTACTGCAGGAAGATTGGGACGTGATGGTGGTGGTTAGAGATCATACAAAGATTGATCTTAATTGTGCCCGCGATCGCGTTCGATCGCGAGTAAAGTCAAGCTATATAAGTGCATTGCCGAATACTCAAGTTCAAACTCGAGTTCAAGGCCCAACAGAGCCATAATTGTGAGCTCTCATACCCCAGTAGCCCAAAAAATATCGAAGGAGAATAGTATACAGACTTGGGGTGTACAATAGAATGTTGTGGCCTCCACACTCAGTACATATCAAAATACGGGGAAGTCTAAATATGTAGTCTATGTAACACACCGAATGTTCAGAGATTCTGCAACACGAATGACAGATTGAAGACCACGGGGATATAGTACCAGAGCGGCACGGTAGGCAGCGTGCTGCTGTCCTCGTCGTCCCCATCAACAGTACTGACCGGATCCTTGTTGGGGTTCTCGGGGGCAAAGGATGTCGAAGTTGGCGCAATGCTCGTGGTCGTGACCGTCGCGCTATCATCGAAAATGTCTGTTTGCCGACCGTTGTCGAAGCCCATCTTCCGGTTATAGCCAGGCGACTTGTTCATCCCGGCCGAGTCAAACCCGTCGACTTCAACGTTGTTGCCGTCGAGTTGGTGCCAGTACACCATCTGTTTGGCGCCTATGTGCATCATTAGCATTGTAGCATGTTTAACGCACGGCACGGCGTTGCCTACCCGTCTGGCATTTATCTGGTTCTCCTTCACACCACACGGGTGGCTTGGCTTGAGCGAGCGCGCGGTTTCCTGTCTCCCCTACAACTTTGCATTTGAAGCCTTGCATGTACATATTGGGCTCCCCGCACCTATACAGCGTCAGAAGACTGCGTCGCTGAAGTGGGTGCACCTACCCGTTAGGCACCTGAGGACGGCGTCAGGATGTGATTAGTTTGAGGACGGGCTTTATGAGCGAAAGCTTACCCATCCCCACTACATAGAACAGCGTTAGCACGAGTGAGGAACGAGGAGATACGAGGGCTTACTGCACAAGTACAGCCATCCTCAGGACAAGCCGGGAGGTTTGGAACCTGGTACTTGGCCAGACGGTACCAGGGAGTGCTATCAAAAGTTGATAAGTAGGCGCCAACGCCAAGAGTCCGACCAGAGGTGCTCACTGGTACAAGGCTGAAAAGACGACCAGGTTCTCCGCTGTGACATCTGACAAATTGGACTGACGCCGATGAACAAGGACATCAAAAATAGCAGAAGAGCGGCTGTACATTGTATGAAATCGCAAAGACGGTGCCCGCGGCCATCGTCTCATTTGGCGTATGGACTGCGTTGAGGGTTAATGAGGGGCCAGCGGGGCTAATGCAGGCTTACTGTTGATTTCAGTGATACAAGTCGTCAGCTCTCCTTGTTTGGCAAGCTTGTCGAATTCATCATGGTCGTTTCCGTCGCCAAAACGCGCGGTATACCGTCCGTCATAGGAGAGCGTAGTCCCAGCTCGATTGGGAGCGAGTTCGACAGTGAATTCTCCATTGGCGGGACTAGAACGTCAATGCTTGTTGGCAGTGGAAAGATAAGGACAGGAAAGTGGCTGACAGTTCTAGAAAATCGCCTTCGTTTGGGGGAAACTCATCGCACTAGTCGTAGATGAGCAGAGAACGCTCCCTGGCCATGTGTTAGCGCACCTTGTTGCTGTGATGGAACCACCAGTCCTCCTTCTTGAGCTTATATCGACCAATGGGTTAAACGAGAAGAACCTCCTGGCACGAGAAGAGACCCACCATCCATAGAGGTTGAACCGGCGCGTTGTTGTTCTGATTGTCAATGCCCGAGTCAGTGCCATTCCGGCAGTACATCCCTTCAAGATGTCAAAAGTGACGCGTCGCTGAGGTGAAAAATCTCACCTAATGCAAAGGCTGCAAAGTGCGCATGTATAGCCACTGGCAAAGTGAGAACGGCAACTGAAAACACCAGCATCGTGGACGGGCGAGAGAGAGACGCTTCACAGGCGCTCTATATATCGTGTGCAGGTCGTGAAAACGTCGTAACTCGTGAATGTTCGCTGTCAAGGATAGTTCTATTATAGTGATGGTAGGTGCCTCAGCGCTGCCGCTTCGATCATCTTCCCGGCGCCTTTACTGCGCGTCATTTCATCCCATTTCATACTTCGAGCTAGCCAAGTGAACATCTTGCCATGGCACACAAGCGTACTATTAGGATTATTGCTGCGAAAAGATTAGGGTGCTTTGAAATACCATTGTGAGTGGTACTCGCTTGAAGTATTTGCGACCCTACCTGTGGGAGGCCCAGGGGATGCCGCCATGGCCATCCGAAGCGCTTATCAATTTTCAAAGTTCAAAAAGTTGAGTCCTTGCTTGCCGCTCTTTTGTCCACTCTGCGGGCTTCAGGTGCAATAAGCTTTGCCATCAATAGACTGGTATCGCTCTGCATTGACTAGTTATAAACACTGACATTCGGCACTGGCTAGCTTTCGAAGGGAAACAGGGATTCGACTAACTTGAGGAACTATCTGGATGCTAGGAAGTATGCTAATACGTGTGCTGCACCAATGTACATGTTTGGTGACCTATAAGGCCAATATCGAGTCTCAAAAGTCTACAAACCATACCACCGCCTAGCTAGGAACGCTTTTAAATACCTGGTTATTGTACCGAATTAGGTTGCGCGCTTCGATCGTCTCCGCCACACCAATATTTGACGTTGTTGACTTCAACACCCATTTGCCGCGCCGGCTCTACCACGTTTCCTCACGCGTCGACGACGCTTGCCATTTTGCTCATTATTATCGGAGATACCCTGGCGTCAGTCGCAGCACTCGAGTATATCGCGCGTAGTACTTGTATGCGATGCCAGAAGTACAGATATTCAAGGTACAGCCCAATGACCCTTTCGACCTCCGTCACGTCATGCTCACCTCGTTTGCTAGGCGACCTATAGCGGGATACCCGTCTATGAGATGTAGGATAGCTTTTGGCACGACTTGACGCGGAAATCTGACCACAATACGCGCGCAGGATGTGTAAAAGCGTCGCGGTGATGAGAAGGAGGTCCGATTCTTGGTTGAATGCCACGCAAATTCTCAAGGTCGCCGGTTTCGATAAGCCCCAGAGAACTCGCGTTCTGGAACGTGAAGTGCAGAAAGGGGAGCACGAGAAAGTGCAGGGAGGTTACGGCAAATATCAAGGCAAGTCTTCGCGTTCTCCTCGGTATGATCCGGCTGACAACGCGCGCGAAGGCACTTGGATCCCAATGGAGCGCGGTCTGCAACTAGCGCGTCAATACAACTGTGAACATCTCCTGCGTCCGATCATCGACTTCCAGCCCAGTACCAAGAGCCCACCCCTTGCACCGAAGCACTTGATCAGCACCAGCACGACGCGCGCTCCCCGCCGAGTTAGTACCGTTGGAGATGTGACTTTAGGTACTCGTTCGTCACGACGACATGCACCGGACGCCAGCGACGACTCGGACCGAGAGACCCTTTCCGTCCGCGCTTCTGAAGATGGGTCCATGACTCCTTCGCCCTCTGAGGCATCATCCAGCTCTCGCACCCCATCTCCAATAAATAGCCCCCGTGCCATGTGAGCAGTATGTTCTTGTGCTCTGGTTTAACCGTACTCATGCAGCGTCCTTAGGTATCGACATCTCGATTATGATATGGACGGGGATTTGAACGGCGCTCCTAAACAACATGACCCCCGCGCCTATGGTGACCAAATATTGGAATATTTCATATCCGATACCCATCAAGTCCCCCTCGTTCTTATAAACCCACCTCCCGACTTTGACCCCAACATGGCTATCGACGACGATGGCCACACAGCTTTACACTGGGCATGTGCCATGGGTCGGGTTCGCATTGTCAAGTTACTCTTGACTGCTGGCGCAGACATCTTCAAGGTGAACAAGTCCGGACAGACTTCACTCATGCGCAGTGTCATGTTTGCAAACAATTACGACGTTCGTAAATTCCCCGAACTTTACGAGCTGCTTCACCGATCAACCCTCAATATTGACAACTACAATCGCACTGTCTTCCATCATGTTGTTGATGTAGCGATGTCTAAAGGCAAGACGCACGCAGCGCGATACTACATGGAAATTATTCTCAGTCGTCTGGCGGACTACCCGAAGGAATTGTCGGACGTGATTAATTTCCAAGACGAAGATGGGGAGACTGCTCTTACCATGGCCGCTCGCTGTCGCAGCAAGAGGCTAGTCAAGCTTCTCATAGATAACGGAGCCGATCCTAAAGTTGTCAACCACGACGGCAAGAGCACTGAAGACTACATCCTAGAAGACGAAAGATTTCGCTCTTCTCCGGGTCCTCCAGCGCGTATCGCTTCCATGTCCTTCCGGAGTGGTAACCCAGCATATCCTGCATTGCATGGCCAGTCGGATTACCATGGCGCTTCGTTGAACCAGGATCGACCCGTTTTGCACCACTCGGCTGCCGCTCAACGCGCTTCAACTCGTTGTGTGAATGATATGACCAGCATGCTTGACAGCCTTGCTGCGTCCTTTGACCAAGAACTTCGGGATAAAGACCGGGACTCACAGCAAGCGCATGCGCTGTTGAGTAATATCCAGGCAGAAATTTTGGAAAGCCAGCGCTCTGTTGGTCATCTCAAAGCGCAGGCGGAAGGGTTAGCACGGACAAGCGAGGAGCTCAAGATGAAGGAAGACGAATTGAATGCGAGGATGGGACGTAGATATCGGCTGGGTTGGGAGAAATGGGTCAAGGATGAGGAAGCGCGCGAGAAGGCCATTCGGGATGCGGCGAACGGGCAATTGGAGATTACGGGGATGACGGCAGCCTCGCTGGCGTCGATAGGGATGGACCCAACGACTGCAATGTCCCAACCGAGCAACAGTAAGGGCAAGCGGAAAGCGGCAATGGACCCCGAGGATATCAGTGATTTACAGGCGCTGTACTCGAGCTTGCCGAATGACGAAGACGGGATGCGGATAGCGTGCGATGAGCTGAGATTGCAGGTTCTGGAGAGTAGGAAAAAGAGGAAGAGCATGTTTGATGAGTTGGTGAGCTTCCAGATGGATGCGGGCACTGGAGCGCGGATGGCGGACTATCGGCGGTTGATTGGGCAGGGGTGTGGAGGAATTGCTCCAGGGGATGTGGATAGTGTCCTGCCGATGCTCCTTGAGGTGAGCTAGACTGCTTTTGATTTGTTTTTTTGGTGGGATGAAGCTGACATGGCTGTCAGACGCTAGAAGCGGAAGAACCAAGCTCATCATCAGTTGGTTGGAATGGACCAAGGCCTGCGGGTGTACTGCCAGTTATTAACCCTGTGGGCTAGCATATCATTATCTGGACTATTCGATGTTGTTATTCTCTGTAATTTTTCGATGTACGATTAAAGACAGTGTGTTGTGGTCGCGAGTTGTGCTGCTACGTGATATTTATATGGTGCTAAGGATTAGAGACTCGACGAAATCATGTTCTGCTTCTGTTCCGTTGTCAATCGTTTTTGGTCTGCTCTGCGTACGTTGGTACTCTGGAGACTGGAATAGTGTGAATAATAGCCGCGTAGTTGTGCCCGAGTTATAGACCTCAGATTGAGGGTGCTGTGTGCTTCATACTGTCTCTATGGCACTGTGAAGTGAGCGGCGCCACTACAACCGAGGAGCAAGCAGTGAGATGATTCAATCAATGAGATTTCTGGAGCCAGGTTTCTGTGGTGGAACACTGTGTCGCCTGACAAGCCTGAGCCAGGTTCGCAATTGGAGGACGGACTAGTGTGGTGGCGATTAGCTATCGCGCATGCTTGACGAGGAGAATTAGTAGCCGGTTTATTGTGGAAAAACATGACAAGTAAGCTACGCAAAAGCTACGTGCGTATGTGTCTGGTGACCGTGGAACAGAGCGTCTCCTGACTATGTATGTCTGAACATTCTCACACAGAGGCTCATGCGTAGCCTCGAGTGAGCATCGAAACCGCGGGGCCCCATACCAGGCTGGAGCAAGCCGCACCGGCAGATGTGGATTTGAAACGGAGAGATCTGGGGAATACGCTGTCACATGAAGTCGACTCCGGAGTCCCGGACGCAAGAAAGCCAAACGACAAGGGAGCGCCCAATTGGTCAAAGTTCGGACTTTTGGCTGCGAGGTTGGGCAAAGCTCGCAAGAAGAGAGTTGAAAAAGGATTCAAGCGACGACTTCTGGCCTAGACTTACGAATAGGCTTGTGGATTGGATTTTCAACGCGCTCTGGAGCGCTCGTTCGCTCGAAAAGGGGACGGGGATAACGGAAGGGGAAAGTAAGGGAGGGGAAGCCGGGAATGTGCCGGGCCGGGACTTCTTGAGCCCTCGCGTGCCTGGCTTTACTGCTTTTATATTGAGGCAAATGTCCACGCAGCGGCTGCTACCGCCCCCTGCCCACCTACGTCCACCATCCATCCAGGCCTAAGCAGTACACTATGGACGATCTCGTCGCATCCCTGTCCTCAAACCACATAGGACAAGAGGCGATGGACTTGGCTGCACTCCAGGTTATCATCTCTCCCTTGGACCTTTTTTTTCTTGTGTGTCCTAACCCGAGATAGGCACAACTAGCCCAGGCATTTGGCCAGCAAGCATCTAAAGAGAGCTTCACCCCTCACCGCTGCAATACACCGACGCCTCGCAGCCCGTCTACTACCATGAACTGGACACCCAGCTTGCCTCTTAACCGTCGACCATCGACCGATGATTATATGCGGGATGCAGAAGATATGGAAGACGAACGGATGGTCGAAGACCTACTCATGTCCACCTCGCCCGTCGCGCCCAGACCGCGCACAGCAGCTGAATGTCAATCATCTTTCACGACGACAGACCCGTTCTACCTTGCACAGCTGCAGGCTATGCAGCACCCCGCCCCACCCTCTGTTTTCGCCCAGCTCGGTCGCCAAACACATGCTTCTCCATTCCACAGCGGTACCCCCACGCCCCCACGCGAGGCGTACCAGCAGCATCCCCGCGAAGCCCCATTTGGGCCGTCCATGTTCTCCCTCTCCAGCACTTTTGGGCACTAGTTTTTTTTATTTTCTGCTCGAGACATACCCCCCGCAATGGATATCCCCACTCTTACATGGACGTCTATATATCTCTTAATGCCTCCCTTTTACGATATAGATACAAGCCCTGTACTTTACCACGACATCTGTACCAGATCTGTACACTATTTTCACGCGCCATTTTCACTTAGATTCGATTTTGGGGGGAGATTTATGCAGGATAAACTGAACTGCTCAAGCTGTGTGCCGTCCTCAACTCGCCGAGTCGCGTCCGAAACGGAAAGCGAGTACTTATTTGCGTCGGGATAGCGTTCAAGCGGACTGTTGAGGCAATGGCTGTCTACTTATCGTCGCTCAAGCGCTCACTGGCTGGATGTGGTGCTGGCTGGCACATCACCGTCTTCCTATACGGTTCCAAACGCATGGAGAGCGTATCAGTAACGTCGATGATAATAAAATCCAAACAAAATCAAGCTGTAGCCCAGCTGTAGCCTGTAGTATACGTAGCTGTAATACAGTAAACCTGCTGTAAACGCTGGCTCATTGTGATCGCATGTCAAAGCCATGGGAAAATGATCGCTCTGTCTTGTGAACCACCATGGCCACCACCACAGTACCGCGAGTCAAGGGAGCCTGAAAGGTTAACGTTGTCCTCCAAAAGCATAAAGACTCTGCCCGTGACATGAATATACCATCAAGTCCGAGAACTACTTTCTCAGCACAACCTGGAGGCTGGTACTTGGCAATACGGCCTACTAAGCCCATCGCTTGTCGTTGTGGTTCAGGCAATGTTTCCCCTTTGCCGTATCATTGATTACCAGATAACAGAACATCACCAATGAACCTAGTTTCCACCCCAATTTCGATCTTACGCGTTTCGCCTGGCCTTGTTCATGATGCTTGCATCAAATGCAGTCGCGGTCTTCGACCCGGAAAGGCAACGCGCCCTGCCAGAAGGTCGCAAGGTCTAGTTTCAACGCAACAGGCCCTGCCCTCCCTCTTCGGAGGACGCCCGTCATCAAGCCCGTGACTGTCTTCTTCTCATCGTCCTCGCGGTGCTTTGTTCGCAGAGCGGTTTGAGCCATGTTTGACGGAGCGCCCGAGAATGCTTAAATACCACACTACTGCTTTCCATGGCTCTCCAAGCTTCAGACCTCGCAACTACCACCCAACACATCTCCAAAACCAAAACCCGACACCATGCAGTTCTTCGCTATCGCCCTTGCCCTCTTTGCATCTGTCGTCGCGGCTGAGACCGTGTGCTCCGTGAGTCTATGTGGCCTGCCTTTGTTTTCTTTTTGAGACTGACGATGTTTGGGATGATAGTGCCAGGACGCGACCACCGTCTCCTGCATCGTTGACGGGATCCAGACGTTCCCTTACTCATGCCAGACCCCGAAGAATGACTTCACGGTGGGTCAATTCCTACGCCTTGACAGGACTCTCGTATCTGACTGTTCGTATAGGGCGTTTGTGAGGGCGAGGATGGCTCCGCCGCATGCAACCCGCCTGCTTTCTAGGTATCACAACGTCGGAACAGAGATTTTGCGTGCAATGTAAAATAATAATAATAATAATAATACAGCTTGATCCTAAAGAGAATCATCGCGAAAAACTTGAGTCGATTATAAGAGATGCCATCATGATAGCTCATTACCACTGGTTATCATCGACTTACCATGCCCTTACGATGTAACCCATTCTGGTAGCTTGCTAATCAGAGCTTGATTTGCTTTGCCAGGATTTTATTGCTGTTTGCAAAATAGTTGGCGAGATCGGGGCGCGATCAAAAAATCGTGATTTCGAGCTCGATCTTCCGCGAGCGATAGCGCTGCGAGGTTTGAGGCGCCGGAGGAAAGCTTAGTATCGTCGGATAGCTACAGACGATGCGCAGGGCGCCGTATATTCCGTTTT